>OY756254.1:11233860-11735561 GCA_963576845.1 Megachile leachella | reverse complement strand
AACTCGCTCGGCGCGACGCGCCGACGTGCTTCTCTTCAGGATGGTGTGCAACGTGCGCGTAAAGGTAGGAACACATTAATATCGCGTCACGTGAAATTACGTGGTTCCACATTGCTGGGACAAGACTATCGTAAATTGTCACTCGAATACAATCGCGCATTGTTTGTGATAGCACGTGATTTCGCGAGACACTATATCTATGTGTCTTTACCTTCCCAGCAGAGACATTAATATCGTGACACGCGAAATTACCTGGCTCCACATTGTTACAACCAGATTATCATAAATTGTCAGACATCGGAATGTACACGTTGTTTGTGACATCACGTGATTTCGCGTGACACGCTCTTCTTACCTTCGAGGTAGGAACACATTAATATCGCGTCACGCGAAATTACGTGGTTCTACATTGTTACAACGAGGCTGTCGTAAATTGTGATCCGAATTTAATCGATCGGAATGTACATATGTGTTGTTTGTGGCAGCACGTGATTTCGCGTGACTCGCTACCGATGTGTTTTTATTTTCAAGATAGAGGTCACGCGAAATTGCGTGATTCTACATTGTTACAATGTAGCTATCGTAAATTGTGACCTGAATTCAACCAAACGGAATATGCATTCGTGTCTTGTGATAGCACGTGATTTCGCGTGACACGGTGGCAATGTGCTTTTATCTCGGAGGCACACGCGCGGCGTGAAATTATGTTGTTCTACATTGTTGCAACCATGCTGAATTGTGATCTAATTTGAAGTGAGCATTGGTATATGCACATGTGTGAGAGCATGTGTTTTCGTGTAACATATCAATATGTTATATGTTGTCTTCAAGGGAGGGATACTTTAACAGCTGGTCAGATGAAGTTATGTGACCGAAAGAAATCATCAATGTAGTCAAAATATCGATCCAATGTTTATGCATTTTTATATGAGTCACATGTGTCCATATGTGTCCATGCATATTCATACGAGTCATGTTTAAGTTCATATACTTTCATGTACATCATGTCTAAGTTCATATACTTTTATATACATTATGTGTATCTAAGTTCACATACTTTCATGTACATCATGTCTATCTAAGTTCATATACTTTCATGTACATCATGTGTATCTAAGTTCACATACTTTCATGTACATCATGTCTATCTAAGTTCACATACTTTCATGTACATCATGTCTATCTAAGTTCACATACTTTCATGTACATCATGTCTATCTAAGTTCATATACTTCCACATACATCATGTCTATGCAAGTTTATATACTTTTATGTATATCATAAGTTCTAATCCATCATGTCTAAGTAATTATACAGTATAAAACTGCAAGTTTATACGTCACAAAAGAAACCTTCTCTCTCCATAATAAAAGATGGTTGTCCGAGGTCGCCAGTGACCCATACGGTATCGACCGCGTTAATAACCATGTACGGAACATTGTTTTTGCCTAACGCGCGGCAGTGTGCCATTCTTAAAAATGTTCCCGGGTAAATTACTGCGGTGGAATTCAGTGTTGCGGAAAACAACATACAATTTCGTGTTTTGGATCGCAGCGGTTTGAACTATCTGAACATGTTGGTCAGCGTTCATCGCATCTGAATGCGATACTTTTTGTGTATCCGGACTTTACCTTCGATTCCTGTTATCCGGATAGAATCGAACCCGTGCAGGTGGAACACTATCATCCGAAGCTTATTTGTGTTGCAGGTGCACCTGTGCGAAGCCGGAGGCGGAGGATTCGGAGAACGGGAGAATCTAGGTAAGATTACACGAACGAATTTACGTATAGAAATTTGAAAAAAGATTAACGCTGAAATTATGGACGATGGAGGTACTTATGCTGGCTTACCACATCCGTCAATTTTGTACACATTATTTAGGGTAGCTGTTAAATCTGAAGACGTGTTGACGTCTTCAGATTCTGTTCAGTTGAGATTTCAAGCTTTTAAATGTATACAAGCTTTAAAATTTTTAAATTAAAAATTTGGAATACAGAAACTTGAAGTTGTTCATTTTGATCAACTCAGTAAATATAAAAAATAATTATGAATTCAAATAAACAAATTATGCTATTTATTTATAAATGATCATACAGAAACTAATATTGAATATGTTTGCGACGGCAAGAAAAAAGAAGCGAAAGGATTAAACGCTACTTAAGACCCAAGTGTATTAAAGATTATGTAATTTGTATTAACACATGTTACACCGATTACGCAAAGCCTTACGTCACGCCACAATAAAAAGTATCCTAATTCTAATGTTGAGGAGAAGGTCAAGTTTGAGCAGCGAAGGTGGCGCCTGGAAGTTGTTTCATAAGACGCGTTTTATTTGAAATTTTCTTTTTATAAGACCTGTTGCTTCGTTTTTATGGCGATACCTGTTAACCCTTCGATTCAAGTGTGCCTTTCTTCGCAAGTTTTCAACGTCTGGAAATTTTATTTACAATCAAAACTTCAAATGTCAAAGTTTACAGTCGTGTACGTACTAGATATTTGTCGAGAGACAATTTTCGATTTGCAAGAAGGTTATTCGAAACCTGTTTAATTCCAACGCTATGGAAATTCATGAATCACTCGTACAAATTTTTCATTCTTAATCCGATACCTTTCATTCGAAATCGGTCTACGCTGAAAATAAATCTAATCCAGCAGTAAATTGGATTCACGGATGAATGATATTCACGTATTTAGTCTCGTTAAAAAGAATCAATCGCCGAAAGAAAAAGGAATTCATTAATAATTAACATAAAGTTACGTCACGTGTACTATGAACGAAACGCATTTATTTTCGAACGAACAGGTTTTATCCGTATCGAGAATGTTGTATCGACCACTTGAATAATTGAAACGTATGAATCATATCCGCCCGTACGGATTCAGATCAACGAACCAGCAGCGTTCTTCGTCGATCGGGAAAACCGTAGACGAAGACATTTCTTGTTTCGCGTGATCGTTCCATATCGATTGATCGATGGTATCTGTAATGAGACCAAGGGAACATCGGTCCGATCCCATCAATGTTGAACGGGTTGTTTTTGCACGGACGGTAAATAACGAC
This sequence comes from Megachile leachella, assembly GCA_963576845.1. Taxonomy (NCBI): domain Eukaryota; kingdom Metazoa; phylum Arthropoda; class Insecta; order Hymenoptera; family Megachilidae; genus Megachile; species Megachile leachella. The sequence continues at coordinate 11,732,500 of OY756254.1, read as the reverse complement.
TTCTTTTAATTTTATAAGCTTTTGAACTAACATACATTTGTCACGTATTAGTTGGGGATGAGTGGTTCTAGGGAATGTTTGGGGACTTGGAGAGTTGGAAATTTGGGGATTTGGGGATTTAGGAGAAGAGGGATGTTGAGGATTTGAGGATTTAGGAGAGGAGGGATTTTGGGGATTTGGGGATTTAGGAGGGGTGGAATTTAGGGATTTGGGGGTTTTGGGGTTCGGGGATTTGGAATAGGTGGAATTTGAGGATTTGGGAATTTGGGGATTCGGGGACTTAGAAGTGGAGGAATTTGAGAATTTGGGGATTTGGGGATTCGGGAATTTAGAAGTGCAGGAATTTGACGAGTTGGGGAATTAGAATAGGTGGAATTTGAGAATTCGGGAATTTAGAAGTGGTGGAATTAGAATAGGTGGAATTTGACGAGTTGGGGAATTAGAATAGGTGGAATTTGAGAATTCGGGAATTTAGAAGGGGTGGAATTAGAATAGGTGGAATTTGACAAGTTGGGGAATTAGAATGGGTGGAATTTGAGAATTCGGGAATTTAGAAGTGGAGGAATTGGAATAGGTGGAATTTGACGAGTTGGAGAATTAGAATAGATGGAATTTGAGGATGTGGGAATTTACTGATGATGGACTCTGACAATTTCGAAATTTCGAAATTTGTGAATTTAAGAGTTTGAATTCCTGTAGTAATAATCACACAATACCATCATAAAAACTCTGAAAAATTGAAATCTTACCACTATCACCAACACGATAATCTACACCCACCTGACAATTTCCCAGAACCAAGAAAGTACCAGAAAGTACTTAAGAACCATACTAGCCAGGAAGACCAGTTTCTCCCGACCAGTTCATTATCCCCCTTATCGAATATGATCGGAAACAATAATTTCCATGATAGAATTGAAAATTCGATTCTCACTCTTTTCACCATTGTTGATCGTGTAACCCAAGATTCCCAAGTAATGTGTTTTCGTGGCTTTGTACGTTGAACTTCGTGTTTCTCTTATGGTCATTATCATCGATTGAATCGGACATTACGGATAACCATGGGAACATTTCTATGCATCGTTCCGTGCATATTCATGAATCTTTCATAACGTAGCCTGTTTTGTGTAGTAATTACGATGGCTTGATTTACTCGGTTATCCCATTGTTAGGATAATGACGTGTAATAAGCACGGTTATTAAGCGTTTATTAATCGGATGAAGACAATAAGTGATCGTTAACGTATGTACATTGATTTTTCCGATAATATCGAGGTTAGGTTATTTTTCAGGTAATTAGGAGGGTATCAACATGGGACAAAATAGCTAGGTAATTTATTGATTGGAGTACGGTGCTCGTGTTTGTGTAATATAATTAGAGGAAGTATCCACAGAGGATATATATTTCAGTTTCTGATTTGGGAAGGAAAGTTCAAACGTACATGCAACTTCCAACACTTACACAAGTGGTTCGTGATTTTTAACATCATCAGACCTTCAGAAAGATCTGTAAATTTAGAAATCTCTAAGATAGAAACTTGAAAAAAATTAAATGAATGAAGGTACTTATAAAGTCCATAACAAAAGATACAAAGTATCAATTTCTAAATCCTTCAATCGTCATTATAATTTCTCTCCTCTGAAATTCATAGTTGCAATCTTCAATTAAGCTGTCGTTAGCAGGCAACGTTAACAGACACCTCCGGTCAGAATAGCAAAGTTAAATTCTTCTCTTTCTGAACTTTATTAAGAAAACCTTGAAGTCATAAAGGGAGAGAAAAAAAAAGAGAAATACCACATTATATTCTGTAGAAACCTTCGCGAGCAAGAGGTTCGTTGGCGCGTACAGGCTCGAGCTGTCTCGTCCTCGACGAAAAATACTGTTCAGCATAAATTTCACAAGGAATGGTATGCATCTCCTCGGTTCAGTGCATTCGAGCAAAAGAAAATACACTGACGGCGTGAACGTATCCTGTGCGTGCACTAACACGCCCGCGAGCTTACGCTCTCTCAGCGTGAATGAGCGAGTACGATGTTTATTATAATGGCGTTATGTGCATTATACCGAGTTGCTCGTTAGGCACGTATGCACGGTATGAGGAAACGGAACGGCTGCTCCCCATGGAAACTATGTACAACTCTGGTTAGGTCGAAAAAAATATGTGGTGGTTGCATTGGCGTAAGGGCTTGGGGTGAATTTACGTGGGTTATGGGGCAGGATAAGACGTAGCGTTTGGTAGGTAGGTCCTGTGAGAGGTAGATCATGGGAGGATTGAGTGAATCGGGAGGACTTAGAAGGATTTTCAAAGTTTACGATTTATAGATTTGTGAGTGGTGGTGTTTGGATGGTTTGGGATTTGATACCTTGGAAGGTGAAGAGATAGGATATTTCGAATTTTAATGTTTGGAAGTTGGAGTTGTGGGAGGTTGATGAGTTGGGGATTTGGGAATTTGGAAGGTTGATGACTTGAGAGTTTGGGAATTTGGAAGTTTAGGCATTTGGAAGGTTGATGACTTTCAGATTTGGGAATTTAGAAGTTTAGGCATCTGAAAGGTTGATGACTTGGGAGTTTAGGAATTTGGAAGTTTAGGTATTTAGAAGCTTGAAATTTGAAGCATTGACTACTTAGTGATTCGATAATTTGGTCATTTGGACATTTAGACACTTGGTCATTTGAACATTTGGTCATTTGGTTATTTAAGCATTTGATCATTTGACCATTTGACCACTTGATAACAATTTGACCATTTGATCATTTGATTATTTTGACACGTAGTCTTTTGATCATTTGACAATTTGATCATTTCAACATCTAACAATGTGTCCATCTGATCATTTCAACATTTAACAATGCATCCACTTAATCATCTCAAAATTTGATCATATCACCATTCTTTATTTGTCTAACTAGCCACCTAATAACGTCGTCATTTTGTTATTTATTCAGTTGGTCACTCAATCTTTTGAGAATATGAAAGATTTGATCATTTGATCATTTGAAAATAGTGGCCTACCAAAAATCTAGCTACGCCAATGAGTATATACCTACACCATTTACCCCATACCCTATGTTGTACTTCCATGCGTAGAATGTGTTGGTCAAGTACAATGTTTCCCTGTTACGACCGGAATACCGGCGGTATAATTAAGAAATTTATCTTGGTAAGTCAAGAGACGGAAAATAAAAGGCTAAGACATGAATGCACGATCGGCAACTTGCAATTAGCACTAGAATTAACACCGAATCTACATATATTTATTGTCATCTTTACCGCATTGGTTTAACAATTTTATTTCTGGAGATCTTCAGGTCTTTTCCAAACATGTATAATACAAACCTGTGTATTTTGATTATTTTCTATGATTTACATCAATCTATAATTTATAATATAAGATGTGTGTTCTATATAGAATAATGTCTTCTATATCTTCCATGGTAATAATACATTTAAGGAATCTGCAAATATAACTCGTTTTCGACTCCTTATTTTAAATTGCAGACATTTAGATGTTATGACATTAAGATGTTTTCCTCAAAATTTCAACTTTTGTCCAGACAAAAAATTGTACAAATTAATATTTCATTTTTAATCTAAAAGTAACTCAAACATCCATAAACCTTGAAGATCAAAATCGAACAATGAAACTCGATTAGAACCTTCATCATAGATTCGTTTCTTCATCATTATTCCTCCATATTTTTTTTTTCTCACTCAAAAGCAAGGAAGAAGATTACACGGAAAAATGTCTCGTTTACGTCGAGTATTAAATATACCCCTCATTTCTGTTACGAGCGAAAAACAATGAGGTAGCTATGTCTTTTCCTCCGGAACCTCCGCAAGGAACGCGTATCACCGCGGATATGACTTGTCTAACGTTCCCTGTAATTAAATGAAATAATCGAGTCGTTGTATCGCGACCTGCATTCTCATTATAATGCCGTGCATTCCGCGGATGAGGTCTTTCTCTCGGCACGTACTGCATCTACTCGGAATACGGAATGCGCAAATGATGGATTACATGCAAATTTGCAGTGAACATTACGTTCATCTTCGCGCACTACTGTTCCATTTTAATTACACCTTGGACGCACACCCCCGGAGCTGCGTTTAATTATTTCGATCTGGAGTTTAAAGACTGCTTTCTTGGAAGACAAAAGTTGTTAGGTGAAATTGTTTGGACAGACTTTCTATTTTCGATTATGTGTCTATGAGGTCTTGGCGATAGTGACATTCTTTAGATTCATTTCGTTATCAGTGAAAGCTGGAAGAGTGATTCGAAGAACTTGTAAAATTTAGAAATTTAAGATCCTGAGATGTTTGGAGATTTGAGTTGGTTTTGGGGGAATTTGGGGATTTTTTATGATCTCAGATTTTGGGAAAATTGGGGTTTTAGGATTTTGGGGAATTTTGGGATTTTTGGGAATTTTAGGAATTTTGGTAATTTTGGGAATTTTGGGAATTTTGGGAATTTTGGGAATTTTAGGAATCTTGGAAATTTGAGGATTTTGAAAATTGTGGGGAATTCCGGAACTTAACTCTAGGGAACTTGGAGATTTGATGGGTTTGGATTTGGGAGGATTTTGGAATTTTTGATGATCTCAGATTTTGGGATTTTAGGATTTTGGGAAATTTGGGATGATTCAAGAATCGGGGAATTTAGAATTTGAGCAATTTGGAGATTTGTGAGGACTTGAAATTTTGGGAAATCTACTAATTCAAACAATTTGTCATTTCGCAAACTGAGAACTTTAATGACTTGAGAATTCCATGATTTCACAATTTGAGAACTTGAAAATTTAACAATCTAGGAATTTCAATACACAGACCTTTACAAATTAATCACTTTTAGAATTTGTTAGTCTAACAATACATAAATGAATTTGATAATATGTGACTTCCACATCCACATCCACATCACCCATAAAACTCCAGTCACATCACACACATCAAGTATCTGCAGTCCGTAATAGGATGTGTAAACAATAATCATGTATACATATGTTATATTTAAAGATGAATTTGTTATACAATAAAGTACGCGAATACCAGAAAGCCTAGTCATGTAATTTTATAGCGATTCTCGGTAGTGTTTTCCGGCTCCCGTTGTTCTGATCTTAATCTCTTCTGAAGTAGTCTATTACCGGGCTTCGCTGGAATCGAGTTCGTGGGGAAAATACGAACGAAGAAATTAACTGGGTTCTTTACGAGCTCAATTAGAGGAAATTTCTAACTTTATGGCTGAAAATACCAAGTATGATCTCCTAGCATAGTGAAGCACCATGTGGTGGCGTATGAGAGATTTTGTAGAACAGTTGTATCCCTTTGATTGTTAATTAGTACCTATACTCCCATAGATACGGGGAATAAAACAAATACTACACGTATAAACATTTGAACATTTTATTGTTCGAAATATTATGATGGATATTGCAGGAAAATGAATAACGTGATCTACCAAGCATCTTACCAAAATCATCCCACGAATTCGTCACCCTTACATAACCGCGGTACTCCCGGTTGTTTGCTAAATTAGCGTCGATGCGCATGAAACGTGCGCGAATTGCGTAACGCAATTACGAGGAGATAGTAGTTGCTCAACGATTAATGGCGGCGCGTAAAGGTAAACCTTCTTGTGAAAGTTCAACGCAAGTCAAATCGCGAGTACACTAGAATCTCATTTATCCGAATCGCATCCCAATCATCCGAGTCATTTTCAAACTTTACCAGTAGAGTATTGCAAGCTGGTACTTTTAAATTTCATTTTTGAGGTCTTCACTGAATGATATATTTGTGGAGAACATTTTGATGAACAGTAATGATAACACTATATGCAATGCTTTGTTCAATAATGTCTATCAAGGTGACAATCTGATAGAAGTCTTAAGTAGCAGTCACTTTTACATCTAAGTCACAGGGTCTGATTGTACCAGATCTCGTAGAGTAACCCAGACCCCTAAGTGCTCCATGTGCTCTATGTGAATAGTCCACATCGCTACATGTCGTATAGCTCTGTATGCCTCACATCCTTAAATGTTACACACTTCTGAGTATCATATATCTATACACATATAGGCATAGTTAATGCCATTTACTCTTGAATATCTCTAAACTTCACATACTCCTAATTGCTCCACATCCTTAAATGATCAATCAGTGGATTGTATCTAGCTTAGTATCGTAGACTCCTGAATGTCCTACATCCCTAAACTTCACATACTCCTGAATGCCCCACATCCCTAAATGACCACTCAGTGAATTGTATCTAGCTTACAATTAGTATCGCAGACTCCTAAATGCCCGACACTCCTAAATATCCCACATCCCTAAATTCCACATACTCCTGACTGCTCCACATCTCCAAATACTCACATCTCCAAACACCACTCTACCTAGCGTAATATTTACAGACCCTTGAATGCCTCAAACTCCTAAACACATCATGCCCTAAAATACCACATACACTCCAACTAATATGAAGTTTAAAATTGCAATGTATCAATATATCGACAAAGTAAGTCAATGAAATCAGCCAGATACCGTACGTTTCTACCGTATCAGCTTTATCGAAAAGACAGCAGCGAGCCACTGTTCACGATCGAAACGAATCTCGAGGTGGTCCGCAAAGTCGACAAGCGTTATTTCCTTACGTAAGCGGTGCACATTGCACGGGTCGTTGCTTCGTTCTGTATGTCACCGTGTGCCGTGCACGGGAACACCAGTCTGACGGCATTCCATCGTGATTTGCGAACGTTTCGGTAAACGTCCAAGCACACCCGTGGTCCCTGGTGTTTACGTCTGCCTGTTGCAGGAAAGAGAACGTTCGAGGACACTGTGCTTAGCCTAATTCTAACATCGTACATCTCGGATCTTGGCTCTTCTCGTCAAATCTTCTGATGTTCGACTCTTGTCAAAGGGGAGTACGAATACTTAGGGAGGTACACGAGGGAAGGAGTGGAAGATTGGGGAGGAGGAGAATTTGGGGATGTGAAGGTTTGGGAGAGATGGGAGATTTGGGAGATTTGGAAGATTTGGAAGTTTGAGAAGTTGGAAATTTAGAAGTTGGGAAATGTGGGATGGAGGGAGTGGAATTTAGAGGGTTGGAAATTTTGAAGTTGGAGAATGTGGGATTCGGTGAATGGAATATCGGTGCTTGAGAATTGGGGGACCCCTAAATTTTGGGAAAGGTGGAAATTTTGGAGCTTGAGAATTCGGAAATTTAGAAGTTGGGAAATGTGGAACTCAGTGAATGGAATATCGGTGCTTGAGAATTTGGAGACCTCTAAATTTCGGGAAAGGTGGAAAATTTGAGAGCTTGAGAATTCGGAAATTTAGAAGTTGGAAAATGTGGAATTCGACGCATCGAATATCAGTGCTTGAGAATTTGAATGCTTAGAAATTCGATCATAAAATTTCCAAAACAAAATATTCACCAACTCAAAAACCAAAGTATTTACTCTCTCAAAATTTTCAAAACGTCCAAACGTATACTACATCTAAAAATCGAAGGCAATTTATAAAAGTTTCCGTGCGCAGCTTGTCCACGTGTCTCGTCGAATTCGGACTTAGCTCGCCTTGTTTTTAGGTGAAGGCCAATTACGAGAGTTCTCTCAAAGTCAGCCACCGTGGATCTACGCATGTGTCTACTGTAAATTAATGATCGACATTGGTGGTTCTGTTTCTGTTCGTCCGAATTTTTTGGCTGACAGTAGTGTTGAAAATGATACGATGACGTGGCAAGATTGCATGGAGAGCGAACGTTCGGTAGATTAATCGTTGCTCGAGATCGTGTTTTCGATCGGTGAATCGTAAGCCAAGGAGGCGAGGTTCGATTATTCGTTCATGTAACAGGTGAAATTATGTGCTGACGAGAGAAAATCCTTTCGCAGGTGTATCGATTTTGCCATCGTACACTTTCGTATATTCTCGATGCAACAGTTAATAGTAAATCTTTTAGATTTCTTATTTATACACTTTCAAATTTATACACTTTTTTTTAATTTTTAGAGTAATTAATGACTTTGGATATTTGTAAATTTTAGGATTTATAAATTCGCAGGTTTAAAAATTAGAAAGTTTCAGAAGTTGTATATTTGATCATTTTTGAACTTTAGAGGAATTGTGAAAATTTATTTGACAATTTCTAAATTTGTTAGTCACTTCAAAGTCCTAGGATTTGATAATTTCACATTTCGAGATCTCTGATCATTTTTTATTTCATTCGATCTTCTTCTGTTCTATTTCAAATCTTGACTCCTCAATGATATCAAGTATATCAAGGATCATATGCCTTCACACAAATAGTCCTCTCGATCAGAAGATCGAGTCTAACGTCGCACTGCTCTGAAACTCCTCCACATTCTTCTGTCGTTTCCTCAACCTCGCAGCCAAAATAGGCGTGAAAAGATCAGGATGCAACTCTTCCCTCTCTTTCCCTGATATGCGCTCACATATCCAGCTGGCGACCCATCCGACAGCGAAGCTGAGTACCGATCCGATCGGGCAGTACCACATATACGAAATGCGGTAGAGATAGAAGTATGAGTCATCGTTAGTCTGGCTGTTAGATAGACTTATTTGCCTGTTGGAAAGCAATTGCGTTAAATGACATACATAGAACGAGTATCAACGTAATTGCACAGGAGTCACAAATATCAGGTGTTCAATCATAAAAGTAGTCAATAAGCATTCTACAGGGAATGAGGACTACGAGATTGTGCATGGTCATTAAATAGCAGGCGAATTCCTTACCCGTTCGCGAAATGCAAATCCGACGATTCCTCGTAATCGTGATACACGGTGACATTGTACTCGCACGAGGTGGCGTGCAGTTTGTTCGGGATCGGTGGCTTCGGTTGACCGAATCCGATCCACAGAGAGAAAATTAGACTGGTCAACAGACCAATTATCGCTCCTTTCTGATTGCCCGTTTGCGTGAACATACCGAGCGTGAACAGACCAAAGACAGGACCGCCAACCACACCGAAAATTGTCAGTGCTGCTTGAAGCAGTGCACCGAGGTGTCGTGACATGAAAGCCAACGCTATGCAACTTGCACCGACTATCACGCCTAAGACTTTACTGATTATGATCGATCCCGTTGTTGTGATCTCCTTTCCTCTGAAACAGTGATCAGTCTTTTAATTTCATTTTATTTTGTGAATTTTTGTTAGTTTTATTTTGTAAATTTTTGCTAAGTGCATTTTGTAAATTTTTGCTGATTTTATTTTGTAAATTTTTGTTAATTTTATTTTGTAAATTTTTGCTAAATTCATTTTGTAAATTTTTGCTAATTTTATTTTGTAAATTTTTGTTAATTTTATTTTGTAAATTTGTGCTAATTTTATTTTCTACATAAATTATTCACTTTGCATTTGCAAATTTAAGTAAATTTAATATCAGTAAAAATAATATAAATAAATTTATTATAAGCACATTTAATATCACTAAATTTTAGAAATTGAAAAATTTAATTTTTAAGACAGGAAATTTGTAAATTCATGTACATTGAAATTTATTTGAACACTGCACAAGGAAATATCCACTGTTATTTTTTGTTCAGTTCATATTAAAATAATACAAAAATTATCGTATATCACGAATTTTTAAATGCGACTAGCTGTTAATTCTAATAACCTCGAATCTAAATTCGGCGATCGATTCCGCAAAAATCGTAAAAAGAAGAAATTTCCAAATGACATGATTTATGTGCCGAGCAGGTAACCCGAGTGCCAACGACCTGTAGTCGCCAAAAAGTCGGCGAATTTAATATTTGTTACGCGTTTCAAATATGCGAATTTCGTTCGGGAGCTTCAGATGTATTCAGGAATTCAGCGGTTTAGGGATTTAGACAGTTGTTTAAAGATTTAGCTTTTCAGGAATTTAATGATATAATTCGAAGACTTAGGCTTAAGGATTTGGACGTTGAAGATTCGATGATTCTTTGCAAGTTTAAATATACAAAAATTCTCTAGCAAACAGTTAATAAAAAAATGTGGCTCTTTAAGGATTTGGACGTTGAAGATTCGATAATTCTCTGCAAGTTTAAATATACAAAAATTCTGTAGCAAACAGTCAATAAAAAAGTGTAGCTGTTTAAGGATTTGGACGTTGAAGATTCGATAATTCTTTGCAAGTTTAAATATACAAAAATTCTGTACTAAAAAAATGTAGAAGTTAAACGTATAAGTTTGTCTAAGAATTTTTGTGTAGAAAGTAAAATATGTTGGCAGAGTACGGAATTCGACAGAATCGTCCGCTACAGGAATCTAATTTACAAGTCTAAAATATAATTGACAAACGCGTCATAAATTCGGTTAATTCCGCGATTTTACGACTGTTACCTTGTACGGCACAGCGGCCTGATAAAATCTTCGAGTATAACGGCCGCGAGGGAATTCACCGTGGCGGAGATGGTGCTCAGTCCGGCGCTGAAGATGCCGGCTATAAAGAGGCCGGGTATACCTGGATACGCGGAGAGCATGTCCATCACGTAGAGCGGCATTAATTGATCGTACGAGGTGATCCTTCCGTTCTTGAGGGGGTCGCAATCACGATATTCCGCGTATATCGCCAGCCCGCAGAAACAAAGGCCCAGAGACATGAGCGACGACAATGGCCAACTCCACCAGATCGCGGTCCTCGCATCTCTCGGATCTCTGAAAGTTCCGAGTCGGCAATATGATTTTTCTCCACGATTATTATTAAGTCGGATCGCGCACCGGCTTCTCCCGGTTATGCGATTTATCGAACGATCGCTACCGACCGCGACGGTATGCACGCAAGATGCGTGCCTTGGATAAAGTCCCGGGGAAATTCCTTCGTCGTTCTGTCGTCACGCTTAGGAGAAGAGAATCATGATTATGTTGCCGCGAAATGAATACAATGCTTGGATACACGGTAATCGTGATGCTTGGAAATTTTATTTCTCTGTCAACGGAATTTGCTGTATGCGGAATTTTAACCTTTGTCGATGATCTATTAGTTCAACTTCACTACTGAATCTACTAATTCGCTATTAATCAGCTGTTTTATAGAAACTCGAAATGTAGGGATATAGAGACAAAGTTAAGAGAATTCAGATATGAGGATCTGGACATGAATGCTATGATCTGGAGATACTGTGAGCTACATATATTGAAACTCTACAGACATCAGGGTATATGAATATCAAATATCTTCTGCTCTTTGGAACTTCAGTATTGAACCTATTATAAATTCGCTATTAATCAGCTATTTTATAGAAACTCGAAATGTAGGGATGTAGAGACAGAGTTAAGAGAATTCAGATATGAGGATCTGGACATGTATGCTATGATCTGGAGATATTGTGAGCTACATATATTGAGGCTCTTAAGACATCAAGGTCTGTGGATATCAAAAATCTTCTGCTCTTTGGGACTTAAACATATTTGGGATATAAAGATATCTTGAACTGAAGGATATTGTCAATTTAGCAACATCAAAACAGGAGTTTATAAATCTAGAAATGTAGATATATATGAATATATGGAAACCATGTAGGTCTACCTAATGTAGATATGTATCACCAAATACAAAAGATACTAGCCCAAACATAAAAATGTACAAACAGCTACAAGTATCCTAATCTGCAATTATCTTGAATTTCAGTCTCTATCAAAAGTTCACAGCCAATAATTTACCATGATCTTGCTACTTTAACTTTATCATCATAATTAAATTCGCAGTGTGCTAAATCTTATCCTCGACTTAGATAAATAAAAAAAGCGTTGCGTGCTATTTGATCTGTTCGTGTTTCACAAAAGAAATATGTCGAATCCGACCGGAATTCTTTTCGACATATTTCATGATGGAATATCGGGTTCGGTTAATCAAGGAATGGCAATAATTCGCGATATCGCGACACGCGTACACCTGGGTAGAAAGTCGCCGATGGTGCTCACCTGATGGTTAACATTCTCTGAACTTGAACTTGGTTAGTGCCAAACAAGGAGAGGTAGGTGAAGAAACCGCCAAATGTCAAGCTCCACCAGGTGTGTCGTACCGTTGGGTCCATTGAAATGCTGAATGAATGCACATACCATTGTCGTCAGTATCGATACAGCTTGAATTCCACGTGAAACAAATGTTGCATGCTCGAAGAAACATTGGAAAGCTTACGAACCACCTTACGTTTCGCGTATTATCGCTGCGATCGATCAACGTTACAATTTACGATATGACAGGTACAAAAACCTGTTTTACAATGTTACTCTTATACGATGTTATCGCTCACTTATATTTATACGCGCAATTTAAAACCTTTCATGCTGCAACTCCCCAATTAATGCATTCTAAAATCGTACCGATGGAAAAAGATTTAACGAATGATTAAATGTTAATTGTACTCGAATGTTTTTCAACACCCCAATACGTGCGTAAACAAATATAAATTGTGCAAGCCTAACAAAATCTGTAACTGGACCATTTAATTATGATTAATAAAAATAGATTCATTTTACAATTACACAACTGTTTGCAACTGTCAACTTTTCGGTGCAAAAAATACTCGAAACAATAAGTTGATGTATGAAATATCTGAATCTTACAATCAATGGAGAACTATTTAAATATTCTATACATTTTTGATTTTAGACACATTACATCAGATCGTATATTCAAAGATATTTAATTTTAATAAGATTTTAGTTTACTTGTCAAATTCAATCCTCGAACCTCTCCGCGCGATCTCCCAGATTCTATCTAAACCACCGACGTCGACAGCTTCCGTGACGATAATCATGATAACGGAAATCAGCATCAAGGCGCTTTGGAATACATCGGTGATGAGCACCGCCTTGATACCGCCGATCGTCGAATAAAACGTGCAGACCAATCCTATGAGGATTACGCTTGCGGTCGTCGAGATACCTGTGGTGGCTTCCAGGGCTAGCGCCGGTGCGTACAATACGACACCGCTGTACAGAAGCAGTTGAAGCAGGAAAGCAAAGCTGCCTGCTAATCTTGCGGCTCTTCCGAAACGTTGTTGCAAATACTTGAAACACATCAACATTTATATAACGCATTTACGTCGTTGCAGTATGTTATTAATGTGGATGGAATTGCATTAATACAAAATTCTTTAAAATTGGCAATATATTGAGAGGGGTTTTTGTGATAAATGAGAGTTATGGCTGTTTTTATGGAGTTTAGTGTTTTGGGAGTAGTGGAGGAATGTTTCTTGGGTGTGTGGTATGTGGCGATGTAAAGCGAGGTGGTACAACGTGTGGCGATATAACGCGTGGGAATATGTTGCGTGAGAATTACAACGCGTCACAATACCATATGTGGTGATATAACGCGTGGAGATACGGCGCGTAAAAATTACAGTGCGTAGTAATACCACATGTGGCGATATAACGCGTGGAAATATAATGCGTGAGAATTTCAACGCGTGGCGATATAATGCGTGAGAATTCCAACGCGTGGCGATATAACGCGTGGAAATATGGTGCATGAGAATTCCAACGCGTGGCGATATAACGCGTGGAAATATGGTGCATGAGAATTCCAACGCGTGGCGATATAACGCGTGGAGTTAGGGCGCGTGGAAATTACAGCGCGTAGTAATACCACACGTGGCGATATAACGCGTGGAAATATGGTGTGTGAGAATTCCAACGCGTGGCAATATAACGCGTGGAGTTCCAGCGCGTGGAAATTACAGTGCGTAGTAGTACCACATGTGGCGATATAATGCGTGGAATTCCAACGCATAAAAATTACAGTGCGTAGCAACACCACACGTTGCAATATAACGCATGCTAATTTCCACGCGTCCAAATTAAAAAATTCGAAATTTCTAAATCCCCCAAATTCCTAAACAATAACAACTGGTTTTTACCTCAAAAGCACTGGCTGTTTTAAGCTTGAAGAACACCGGCATATAAAAGTATGCGACCATAGGGGTAGCAAGTCCATATCCAATAAAAATCACAGCATACTGAGTACCATAAACGTAATTTTCTGAACTCACTCCCAGTAAACTGACCGCGGATAGGTACGAGACCGTTAAGGCAATCGCAACCGGTGCCACTCGCATCGATCTGTCAGCCACGAAATATTCCTGCCACAAAACGATATCGAAATTACATGAAATTACTTCTGTTTATATCATTTTTCTGAATGGTACTGTTTGGCTTACTTCGGTAGACTTTTGTTTTCCACCTGTTCTCCAGTAGTATATACCGATCCCTGCACTAATTAGCATCGTTAACACGATCACCACGTAATCTGCTGCTCCTAATGTAGCCATGTTGACACTTTCAAACTATGACTCTTAATAAACTAGTTTTGATTGATTATAATCTGGTAATCGGTTCTGTATTTAATCGTTGGTTTTTGAAAACGTTCAACATAGCTGTTTATGTAAAGACACTTTACTATTCATTTACATACTTTGATGACTGTCTGAAGTACAGGGAACTTGATTCTAGACACTTTTTCTTATTGATGGTTACAATTGTCTCGAACGACTAAGGAGGCATGATGATATAAAACACTCGTATGGCTCTTATCAGCGAATTGTTAACTCAAACTGACGTGTTATCTTCCGTTTAGTGGGAGGTGGTAGTATTGTTTATATATGATTATAGCCAGTGTATTTATTGTACACTATCGAACGTTGTAAACATTGGCGTAACTTTCATTTTTGCATAAAATGTATAGGTTTCGTATATATATGACTAATTGATTTGTAAAATAGCTTCAAAAATTTGTGGATCTCTAATAAGACTTATAATGAGGTATTTCATATTCTTCTCGCTACATAAAGGGTGTTGGTCTCCACTTCTTTTTAAAATAGTCCTCATTCGCACATATTTCGTTGGTACATACACCAGTGATTGTCAAGTACATACTTACTTATAGTGTACCAAAGATCAAGTGGCTGATAAGTATGATGCAAACAATAAGCTCGAGATAACTATACTTCACTTATTTTTACCATCGTGCACACCTGAGTCACGTTACTTAAACAATTTATTATTAGGAGAATTTTATCAATTTGTAATACAAGTGGGTGTTCTCATTTTGATAATCGATCTAACTCAATGGTATCTTACAATTGTAACTCGGAAGGTAATCAGGAAGGTAATTTAGAAAGTTCTCAATTTTCACATTTGTTAATATGCATGTGTTTCTGAGTGTGTAAACTTTGTATCGTACGCGTGGAGATATGACGCGTGGAAATTACAGCGCGCAGTAATTCCACACGTGGCGATATAACGCGTGCAAATTACAGTGCATAGTAATACCACACGTGGCGATATAACGCGTGGAAATGTAGTGCGTGAAGATTACAACGCGTGGCGATATAACGCGTGGAGTTCCGGCGCATGCAAATTACAACGCGTAGTAATACCACGTGTGGTGATATAACGCGTGGAAATATGGTGCGTGAGAATTCCAACGCGTGGCGATATAACGCGTGGAGATAGGGCGCGTGGAAATTACAGTGCGCAGTAATTCCACACGTGGCGATATAACGCGTGGAAATATGGTGCGTTAGAATTCCAACGCGTGGCGATATAACGCGTGGAAATTACAGCGCGTAGTAATACCACACGTGGCGATATAACACGTGGAAATATGGTGCGTGAGAATTCCAACGCGTGGAAATATGGTGCGTGAGAATTCCAACGTGTGGAAATATGGTGCGTGAGAATTCCAACGCGTGGCGATATAACGCGTTGAGATAGATCGCGTGGAAATTACAGCGCGTAGCAATACCACACGTGGCGATATAACGCGTGGAAATATAGTGCGTGAAAATTCCAACGCGTGGAGATATAAAGCGTGGAGTTTCGGAGCGTGGAAATTACAACGCGTAGTAATACCACGTGTGGCGATATAACGCGTGGAAATATGGTGCTTGAGAATTCCAACGCGTGGCAATATATTTTTATCGCAACGTAGTGTAACTTATTAATCTACCTTGTCAATTAAAAAATTAATACACTTACAAAAATGCGTAGTATTATTGGACTATCGTGTTGAAGTAAAAAAAGATTATAAAACATCAAATACGTCCCGTTATCGAATTCCATCGTGCAAAGGCGAGGTGCGGGGGCGCCATAGTGTTCCTGTTGCAGAGACACACGTTCGCTATAAAGATTACAGTTATAAAGTATACGGCAAATATTAAGTGAAAGACCATAGATATCGGATCTCGTATAGGTCCGTGACAGTGTTTACGGTACCGGCGACAACCATTTCCTGCGTACTATCGTAGAACGCGTTGTTTGCACGACAAGCGCTTCTTACGGAGCCACACGGCTTATATGCACGTTCGCGGCTATACAAACCTACGCTCGTTGAACGTGCACGTACGTACGCACTTCCGCGTTCTCGTATCCTACCCGAGAGCGCGGGTGTCTCTTATGATTATCGTCGAAATAAATTCCACGGTAACCTATGCCTCTTTTCTTCCACGTCTTCTTGTTTGCTTCCCTCGCATTAGAATAGAATGCGTGGCATTCGGAAAACAGGAGAACGAGATGCGAGGTGCATTCTCCGATACCGGTATCTATTGAACGGAATAAGTAGATCTGTCTTCACCCGGAATGTTCTGCGAACGCGTGAACACGCGTGCAAAGATTCCTCTGAATTGAATTTCTTCTTAAATGATTTGTTCGACTTTCCAGGAAAAATTCCTGAACGAATAATTCTGACAAGAAAATCATTTTTTATTAGGAACATGTGATATTGCACATTGGTAAGATTGTAGGAAGTTGCTTCTGCAAAGATAGATTATTTTTTGAATAATTTTATTTATTATAAAGTGGGTTATAATTTGGGTCATGACATAAAATAGTATCTGTAGTAACAATACGTAAAGTAGTATGTGCAGTAACAATGTATAAAATAGTATGTGTAATGACAATGTATAAAACAGTATGTGTAGTAACAATGTATAATATAGTATGTGTAGTAACAATATGTAAAATAGTATTTGTAGTAACAATATATAAAATAGTATGTGTAGTAACAATATGTAAAACAGTATGTGTAGTAACAGTATGTAAAATAGTATGTATGGTAACAGTATGTAAAGTAGTATGTGTAGTAACAATGTATAAAATAGTATGTGTAGTAACAATATATAAAATAGTATCTGTAGTAACAATATGTAAAACAGTATGTGTAGTAACAGTGTGTAAAATAGTATGTGTAGTAAACAATGTATAAAATAGTATGTGCAGTTACAATGTGTAAAATAGTATGTGTAGTAACAGTGTGTAAAATAGTATGTGTAGTAACAATATATTTAACAGCAAAATGTTAGAACAGTAATAGTACAAGTAAATAACGGAATAGAAAAAATGTTAAAATAAGAGAAATAGTGAAACAGTAAAATAAGGATTAATTGCATTCTGGATGCTGGGTAAACTTGTTTGTTCTCCTAAACAATTTACCTACACATTAGCGATTCCACGCGTTGGGTGCTTGTTAGCGCCAGCTCCCACGTCACGAGTTGGTCATGTAACGCGTTAAGGTGTGTAAATCGTGCTGGTTGTAGCCAAGATTCTAGCAATTACATAAAACACGGTGGTCTATTGTCCTAACGGACTGCTCGATCATTTGAATAGATACGTGAAAAATAATTTTAACGTTCAGAAAATGGAAGAATCCGGTATCGATTCTATAAGATGGACCATTTTGGTATTTACGAAGGTATGCATTTTATTGGTCATGGACGAGGTGTGCCCGTCGACCAACGCGTATTCGTCGCTTCGGTTCATTTCGTCGGGACGTCACGCGCTCCGATCCTAGCTCGAGGCTCTCGAGTTGTTACGATAATAAATATTCCGTATCGAAACGTCGTTAAGTGGAAATCATTTTGCAATTAAGAACAGGTTATTCCGCGGATCGAATCGATTACGATCTAATAATCGTTCGCTCGTGCAATTTACCGCTGGATTATTCATAAATCCGTCGCGTCGGTTTATACGCGTATGCGTAAGAGAAGCATTCCAGCGGGACTTAACGAGAATGCTAAACCGCAAGGGCAGGAGATCAGGGACTTTACTGGAATGCATCGCGAACTGCGTGCACGCATTATGCAGATTCGTACAGACGTAGGTGGAGAGAAAGACAAAATCAGAGACATCGTAGGAAGAAGTGCACCTTTTCCTCCAAATTCATCTTTACTCAATAGTTCTATTATATTCAATTTCACTTTGAACTTCGTACCAATTCAACTGCATGATGTAGTGCTATAAACTAATCTAAATTACAGCACCTTATCAATATTAATCAATTAGTAAATTGATCTCTGAATACGTTTCTAACCTAACTGAAAACTATCATACTTCAACTACTAATCATAAATTACAATATTAATTTTTATGTGGATAGATAACTTTATCCATCCGGATAAACGTAAAGCGATACGGATGTGTATTACACGCCTGTTGTATCGCATTAAATATACCTTTCTTCTTTTTCCGCGATAACCCTGCCTGTAATCAAACAATTTTCACTGAAGGGGAACAGTGTTAATAACCATTCGCATTATCGGACGAGTCGGTAACTCGTCTCTTTCCTTTCATCGGGAATCGTTAAACCGACTTCTGCTAAACCGTTAACAGGTATGTATCAGGGATACTGTCACGATCGATCATGTTCACTTTTACTCTAGTTAACTGAATACTAATGGAAATGTTACGTGGCCGCTAGCCTATCAGATCGATTCGTTCTTATCTTTCATTTTGCGACGAATAACCGACTATTATAAAGCGCGATACCGTGGTTAGTGACGAGAGAACGGGTACATGTCTTGTGTCACTTGAGACTGCAGAAGCTGAGTAATTAAATCTACGGTACTGGAATGCGGTTTCCCAGCATCGATCACTTCCTGTCGATTCTCTTTCATCTTCTGCCATCGCGGCTAAACGGTGAAATCGAAACAAAGAAACTTCGACGGGAAATAGCGATGAGCGCTGGGACAATCTTTAGGAGTAATCTGACACGCTTGTAATACGCGTTGTGTCGCTTTAACCCTTGCGGTTGTATTTGTCTCGAAATGCATTTACGGCAACGAAGGGTTCACGTGCTCGAAGTGGGTTGATGGACATTGATGACGGTGTGTGCTGACAGGACAGTTTCCGGATTTCAGAATAGTGGGTTTGGAGATTTAGGAGTTTGGGGGTTTGGGAGGTTGGAAGATGGGCAATTTGGGGATTTGGGTATTTGGACACTTGGGAACTTAAGGATTTGGGCGTTTAAGCATTTGATTATTTAAGGATTTGGACACTTGAGCACTTTGGTACTTAAGAATTTGAGTATTTGAGTATTTGGTTATTTAAGGATTTGGAAAATTGAGGATTTGGACACTTGAGCACTTTGGTACTTAAGGATTTGGGTATTTGAGTATTTGGTTATTTAAGGATTTGGAAAATTGAGGACTTGGACACTTGAACACTTTAGTACTTAAGGATTTGGACATTTGAGCACTTCGGTACACTGGGATATCGGAATTTTGGTATACATGTTTGTATAGATGTTTGGAAAGTTGGTAAATTTGGAGAAGTTCAACACATTTTAGCGTATTAAGGTTTTAGGAAAAATTAATACTCTCATGGAATTTTATGCATTATTTACAATTTGCAAGTTTGAGAAATATACACTGTAACGTACAGTATACTAGTGTGACCACATACACCACCATCCATCCTGCACCCCACTGATTTCACAATTGAACCAACTCCATAACACTACATAATACTCACCTCTCACTCCTACCACTACAACATCCAAAACCTCCCCCCCCAAAAATATATATTTTCAAAAACCAAAAAAATAATAAAAAGAAGGGTTGAGACATAGACAAACATGGTCCGAGTCCCCGTTCGTCGTCCTTCCTTGGTCGGCACCTTCTCTCTCCTCCGGTAGGTAGGTTGCTAGGTAATTAGATTTGTACACGCGGGCAGCATCGGCGCTGAGAAAAGGACGAGAAGTGGCGAGAGTGCGCAAGATACGGTTACTCATGCCGCTGGAATGTAGTTCACATTGTTTATATACCGCCTCCTACGTGCATGCACGTCGCACTTCGTCGAACGATAAAACCAGTCGCTGCCGCTCCCGTTGTGGATCGAAGCGATTTTCTTCGATTCGACCTGTACACTGTACTCTTGGGGCAACCTAATCTTCTCTAGCGGAAATAGGCAATACACTAAGTCTCTTATCTCATTGATTATTTGGAAAAATTTATTAGTTATCGAATTTGAAATTTGGGGGGTTTGGAATTTTGGGGGATTTGGAATTTGGGAGATTTGGAATTTGGGGGATTTGGAATTTGGGGCGCTTGGGATTTCGGGGCGTTTGAGATTTGGGGCGCTTGGAATTTGGGGTGCTTGGGATTTCGGGGCGCTTGAGATTTGAGGCGCTTGGAATTTGGGGCGCTTGGGATTTCGGGGCGCTTGAGATTTGGGGCGTTTGGAATTTGGGGGATTTGGAATTTGAGGCGCTTGGGATTTCGGGGCGCTTGAGATTTGGAGCGCTTGGAATTTGGGGGATTTGGAATTTGGAGCGCTTGGGATTTCGGGGCGCTTGAAATTTGGGGCGCTTGGAATTTGGGGGACTTGGAATTTGAGGCGCTTGGAATTTGGGGGATTTGGAATTTAGGACGCTTGGAATTTGAGGCGCTTGGAATTTGGGGGACTTGGAATTTGGGGCGTTTGGAATTTGGGACGCTTGGAATTTGGGGCGCTTGGGATTTCGGAGCGCTTGAAATTTGGAGCGTTTGGAATTTGAAGGATTTGGAATTTGGGGCGCTTGGAATTTGAGAGATTTGGAATTTGGAGAATTTCAGAATTCATAGATGTAAGAACTTGAGTATTAGAAAACATGAAACGCCCTGTATCTGAATATCAGGGGTGGTCCGCAGGCAGCCACGTTTTCTTTAATCCCCGCCGATCGAGACATGTTGCTGTTTTCGAATTCAGCAAGAGTTTCGTTCGCCTAACTCAGACCGCTTTGTATCCTCTATCTATCTATCTATGGGGTATGGGTTTTGTAAGCAGTCGCGATCTGCATACTGATTCGAAGGGCGGGCTAATTGTCGGCTATCGGTGCCGGCACAAAGGTCGTCGGTGTTACTCGCCGAGCATTCTGTATCGTTCGATGGTGCGGTAATAAACTGCTGATAATTCGAATGGCTCGTTATGGTGCCTTAGTGGCCGTGGACACATTGCGGATAATGGGAATGGACAAGCTTGCTAATGACATACCAACTAGTGGCTCGTGTTATCGTATCGGCCACTCGTTTCCCTTCGTGCACCATTTCGAACCGGTGTTCTTGATAATGTCACAATTCCACCAGAGTTACTTGTTTCTCGTTGCTCCTGATATCGATTCCAAGGTTCTATACTTCCAAAGTCAAAGATTGTAAATCTCACATACTCCGAATTACTTAATTCCAAGATCCGATACGTTCTATAATTCCAAACTATTAAACTTCCAAATATTTTTAAGAAAATCCTAAGGTATCAAGGTAATACATAATCTTAAAGTTGCAAAATTCAAAATTGTAGGAAACCAGAATTGGCACCCAAAGTCAAAAGTCCAAAAGTCTCAGAATCCTAAACTCCCTAACCTGAAACCTAAGGTTCCAAATTTGTAATGACATAAAATTCAAAGGTTGCAGTCGTATATGGAATATGATCGCTTCACGTAATATGTCCGAGAGTCCAACGATGTTTCAACAGGGGGATGCATATCTATTGGTGCAGATCCGCGCAGTCCCGCAGAATCATCCCCCGTTTGACCGCGAAAAAGCGTGGTACGGGAAGCGAGACGCACAAAAATGCGCTCTCCGTGATTTTCCTTCGAAGTCGGTACACGGGGTCGGTGATCGCGAGGAGAATGCTACAGGGACGCAGGTTGAACGGCTGCGAAATGCATTGGCTATCAGGTCCAAGAGAGAGAAAGAGAGAGACACGGAGCGACGAAGAGAGAGAGGGATGGTAGGAGGGTAAGAGAGAAAAAAGGATTGAGCAACGGGGGCAGAGAGGGCAGGGGTAAGAGAGGGAGAGGAAGAAGGAGAGAGACCGGCTTTTATAATGGCGCGGCAGTTATACCGGTAAGCGAGTAAATGCATCAACGTGGCTGCAAGCCGAGAGCCAGCCGAGAAAGAGAAATAGACAACTCTGGCTACGAGTATGTACGAGGAAAAAGAACGGGGGAGGGGGAGGGTTAGAGAGAAGAGGGTGGGAAGGATCGAGGAAAAGGGACAGAACGAGGACTCCTCAGGGTGTGGGCGGATTGCACGCGTCTCTCGGTAATGGATCTCATCGATCATCCCTTCGCGGGTAGATGGTTTCTCCTCCTTTCTGCTTTCTCGCGGATCGTCCATTAGTCAATTTCGTCGATTACCCTGGCGACTTCGTTGAATCACCCCACGACCCCGAAATAGCACTCCGACATGTGGACGATAGCGGAAAGGAAGCTTTTCTTCTCCCATCTGCATTTCGGCTTCTACATCCACCATTAAATTTCCATTCTGCACAACACAGAACACATGTCTTATGTTCTGACAAGAACATCATGACAAATTCCAAACTTTGAAATACTTATTTGGTAGCACTTTCAAACTGACTACTCTCACATCTCCAAACTCGTTTCGACATTTCTAAAGTTTCTCGACCACCAAATATCAAGTTCTCAGAATACCAGATTTTTCTAAAATCGCTATTACATCCTTGAAAGTAGTCTTCGATGAAGGGGTATTCAGAATGAAAACATCTTCATGAGACCCACCAGGTTCGCCGGTATCGCGAATCCAGATCGTGACAATGTAATCGAGTCCGGTTAAAGCTCGGTTTTTGAATTACGGCGCAACAATCGCGTGGATCCGCTGGAAATCGAAACAATTAATCGGTTCCAGAGGGCCTCGAAATTCCACGAGAGAAGAAGCTGATGCCCTCCGCGTTGCATTTTTTTGGAGGACTTATTGCAGCCTCGATTTATGAGCGGCTGCCTGGCTCGGCGCGAGCGAGACCATTCGTTTCTCCATCCACATCCACGCGACCGCCTCTTGTTCCACGGAGATGAAAATGGAGTAACGCCGGGAGCGATTCTGTGATTTACCGTGGACCAACAGCCAGAAAGGGATTCAGCACGCGTATTGTGAAGCGTGCAGGCCACGGCCGTTCCTGCGGCTGGAATCTCTGGAAACGCCACGGTGATTTGTGAGACCGGTTACCGTTTCCATTTGCATACTACTATCGACTCTTTCGTACATTGTTATCTTCGTTGCGCGCGTTATTCTTACCTCTATAGCCTATAGCCTAACGCGGAGGTGGGAGGGATGTAATCCGGTAGGCTTCTTCCGTTTTCATGGGTTACGCGGTGATTGTTTGATCTGCGTTCCTCAGAAAATTATACTATTTTAATTGGACACAACTTTACCTGCTTGAATGATGTTTAAGATTGTGTATTTTTATGAAATCATCTTTCGATATTCGACAAGCAATTGTGGTATGGTTTACTCAAATATTAAAATCTTTTGAAAGTATCTTTAATGGTAACATAGGTGCAAGTATGAAATGTTACAAACAACGATGATACTGCTTAAATGATGTTTAAGATTGTGTATTTTTATGAAATCATCTTTCGATATTCCACAAGCAATTGTGGTATAATTTACTCAAATATTAAAATCTTTTGAAGGTATCTTTGGTGACATCACATGTGCAAGTATGATATGTTACAGAATAATAATTCAATCGACGAATTTGATTTGTCAAATTAACTCAAATATTAAAATCTTTTGAAAGTATCTTTGGTGACATCACATGTGCAAGTATGATATGTTACAGAATAACGATGCAATCGATGAATTTGATTTGTCAAATTTACTCAAACATTAAAATTTTTTGAAAGTATCTTTGGTGACATCACAAATGCAAGTATGAAACGATGCAGCTAAGAATTTGATTTGTCGAAATTTAGTTTGTTAAGTTGATTTGATGAAGCTGATGTAATTTATAGATGAGTTTAGATAGGAGATAAGGGAAGTATAATTGTTTTTGATGTTACAGTGAGGACGCTGGGCGTAGCGGCGACGAAATGAAGCATGCAGCATGCGTGGTAGCGGTGTCACGGCTGCGCGGTCCTGCCTTCAACCCCTGGTGTCCGCCAGCCGCTATCTCGCCGTTCAAGCCCTTCCTGGTGATCCTCTTTACTTCGTCGTTGAGGTGAGTACAACCCCTTCAAATACACACTATGTATATGTATACATAATTAATACATATGCATTAGGAACATAAGAACCTCGAATTGTAAGAATATACCTCCCATATTCCTACATATGTATATTTCGGAGAATCTTGAAAATATACGTATCTACGTATATAGAAATCTTGAACGTAGAAATCTAAGAATTTTAGAATTTAAAACACAGAAATTTGAAGCTCCGAATTTAGGAATATATGGAACCAGCGATGTAGATATCTCTAAATATAGTAATGTAAAGATTTAAGAATTTAATGACATAGCAATCTTGAGATACATAAAAGAATCGTAGGAATGTAAAGATATCAGAATCTAATTTAATATTGAACGTAATATCGATTCAGAGATATAAGAATTTAAGTACACAAGAATATACGAGATATCCAACGATTTTATACGGGACGTTCCTCAGTATAAAACACGCATGTTTTTATAGTACTTATGAATATTATGCACATATCATATACTCCACTCTTCGAGGGCGTATAAGCTTTTCAATTCGAGAGGGTTAAACAGTTAATGGAGAGGAATAATTCATGACAATGCATATTCAAGGTGCAATACATATAACTCCATCCTATTCCGTTATGCATGGTAATTCCGGGTCATGTATCTTCCATGGGATTTCCTATTATCTTCTAACGAGAAACGATAACAGCGTCCAGCTCGGAGAATTAACAGCGAACACGATTTCTGTCGATTACTCAATTTCTGCTGCGATAAAAATGACCATAATTCTTGCTCGGACATGTTTCTCTGTGAACCGTAATCATTCAATATATTAGTGCTTAAGGCATTACTAGGTCTATCAATATCCATTTAAAATGGTGGTCAGAGAACTATGGCTTCGTAAGTCCTGACCTGTGATTGAGGCTGACTCGTGACGTTACAAATCTGACAAAACTATTTGCATAAAGTATTCAGTATGATATTGCAGTTTGTACAATTAAAGATCTCTAAATCTAAAATATATCTAATATTTGAAGATTCTTTATTTATCTTAACTCTGCAGGAATTATTTAGGAACCTGTCGAAAAATGTGTACGTCTTCAGTTTTAAATTTCGAAATTGGGAAAGATTTATAACGTAACCTTTGTTCGATCAGCCATTCTAATCCACGAAAGGTGTTCATTCAGCTTGACGTTGTAAACGACTCTCTTAGAGAGGACAAGGCAGGTGCATGTACCTTCGCACGCCTTAATATATCGACCATACTATACGCGGGTTTCTCTCGCATCGGTTATTCCACTCTCGCACGCCCACGCCGCGGATGTAACTAATCGCATTCCTCGATTAGAAAATCCAGCCGTGCCCTCGACACCGTGATGCACATGTTCCGATAAAGTCTAGTATTTCGCGGCCGTGTAAGCGCTCGCCGCGAGATGCAACACGGTTGATGCTTTTTTAAAAACGAGGTCGTTGTTTTCGTTTCATGCTCAGATGTGGCATACCACCGAGACGGTCAATTGTAACGTATTCAATTTTACGAGGATTCTATGCGAAAAAAAATAGTTTCGCGTGTCGAGTCTTGTTTAGCTGCTGTAATATTAATCAGAGTGTAGACCTGTCGGTGTGATAAGATCGGAGAAGAATTAGCGCAGAGTGCGTGGAGATTGATTCGTGCTCGTTTGAAATTTAAGTGGGTTGAAGTAGACATTTTTGTTCGGGTGAAGACGAGGGTTAATTGAATGATTTTTTCATGCGGAGTTCTGTGGTTTTGAACTTGTATGTTCTGAAGTATATACATTTTTTGAGTTTATAAGGTGTGTTACATTTTTTGTGTTTATAAGGTGTGTTGCATTTTTTGAGTTTATGAGGACTGCTCAATTTTTTGAATTTATAAGGTCTGTTACATTTTTTGAGTTTGTAAGGACTGCTAAATTTTTGAATTTATAAGGATAGCTGAATTGGTTGAGTTTATAAGGACTGCTAAATTTTTGAGTGTATAAGGACTGCTGAATTTGTTGAGTTTATAAGGACTGCTAAATTTATTGAGTTTATAAGGACTGCTATACTTTTTGAGTTTATAAGGTCTGCTAAATTTATTGAGTTTATAAGGAATGCTAAATTTATTGAACATATTGATACCTGCAAGATTATATTCAATATTCTAAATGCCTTAAATTTTCAAGTTCATAAAATATCCAAATTCTCATGGTCCCTAACTTGTAAAAATCTCTAAGATTCTCAAAATCCTTAAATTCACAAAAACTTCATGAGAAACTTCATAATCTCTAAATCTTCATAACTCCTCAAATTCTCAAAATCCTTAAATTCTCAGAATTCCTATAACCTTCATAATCTCTGAATTTCTAAAATTTTTAAAATCTTACAAAATCTAAAAATTCTCATAATATGTAAATCTTCAAAATTCCTGAAATTCTACAAACCCTCAGAATTCTTAAAATCCTCCAAATCTCCAAAACTCTTAAAATTCCTAAAGTCCCCAAAATCCTCACAATTTCTAAATCTGCAAAATCGCTAAAATTACAAAAATTCCCAAAACTCCCAAAATCTCCAAAATCCTCATAATTTTTAAATTTGCAAAATTCCTAAAATCACCAAAATCCCTAAAAATTCTCAAAATCTCCAAAATCCTCATAATTTCTAAATCTGCAAAATCCCTATAATTACCAAAATTCCTAAAACTCCCAAAATTCCCAAAATCTCAAAATCTCCAAAATCCCTAAAATTCCCAAAACTGCAAAAATCCCTATAATCTCCAACCCCTAAATTTTTAAAAAATACCCAGCTTCTCAATCTTCTACATCCCAAAACTCCTACCCTCCTAAATCTCCCAAACCCAAAAAACAGCCAAAATTAAAAAGTTGCATAGAAAGAAAGCAAAGTTGGCGTTGGAGTATAATGAAAGGCGTGTAGAACACCGAAGGCGGTAACAATCTCAATGCCAAGGTTTCCGCAACGACGTCGATTTACTCGTTCGAGGTCTGTTGCCTCCTCGCGTCGTTAGACAAACCATCTACAACGGCGCACACCAGCCATGCCGTGAGCGTAGCGCACCTTCTCACACGATACCATCTTCCTAATTATAGCTAGGCTCATTTGTAACGACGAATCTGAATTCCCGGTTGCTAAGGAAATTCCTCGTTCTGCCTGCGTGCTTTCGTGTTGGCCTCCTATGAAATCAACCAGCCTCGATTCTAGCCTCGTTACACTGATCAAATGCACGAGTACCGGGAAAATCTTTTGTCACGAGTTACTTTTGTGGTAAACGTTTTTCTGAGTCAAGTCGTAAAAGGTTGACTAAGTACTTTGTTGCAACGTTGATGAAGAATGGTGATTTGGAGGAATGTTTTTATTGTGCGAAGATTCCTTTTTGGGGTTGTTCGTTGTGGTTTTTACTGGTAGGTAGTTGGAAGGTAGGGTAGTTGGGAAACTGGTGATGTAAGGAAGGAGTTAGGTTCTGGTTGGTGGATTTTTGTGGTGTGAAGTTGGAAGTTTAGGAAGTTTGAGAGGGTAGAAATTTGGAGATTTGAGAATTTTGGGAGGTGGAAGTTTGGAGGGGTGGAAATTTGGAGACTTGAGAATTTGGGAGGGGTAGAAATTTGGAACTTTGAGAATTTTGGGAGAGTTGAAGTTTGGAGGCGCAGAAATTTCGAAATTTGAGAATTTTGGAAGCTTGAAATTTGGAGGGGTAGAAATTTGGAGATTTGAGAATTTGGAGACGTAGAAATTTGGAGCTTTGAGAATTTTAGGGAGGGTTGAAATTTGCAGCTGTAGAAATTTGGAAATTTGAGAATTTAAGGCTCTGAGAATTTGACGCCCTGGAAATTTGCAAATTTACAAATTTGGGGATTTAGGAATTTCCAAGCTTAGAAATTTGGAAATTCGACAATTTGGGGATATAGAAATTCGAAAAAATTGAAAATGACCCTTAACAATTTTTGAAGATCTGAAATTTGAGAACCATAAAATGTTCCAAACTGCTAATGTTGAAAATTAAAAATTCTAAAATATATTTTCATGAATTAGTAGCATGTTCCTAACGATATATGTCAGTTCAAAGCAACTTTGATACTAATTTACTACAGTGAAACGGCAGTACAATAACACGTAGATAATTAAAACGGTGATTAGAAAACGGTTCGGGTTTTAACTTGGTAAGAAAAATACGTCTATTGTTCGAGACCCTTTCGGCTTGCTTCCGTTCATTCCAATCTTGTGAGTTTATTGGAATTTCCAACGTAAAAGAGCAATAATCCTGGTTTCCTTGCTAACTTAATGAGAACTAATCTGCTGACTTATTTCTAGGAAATGTCTAACTTATTATGTAAATGTAGACTGTAGATTGGTATATTATCTTTGCTGAGAATAAATATAATTAAAAGAAATAATATAGAGTGTAGAAGAACTTAATACATAATTCAGCCAGTCTAAGTAGAACTTAGTTCTACTTAATTCGCAATCTAAGTAGAAAATATAAATTGTAAGATAAGTTTCAATGCAACAGTAGGATTGTACGTGTCTTACTTGGTGCAAGAATCAAACCAGGGTACTTCGTGCAGACACATAGTTAGAACTCACCAGAATCTAGACTGATACAATGTGGATCACTAGAATGTAGATCAAACAGATGCAGAGAGATAAGGCAATTAATTCGTTCCATCGGAGCGATTTTTCCGCGCAGCATTAACTTCTGAACGGTTATGAGTCAATCGAAGTCTACGTGTTCTCGAAATCAATTTTATAATTCACGTAACTCTTCTTTAAATATAAAATATTTATTCATCTCCATTGCTTCACTCTTACTTGTCTACTTATTTCTCATTCTCCAAATAATGTAATTAACACTAGATTTACGGACGATGGTATTTAAATTTTAAGTAAAGTAGAGAAACAAATAAATTGCAGATGATGTGTGAACTGCCTAAAACATTGATTCTTTTGCTAAAAGTTGATGAAAGTTGACATTTTATCACAAATTTCTTAACAAGTTCTGTCATCTAAAGTAAACCTATTATCCGTCATTTTTACGGGTTTCGTAAATCTAGTGTTAAAGAAATAGAATATTTAGAATAGAATGAACATGTTAAGAAAGAAGGTAAACTTGAATTATAAATTAAAATTTCATTTTTAAAATTGAAAAACTTGCCATGACGAGTGTACCGATAAGTATCGAAATGGTAAAGTCGGTTGTGCAGGGAAGTAAATGCAAACGGAAGATCCTTCGGGGCAGATATTTTTGTCAATCTCGCGAATCTATCCCGTGGCTCGTTCCAAAGAGCGAATCGTGAAACGCGCTCCCCCGATAGGATCGACCGTAAATCTGAGCCGACAGGCTGTTCCAGTGGATATTTTATGGTGGTCCGTAGAGATTTGGTGCGGACAAGATCGGCGCCGGAATGCGTCGAGCGACTCGAAATATTCGATACGGGGCGATAAATTGTTCCTCTACCTTGGCGCGCGCATTCCACCGCGAGCATTTATGAGCGAACCATTTCCTTCGGGGCTACGTTTCAAAAAAACACCACAATTGTAATAACGTTTCCGCGTACTGTTTCTTCAACCATACTTTTTTTTTTACTATCTACTCATCAATACTCGTTCTTATTTATTTGCACGATTATCTATAATTAATTGGCGAAATGATCGTTTATTGCTGACTGAAAGTTGCAAATGTGAATGTAAAATTCAATTCTATTATTTATTGTTATTTATTTACACGATTATTTATCTATAGATCTCAGATCTCATATACACTCTCGTCTCTCACACGACTCGCAAATTATTAAATTGACCTCGAATACCATCGTTGCTACGAATTATTTGTAATCGTTCGCACGAGCAACATACGAACCATATTAATTATACTTCAGTCGCCACGTTATTTTGCACGACAAGATACAACTCGCGCGACGTTTCTTGTCTTAATCAGGCAAGCACTAATTCCATTAGGCTGTCGGAAAAAGCATGTTTCTTACCATCCGAATCAAACCCGAGTATGTTCGGTATGAAAACAAGTATCCACGATACAAATAAGAAGCAACGGGACCATGATCATCTAACAGGAGAAAAAAAAACTAGGATTCGAGATATTTATGAGGAATCATTTATTCATCGCGTTATACGTTGTCATATTATTCTTGCTCTATCTCGCGTCGTAAAGTGTGCGGTAATTACTTTGATAACGTTTCACGCACTTCGAAAGTATCAAGGTGATGTAGTCGCGTGATAAACCGACGGACTTCTCCGTGTCCGGTATCATCTGAATCAAACTCGATCGAGACTCCGTGTACAGGTTGATATCGAAGCTCCTATCATTTGCATTTGATAAGTCAGAGCTGTTTGTACACATTTCAGCCGATAATTTTCTAGCTGGCCATATCGACGCGGAAATCGAGGAATTCCGACTTTGCGTTTTTTAGAGAGCGGGAACTTTAGACAGCTAATTTTTTAATTTTTTAATTTTCTGTAAACAGATACTTTAAATTACATGAGTTTATGAATCATTTATTTGTGGACTTACAAATGAAAAATGTGTAAAAGAGAAAATATAGAAAACTCGTGATAAGTCGCCACGTACTATAAAAGGAACCACACATGAATACTCGATATCAAATACGTTACGGTTCCCCATTACTCGCCTCCCGTGACACTTATAGTCATAACATTTGACAGTAAAAGTCTCTGCTCGCTGTCAGCCCGAAAGCATGCCTTAAACGATCACAATTCATGCAAACCGCGATGTCAACGAAATCCGTGGACGTTTGTTTCGCAACGTGGCAAAAGATCGGGTGCGTGTCCATTCAGTCGAACGAAAGAAAGAAACGAGGAGGACAGTATAGTAGGAAGCGAGCCACGATTTGAATATCCGTGGGTGTTCAGCTCGATTCTTTTTATTTCTTTTTTTTTCACGGCTTGAACTCACGCGCACGCCTGTTACCATCCAATCTGTAATTCATTGAGCGCAGTAAGGAACAATGGCTACGGCTGCGCCGCAGACTTTTCCATAATTATACGGTGCTTAAGTCGTGATTACCGTGCACCGGTTCGCGGTGTACCGTCAGCAACTTGCCGTACACTGTGTCGATTTTTCGCAACAATAGAAATTACCTCTGACATTCGCTTTGATCGATCTCTTTGCAGCGGAAAACCACATTCTTTTGCCTGTATTTGGTTTAAATCTAGCTTGATTTTCGATGAAAATATTAGTCATAGTTCGCGGGATGTAATTGTGAAAACATCTATGAAATGTGGGGTTGAGGAACATTTGCCAGGTGCTTATGGTTGAACTGAGGATTTAATGCGGACCTCGTGTTAGGTCTACGTTCACATGTGGATGTAAGGTACATGTAGATGTACTTTAGAAATGTATCTCATAATAGGTGTGTACTTTAAATCATATTTAGTCCTTCATTTATGTCAAGTCCTTACATCCCCTGTGTGTATGTATATTATCATATGTGTCCACATGTCTACATCATGTGTGTATGTATAGTACCATGTGTATCTATATGTAGACACATCATGTGTGTATGTATACTATCGTGTGTATCCACATGTCTACATCATGTGTGTATGTATACTATCACGTGTGTCTACATGTCTACATCATGTGTGTATGTATAATATCATGTGTATCCACATGTCTACATCATGTGTGTATGTATACTATCAAGTTCTCAGGTTCTTGAATCCTAACCTTCCACATCCTTAAATTTCATGTCTGTACTTCTCCGAATAATTCAAGAAATCCGAATTCATAAAAAGTTGATAAATGTCACGCGTTTGTATGAAAGAAGACCGATTTAAGAAGAAAAACCGCAGCTAAAGTTTTATCTGAGCGGTAACATGCGCGCTGGCATTCTGCAGCGTGCGCGCATGTAATAACAATGCGTGGATGTATGAATATTGCAAACGGTGAAAGCGTACCACATACCAGACTCGTTACAACCGTCCCGTGGTAGCAAACTGCAGCCTATGGTTGGCTATGCCATACATCGACCGAAAGAATGTCTCGGAACGTGATCAGAGTGGTGCGATACACCTTGCCCGAACGTGATAACAGAAACCTTCGTTCGATCCTCAAGTTTTCAACCAGACGCATCCTCCATTTCGATTCAACCATTCTGATTTTGTTATCGTATGATGAATTCCACGATCGATTAATTGGCGTAGATCGTTTTTGTTCTTATCTAACAGCCTCATTGTCCTTGGTCGAAGTATCTCCGAGATTTCCACTGTTCGAGGAATTTCATAGACTGCAATTATATTCATAGCAGAGAACGTGCA
The DNA here is from genome assembly GCA_963576845.1 of Megachile leachella. Classification (NCBI taxonomy): domain Eukaryota; kingdom Metazoa; phylum Arthropoda; class Insecta; order Hymenoptera; family Megachilidae; genus Megachile; species Megachile leachella. The sequence goes on along the minus strand of OY756254.1, from coordinate 11,699,992 downwards.
TACGGAAACGCAAAAATCTATCCGGCGCGTTTTAACGCTTCAAAGCATACCGGAATGCACGGACATTCCATCTCAGCCAACAAACGCGATGAGCATGCAACGCTGCTCAACGAGAGCCTCTCTCAAATATTTCGACCACGACCGGATTAAATTAACCAAGTTATGCTCGAGCTGCAATGCATTTAATCGAATAAACGAATCAAACCTCTTCTCGCTACTCGCGCTCGAGTTATGCAATACGTCTGGCTAACATTGAAACAGTTAGTGAATTAACGATGGAAAATACGTTTTCATTATCTTCAAATTCTTGCGTTATTATCCGTGTTTGAACGTGAAGTACCTAATAGTTATAGAAATCACAAGGAATTACTCACTTGATCTCAAATGCATAAGCATGTACATATGCATACCATATGACAATGACTATATCGATATCTAATATGAGCAACATTGTAACAGTTAATGAATAAATGATGGAAAATACGTTTTCATTATCTTCAAATTCTTGCGTTATTATCCGTGTTTGAATGTAAAGTACCTAATAGTTATAGAAATCACAAGAAATTACTCACTTGATCTCATATGCATAACCATGTGCATATGCATACCATATGACAATAATCATATCGATATCTAATATGAGCAACATTGTAACAGGTAATGAATAAACGATGGAAAATACGTTTTCATTATCTTCAAATTCTTGCGTTATTATCCGTATTTGAATGTAAAATACCTAATAGTTATAGAAATCACTTGATCTCACATGCATAAGCATGCACACGTGCACACCATATGACAGTGCCCATATCTAATATGAGCAACATTGTAACCCTACTGAAGTAATTGTTCACGCATTGTTGAAGTCATTATCAGATGTCGATATGTATCTACTGAAAGTGATCTTTTGTTTAATGTCCTAATTTGTTGGTATGTAATATGTTTTCAGGCGAAGTCGAGAGTGAAGGAGGTATACGCGCAGACATGCATGCTTCTTGGCCAGCAGGGCATGCGAGACTGCGAACTGTTCGGCCTGGCAATACTGTCCGGTGAGTAAATCGCATCTCGAAACCCTTTTCCTTTCCTACCTGGTTCGACGATCTCGTTTCCGTCGTTCCGTCGTTTAACGGACGAAATGCGGTCGGACGGGCCAGTGAGCATCGTGAATGACTTGTGGGGTAGCGTATCCGCCTCGAATTACGGCGCGCCACTTTTTAACCTCCTCAGGAGTAGATCGAATTACCGAAGCTCACGCGAGTCATTAGGTGTTGCGTTTCGCGAGAGCGCGAATACTCGACACGATCGTGCGTTCTGCAACGTCAAATTGCTCTTCTCGTTTCTTCGGGAAGAACCATCTCCTAATAGTTCGCGATTGATGGATTCACTTTGAACTTCTTCTCTCCAACCCTTGCTGTAGATATCTTAAGGATACATAACGTTTCAAATTTTATCATAGTCATGCAGATTTTGGGACTTGCAATGCTGATCTGAATGTTCCAAAAGGAATTGAGAAGTTCAAATTTTCAGATGAAATAATTGAGAAGTTTTTAATTTAGGAAACGAGACATTTGTAACCTCAAAAATTTTCAAACGAAAAAGTTTGATAATATTCAGATTGTATGAACGTTTATATTCTGCAAGTTTAACATTCAAAGTTGGGTCAAACGGTAGCCAGAAGCTTGACCGAGTCACGTGGTCCCGCGTTCCCGTAAGGATATATTCCTAGATCCCAATAGTCCCAAAAAGACTGTTGACTAATCTTTGGAGATCTTTGTGCATAGCCGTGGTCTTGTTCCTCTCGGTCGGCTTCTGGCCCCTGGTGGCGAGCCGTCCCTTCTCTTCACCGAATACTCGCTTGCCACTACCCTCGCTCTACTCTATGCCTTCCCACCAGTCATGACAAGCCGGTCCGACTGGTACCCCCACTAAGCGGACCCTTCTTGGGCCTCGCAGGGCCTTGCGGGACCCCTCCCTCCTACATTCCAACGGGGCCCCATCACGGCGAGCCTGAGCTGGCGGGTTTTGAGGCGCGCGAGCCATGGCACGACAGGAAAAAAATGCATCTGAAAAACCAAAACAAGTAGAAAAAGGTAGCTCACACCCCTGCATACGTGCGTTGGTTTGCGTGAACGCTCGCTACAACCTGCACACGCGAGTATGTACGCGAAACTGTACTCGAACTATCCCGTAGGGTTTCCTCCCCATTTCCCTGTTTTACCTCACCCTTAATCACTCGTTTCCTCCTCCTAATTCTCTAAGACCTCCTGCACGGTTGAAAATTTGCAAAGAATTTGCACTATGCGATTTTTGAGATTCGGCAGCTGGCGAGTGCACCTGCTCCTCTATCAATTTCTGTCGGCTCTCGTTTATCTTTTTTCTAGATCAATATAGTCCTCTCGAACGTTGGCACTTCTTTGCTCGATTTCATCGTTGCTGACGTCCTTGCTTCTTCTTCTTCATCGTCATTGTGTTCGCCGATGTTGATCTTGTTCTTTTTTCGTTGCTTCTCTTTCGTCTTCTACCCCTGCCATTTCATCGTCGTATTCTTCGTATTCTTCCTCTTCGTGTCCCCCTATCCCGAACCCCATGCCCGTGGCGGTAAAATGACACGGACCAATCGCTGCTGCAATTTTGTAATCACCACCGTCTGGTCTTGGACGCTTCTTACTAAAAATAGATATCGAGAAGGATCGCTCCGGGCAAGCGGACAGCGAGCAACCGCCGTAAAGTTCTTTGGTTACAACCCTCCGCTTGGTGAACGTGATCGAGGATGGTACTTTTGGTCCATGATTCTGCGATCAACTTTTCTGCGGAATATTTTCTAACTAGTTAACGACCTTGTACGTTGTATTACCACGTACGTGTGCTCCACTAGAGACTACTGTATGGGGATTAATAACCGATATATTATCACATAGCGTTATATCGCCGTACGGTATATCAGTGTTGCATTACGGGTTATACTTTCACACTTCGTGTTACTATTCATTGTATCCCTGCTGTTCTACTTCCTTGTACTTTCATCCGCTTTGCCACGTGTTTAGTACTACTGCATTTTGTAAATTTTCACTTAAAATCGAGTTTCAGCCTTGCCATATAATAATGCTACTGTATGCTACTTGTCATATAATAATTCTACTAACATATCATACCATATAAGTCTACTTATGGTCCATTCATGGTATTCATAAAAAATGTATCTAAGAATATACGTATAAAAGTTTGTATCAGTATAGTTTTCCCAGATAGGATACAGTGAAATATCTATGGCGATACGCGGTATGGTTGTCGCAAGTAATTTATATGAAAGGTCAAATTTTTTGGGCGTCAACGCGTGGTACGTGGTGCGTGGCTGAGGGTCGAGGTGCGTGTTGTTCGCAACAAGAGAAAAAGGACCTGACGAAAAGGGACATGAAAGTGCACGAGAAAGACGGAGAGATGGTAAAAGGAAAAGAGTGAGAGAGAGGGGGAGACACACCCCTGGAGCGCGTTTTATACAGGGTGTCTTGTAACCGGTGGTATAACTGTTAAACATTTATCGATAACTTTATCCATAATCCGAATTGTTGAGCAATACAAAATTTTCCGGTGCAATTCTCTATTTTTGAATTATCTTTCGGCGCAGCGGTTGTTAGAGACCGCATAGCTCGTTACAGTCGCGCGAATCACCCTGTATATAAAGGACGAAGGGTGTAGAGAAAAAGCGAGGAGGAGAGAGAAAGCGATAAATGAGAGAGATAATAGAGTGGCTGTTGTTCGAGGAGGACGGAGATATACGAGAAAAAAAAGAAGGACGAAGGAAGAAGGAGAGTAGGAAGAAAAAGAGCGAGAGAGAGAGTCGAGGAGACAGGAAAGAGAAAGGTAGAGAAAGAATGAGCCCGGGTAAGACGGTAGCCCGGTGATTTGTATAGGGCCTCTCGTATTCCACCTCCCGCCCAAGCGTCCCTGCCGCACTCGACGACTCGGGACCCAGGAATGTGGAAGGAGGACTCCGAGGACAGGAATCGTCGACGCGCGGGACGGAGCGAGTGGAAGCGAGTAGAAGCGAACTGAGAGGTGGGGCAGGGGCCCAGAACGACGGATTCAGAGGCGGAAGGGCGAAGAGGGTAGAAGCAGGCAGCAGAGAATGGGTCTTAGCAGGTCCACTCGGTATATGTATACTTACCTCGATGAAGCTAAGGCTCTGCGTCACAACAGGGCTTCAACGTCCTTCCTTCCCCTCCATTACGCATGCCGATCTCTCTCCGCTGCCCGGACTTCTCGTAAGCAGCACCTACTGCACCATTTAACGTACGTCACTGGAGAACGCTTCCCTTCATTCGTTTCCTGTTAACGCCTAATCTTCTACTATTCTAATTAGATGCATCATTGTTGGACCATCAGAAGTAGATACTGTGATATTTGTTTGCCGATGATATAACTCGAAACTCATAATTATAGGAAAGATCACATCATGTTTACTATGTATTCTCAGTCTTTTGATGTCATAAATATTTCTGGATGCTTGATGCTCTAGATGACTAAACATCTGTGTTCATAGATCCTGATGGCCATAAATACTGATGTCTCTGGATCAGGACTTTGTGAAATCCTGATGTTCTTAGATCTTAGTGTCCATAATTTCTATATCCTAAGATACTTATTGTTAGATTTTGAACCTCATGATTCCTATTTTCTTACATTCCTCTATTTTTCCGTCTCTTCTATCCCCATATCTCTAAATTGTTGTATGTACATCTCTTCAAAGAAGATACCAAGTCTCCATATTCTTAGCATGGACTACTAAAGTTACTTGCTATTGAATTATTAGTATATGAACTACCAGATTAAAAACGTGAAATACATAACATTGTGATGTTAGATTACTAGACTTATACGCCCTGAAAGGTGGACGACTCTTCCTGGATGAGTTCCTTTTAGTAGTCCTGTTCTTCTTGGTCGTGTTCCGTTCCTCTCACGTGCAACATGCACGAGGAGGCTTCATTAGCGATCGCGTAATATAAATCAAACGACGACGCGTTTTAATTTATAAAACGCCATTACACCTTATGAATGACCCATTCATGTGAGAGGCTTCGCTTCTTGGACACGTGTCCCCGTTGTTACGACCACGAGAGTCGGAAAGGGAGAGCCGAAGAGAGTGAACAGGAAGGGAGAGAAACGGACGTAGGGAGGAGAAGCAGAGAAAGGGAGGGTCCACGAGGAGTAAAGAAATACAAAAAGGAGAGGTCGACGAAGATGGAAGGACGTCCAAAAGGAAAGGTGGGAGAAAAAAAAGAAGACGAAGGGACGGCGAACCTTCCACGAAGGAATTTTTCTCTCCCTCGTGAATCGATGATGAAACTTTATAGTCTGATCGTACGCCAACGAAAGAGAAAGAGAAGGAGGATGATTTAAACGGGCGGGAAAAGGATGCGGAAACGAGTAGGTTTTTGGATTTGGAGATATAGGAATTTGGAGGCATAGGGAATCGGGACATAAAGATTCGGCATATGAGAGTTAGGAATGTAGGTATTCGGCATGTGGGGATTTAGCATGTGGGGATTTGGCATATAGGGATTTGGCATATGAGGATTCGAAACATAAGGATTCGGAGATGTGGAGATTTGGGACATAAGGAGATTTGGAACGTAGGAATTCGAGACATAGGAATTTGGGATATAGGAATTCGAAACGTGGGGATTCGGGGATGTAGAGATTCGAGACATAGGAGTTCGGAACGTAAGAATTCGGGACATAGGAATTCGAAACGCGAGGATTCAGGACATAGAACTTAGAAGTTTGCTAAACTAAAAAATTTGCAAATCCCATAAATCTGGAAGTGTAACCCCCAAAATCTGTGAGAATGTAAAAGCTTGAAAATTTAGAAACAGAAAACTCGTGAACTTCAGCTCTACCCTATTCACCCTCATACACCCTACTCCACATTCTCCTACCGCCTTAAATCAACGAAACATAATAGTAAAAAAGAAATGTGATAAAATTTGTTATATAAATCACCACACCGAAATGTAATTCCAAAGGGGCGTCCAGGTGTGTTTACTCTCGAATTCCTCCGCGCAACGAACTATGGTAACGGAGATACTTAAGTACCGAAATTGTATCCAGAACATTCTGAACGTTATTACATGTTCATGGCCGGTAACGAAGCGGGCCTCGCGTTGCGTTACGGAAGATAGATGGAGTTCCGTTGAACGAACCGAGGGGGATAAAATGTTGCTTCCACTAGCACCATCACTACCACCACCATAAGCGAACGATGGTACCAGCAGCGCCACCAGCACCGGCACCACTCCTCCACCGGAGGCCACTATCTGGAGCTCATCGCATATTTCATCCCGATCAAATTATTCCGAGGAACAAAACACGCCACGTAAGTCCGAGCGAGAGCGATGTTCTGTGCCTTTTGGCAGCCAAAGGGAAAGAGAAAGAGAGCTGGGGAGATTGTCGGTTGCCGCGAAGAAAGCAGGAAGAAAAAGGTGGACAGAGTAGTTAAAGAAGACGCGAGAACGCGAAAAAAGGGAAAAGGACAAGATTGCTTCGGACCAAACGGATTCGTCGATTAAACAGAGATATACATGGTCAATGAAGTACTGCCCTAGGGAAATCAAGGGATATCAAATTTTGGGGCGAGTGTGTTTGGGGTTTCAAATTATATATTGCGAGTTACTGTATTTACAAGTTTTAGTATATCTGAAGATGTGTAGATATGTTTTCATATAGTTAGGACTCGTATTCCTCTATTGTCAAGGTCCTATGTTCTCAAGCTTGCAAATTCTTACATTCACAAATTCCTGTTGCCTCAAATTTCTATATTCCCCAATTTCTACGCCCCCATATTCCTACATTTCCGATTTCTACACCCCCAAATTTCTATACTTTCTAATTTCTACGCTCTCAAATTTCTACGCCTCCAAATTTTTACTCTTTCAAATTCCCACACCCCCAAATTCCTACATTTCCAATTTCTACGCCCCCAAATTTCTACACTTCCAAATTTCTACGCCCCCAAATTCCTACGCTCTCAAATTTCAACACTTCCAAATTTTGACTCTTCCAAATTCTTACACCCCCAAATTTCTACACTTCCAAATACCTACATCCCCAATTTTTATACCCTCAAATTTCTACATCTCTGAATACCTACATCCCCAATTTCTACGCACTCAAATTTCTACATTTCCATGTATCTACATCTCCAATTTCTACACCCCCAAATTCCTACATCCCTAATTTCTATGTTATCGTGAAAGACCGAAATTGAAGAATGTCAACACTTACCAAATACGTCGGTGAAAGATCAATTATTTGATTACATTCTTGTACATTCGGACCCTCATTGATGTATGTCGACAATCACGGTTAGGTTAGGTTAAGTGTATATCGACATTTACCGTGTAAGTCAGAAATGAGAGTATTTAGTAAATATTTCGGACATAAGCGACGATGTGAATTTTGACATTCGCTGTTGAAAGTCGATTCTCCAGATTTCGGTGTTTTACTGTAACATCTATACTCCCGAAATTTCTACATCCCTAAATCCCTTTGCCAAGACGCTATCTCCAACTCTCTACCCCCAATCTCCTACATCACCTCACCACTAAATCTCGACGTGCAGCTTTCCAACACAGCCGATTGTTAATTAAAGTAAGTCAAGCTTTGAAAGTGAAGGAATGATTTATTAGTGTCGTCCGAAGGTTATGCAATTAATGCTCGCACCGTAATACTTCTCAAGCGGGCATAACAATTTAATTAAGGTGTTCGTATAAATCTTAACAGTCGAAGTGGTCACGTAAGAAGTATTCTGCCTCGCAGCCGCAGAAAAATGACTTCGTGGAACTATTAAATGCACACTTTTCAAAGGTGTACGGAACCGTGGCGAGGTCTCGCCCACTTGGTTTGTATTTAAAAGAAGAACGGAATGCGTTTGCGAGACCAAGTAATCGTCATTCAGATCAAGATACTATTGTGCCTCTTTTCATCGTGCAAGAATCACATTGAAATTTTTTTTATACGATCCTCAGCCTTGGAGGCAGAAACGTGTGAAGAATTTGAAGAGAATGCACGGACGTGTAATCCGCGACGCTATCTGTTCGATTGCGCGATAAAAATCTGGGTGCATCGAGGAATTCACTTTTTGAAATTGACTGATCGATCGTTTCAGAGCCTCTGTCATGGGAATGGTATTCGACGTCGATTGTGGTACTGTCGTCACTCTTCGCCATTTTGCTTGGCTTTTTCTATGTCTTAAATAGTTGACTTTTAGTAGTGGATTCTTTAAATAGTACACTCTTTAAACTTGCATAAATTTGAGAAAATAGCAGGAGGTTTTTAGTTCATTTTAAAAATTATAGACAATTTGTGGTATAAGCCTTTAGGTATTTATTTAGAGAGTTTTGTGAATTTTTGTTGATAAGCAGCAAGTCTCCCATTATGTTTATTTTCATCTGAACACAATCTCCCTTTGTAGCAAACTAATTTCAGTCATTCCATAAACTGAGAAGATTAAAATCACGAAATGGTACTGCAAATTAGTTTTCTTCGTAACCATCTCCAAGAAACTTCCTAAATTACAAATTAACCAAGTTGGTACTGGGCAAATTTCCGAATCCAATTACCCCCGTAACAAAAGGATACCCCGAAAAAATTCTACCGTCTAAAATTATCTTTGTACGCACAATTACCTGTCCACGGTATTCGCTGTACCGCTGGCCCATCCCACATAACATAAAAGTCACGTAACGTAACGAATGCCAACTTTGTTTAGCATTCATTAGGACTAATTTTCCACGATCGCTAGCCAACTTGTCGATTCTACGAAAAAGGCTGGGTGTTTCGTTGGCAAAAGCGTTGTATATATGTATACATGATGTTGCTCGTGCAAAAGATAGCGAGCGCGAAGGTAGAAGAGAGCGGAGCCCTCTCTCAGCAATCAGGGGTGATTACGGGTGTAATTACGGTTATGGCGCATTGCTGCGCCACGGGATGAGAGAGGGAACATTGTTTCTTTCTGGGAAACCGACGGGTTTATGGGGATCGTTCGTTCGCGGTTTTTTCTTGTCGTGAAGCGCGAATCCCTGCTACGGCCAAATACTCTTTTCCTCCGCTGCATCAGACCGCTGCAACTTACTATATTCCTTTCATTTTTCACTCTTCGGATTCACTTTGTTAAATGACAATGGTGTTCATTTTTGGTGAGATAGAAATTTTCAGGGGTCACATTCAAGCGTGAGAGATAAATTTTGTAGGCAAACAGGGAGGTTGTGGAAGGCACTTTACTTTGTGAAGAGATGCAGGGTGTCAGAGTCGGTTAAGTGACTGCATTGGTGGTTATTTTTGTTAAGATATCAGAAATTTTCAAGGTTTATATTCAAGCATGAGAGATAAATTCTATACCCAAACATTAGGGAGGTTGCAGAAGGCATTTTACCTTGTGAACATATTTATGGGTTGTATCACAGACACAGTTTGTTTTGAAATTTTTTAGAAGTCTGCTAGATGTGTATAGTAATTATATGTGAACACTGATAATATTTCAGTCATGTTGCACTTAAGAGTACATAATATAACTTTGAACTCATAGTCATATGATAAAGCTTCAATGATGAAACTGTAAATTCAGCATTGTATATTAGAACTTCAAGTATGAACACATATGACAAAACTTTACATTCACAATCATATCATAAAGCTTCAGATCTCAAACCTTGATGAAACTGTTAAATCAACAACACATGATGAAACTGTACATTCAAAACCATGTGATGAAGCTATATATTCAAAATCATATGATGAAGTTGTACATTTAAAATCATTTAATGAATCTGTATATTCTAAACCATATGATGAACCTGTACATTCAAAATCATATGATGAAACTATACATTCAAAACCATATGATGAATCTGTACATTCAAAACCATATAATGAAACTGTAAATTCAGCATCATATATTAAAACTTCAAATCTGAAGACATACGATAAAACCGTAAATTGAAAATCATATGTGAAACTTGAAGTAACACACTCAACATGTGTGTTCTTTTAACAGCAAATGTCTGTCAAAACCATATGATGAAGCTGTAAATTCAGCATCATATATTAGAACTTCAAATCTGAAGACATACGATAAAATCATAAATTGAAAATCATATGTGAAACTTGAAGAAACACACTCAACATGTGTGTTGTTTTAACAAATGTCTGTCAGAAGAGTCTGTCAAAACCATACGATGAAACTGTAAATTCAGCATCATATAGAACTTCAAATTCTGAACACATACAATAAACTTGTAAATTAAAAATCATATGAAACTTGAAGTATCAAAAACCACATGATACTGGAATCAACATGTGTGCTGTTTTAACAAATATCTGTCAGAAAGGGTAAACCCATGAAGCATTTATCGGTCGAATAATCCGAATCCTCGAACACCCTCGCAGAATTGGCACGATTACACCGTTTTACGATGTTTCGATCACCGGGTCTTGGGAGACCCCGGACAACGTTTTTCCGTCTCTCCGTTGCTCCGTTTCTTGCATCTTCGCGGAGGCTCGTAAAAAAGTAAGAACGTTGCCTAGGCTCGTTCTGGGCGTGGCGATTGAGAAGAAGAAAAAGAGGAACCGTAGTTGGATAGAGAAAGAAAGACGGTGAAAAATAGAAAAGAAGAATGGAGAAGTAGAGAGAGAGAATGGGTCGAAGAGACGGACAAAAAGGAGGACGAAGGGAAGAGAGAGAACGACGTAAGATGTTGGTTGGTCCGTGACTGGAGGGAATCTCTAGTGGGATAAGATGGACCCCATGGGCCCCGATGGTTGGTTACACGAGGGCCAGGGTTAGCCTTCGGGCAACATTCCCCGGTAATGGTCGGGTTATACCTCGGGTAACACAGGTGCCCTCGGCTACGGAGGGAGAGATCTGCAACGAAAGAACTTCGTGGCTGACTTACGACTTTCTCGATCCCTTGACCACGTGATACATCCGTCTATTACCCATTCCTCACGATTTTCGGGGATCGAAAATCTAATGGGGGATGACGGAGGATTAGGAGACTCAAGGGTTAACGTAGGGACTGGAAGCTGTCTGATTACGTCGGGGTGTTACGCTCTGAAATATTAAATTACTACTGTGTTTCAAATTCCTACACACCAAAATTTCTAGCTCAACTTTGAAGCTTTTCTAGCTGTTCCAGCTCAAATTTCGTGTATCAGTTTCTAAAAATTGGAACCACTCGGGAAGATAAACATTAGATCTCGGCGGTTGTAAGTAAAAGTTAGCACATTTAGTGTGTCCGAAGTGACCCAGGCATCGTCATGCGAGGGTTAATGACGCTGCTGACTCTTGGCTGCTGCAAGAAATACGATGTTCTGACCTTCTTAGGTCGCCACCCCCAACCTTCTTTTTCTGCCGTCTGCCCTAACCTTCTTCTCCTCTGCTCCTTCATCTTCGTATCCCTTCGTCCTTCCTTCTTCATCCTCCTCCTGTTTCTTTTTTCTCCGTGTGCTTTTTCGTTTGGTCGTCCTGGCGTCGTTGTTCGTTCTCCTCGTTGCATCCCTTCCCTTCTTCCCGTTCTTCTTGCACGTCCGAAGGAAGGCAGCAGAAAGGAAAGCGAAGAGACGTCGACGAGGGCCAGGTTGCGGCCCTCTTCGCCGCGGAGAGTGCATTACATCCCCCCGGCTCCTTCTTCTTTCATCCTTGGCCGGCTCCACCGCGGAATGTGGCTCGATCCGCTCCTTCGTGTCTGAAAGGCAGCATGCCACACGTGGCACCGGACGTCGTCGAGGTGGACGGCTCGGTGTATCTCGGGCAAATCGAAATATGCTAAATACAGGGTGTCCGAGAATCCTCGACTCCTACTTGCTTCGTAAAGGAAGAACAGGGAGAGACGTACGATAAGCAGGAGAAAGAGAGAACGAGGAGACGAAGAGAAGGGGAGAGAGAGGAAGAGAAGAATCGAGGCGCGGCTCCGAGAAACACGAACGACACTACCCGGACCGGCTTCACGATGTGGAGTTTTATTGAGGAGCAGATGTTTGAAACGTAACCTATAATGATTCCATGCTGTATGTACACTCGGATGCAACGTTAGCTTCCTTTCGATAACGACACGGATATTCGACCACTTCTCAAAATTTTCGCTTTTCAAATTTTTATATCACGAAGCTAAACTTCCACATTTCTGGATCATTGTCCTTTCAAATTTCTTCATCTTTTACTTTGTTACCAACGTTTGAAGTTTTCCATTTTTCATATTTGTCACAAAGAGTCAAATTGGTCTGCATTTTCTATCAAATCCCAAATATAATGAATATTATTCGGTTCTTGCATTATTAGACTTCAACATGATCTTCAGCTGCCTTAGATGCCCATATCTCTAGGCCTATAACTTTCTTAGATCCCTATATTCCTGGACCATCCACTCTAGATTTCAATATTACTGTATCCTTCAATTCTTCAAATTAAATCTTGTACCCAAATCTAGATTTCTAAACCTCAAACTCCTGAATTTCTAAATCTGTAGAATTCCGTAAAATCTCCAAATCGACCTCAAACTCTGCAGCATCCCTCGATTTCTAAAACCCCAAAGTGGTATCTCTAAGAACCCCAAAATATTGAAATTCGTGAACACTAAAATCTTGCAATTCGTGAACCCCAAAATCTGGAAATTCGTGAACACCAAAATCTCGAAACTCCTCGTTGACCTTGAACGACCTTGAATGACCTTGAACCATCGGTCAAAGTCGGAGTTACGAAAGAGTCTCCTGAAGATCTGTGATTTGACAGAGAATCTAAGATTCGCTAAAGAGGGGGCTAGGATCGTCGCGAATGGGCCCAGTTCCAGGTTCGAGATCGAGTTCCAGTTCGGAAAGCGCGTCGCGTTGTCGCGTCACGAGGGTCTGGGAGCCGAGTGTCTGGCCCCATGTGGGCAGGACAGGTTTGGGGGCCCTCTCATTCACGAACATCTCCTCTCGCCGACAAGCTCTTTCATTGTTTCGCTCGTTTAGGGGTATCGGCATTTCGGACCATCAGCCGTGCAAAAAGTCGAGCGAGGAGAATGGGTCTTCGAGCTCCACGCAACGACCATATCGGGGCACCGTGGACGCATATGTGCGGCCCTTGTACGGGCCCATTTGGCCCAACCGGGGCCCCCGAATGTCGCGGGCCTGTCGTTCCAACCAGTTTGTATTTGGCCCACGATTATAATAAAGAAACACCGTCGACGCCGATAAAATTAATTTGTCAGCCGACGAGGATGACTAAGGACTCGGTTTCTTGATGCTTAATGGCCAGGGAAGAAGAGGTCGTTGGAAAAATTTCTTTGCGAAGTGTCGGCTATACCGACGGTGTTGAAGTATCGACACGAGCCTACAACCATGTTGCCAAAAATGTTGTTTCATTGTGTACGACCTTAACCATTGTTATAGGTTTTTATGTGGATTCCTTTTGTAAACTGGAATGCGTGACGGTAATTCCGTTTAATGGTTGCAACTTTTAACGTGACAACACTGATTGTACTTGGTGTTTCCCTTTCAATTTGCTGAAGATCTCAATTTTCGATCAATTTTTCAACAGCAAACTCTAAAGTCTATTCTCTCGCAGAATTTACGATTCCGCAGCCTCGTGAATTTGAAGTCTTTTAATTTCGCTAAACGTGTCAAGTTTCCTCGAAACAGAAAATTGTCCAATTAAACGCGCGAGAGCATAAATTGTTCGTTAATAATCGAAGTTAATTACTGTATTTTCTCGATGTTTCAGACGGCGAGTACCTGTTCGTCGATCCCGAGAATAAATTAAGCAAATACGCACCGAAGAATTGGCGAAGTTCTCATACATACGTAAGTAGCTGGTTTTTCGCAAATGATATGATTGTATATGATTCGCAAATAATATTTAATAATTATGGTATTAAATGATACGTGTTAACGAAGCTACGGGCCATTAAACCTGTTTCGCGGAGCTTTCGAATCTTTCTTTCGTTTTTATTTTAATACATTATTGCATTCGGACAACGAAAGAGGAGAAAAAGGTGAAGTGTGAATTGCACGATGACTTGGGCGTCGTTTCATCGAGTCGCCATTTACAATGTATGCTTTAAGAATTTACGGGTTTAGATGTGCATCGAATTTGTGCTAAATACTTCAGCTATAAATACCGACACTTAAATTTACAGATATTTTAATTTATTAATATTATCTGATATAATCTTTATACATCAAATATATGTTGAAAGCAATATTAATTATTTTATAGAATAGAGTATGACATGGTCGAAAGAAAGTTGCAAGATTAAGGATAGAGAACCTTAAATAATTGCAAAGGGTTACAGCATGCAACTCAGATTTTATCTATGTAATTTCCATACGAGACGTGTGAATGAACGAATTACACTTGACAGGTGGTTTGCATGTATATTCAACTATTTGACACCACGGTTTGTCTTCGATAGTACGCATTCAGCTTCGCGGTGGACGCCTGGTCCGTGAAAGCCTGAACGGTCGTCCACGAGGATGGAAATCGAAAGTGTGACGTGGTAGCTCAGCTATGTACGCATCACATTCCATCGACGTACATACGCGCACATTCAAAAATCATGTGTTCTCATCAAAAATGACTCTCATGTCCTTCATGAAGAATACTTCAGTATTCTTGGATTGTAGCTCCAATACTTGTTTATCGAAATTGATGTCATTGTCTCTTTATCACTAACTGCCTTTTTCACTGTGTTTATCATATGAGTAGCTTTATAGACTCAGTTAAAAGGTATCTTTTAATCTTGTATTAAATGAAACGTTAAGTGCAAACTTCAGGTGCAGAGAACTAAAAGATTGGATAAGTAAGTTCTTCATAAAAATAAAGTTCTTCAAATATGTGGTCAAATATGAGTAACATACTCGTAACACATAAAGTAAAATACACTTTCAGAAGATGTCAATATAATTTGATAGAATTGCACATCAAGGTTCCATCAAATAAAATAAAATTTCTGCAAAAGAACCTTAAGTCGAAATCATCCCCCAGTGATTTAGCCTAGAGTGGTCAATCGATTAGGGTTCGTTGTTAACGCAGTGGACCTAACGAAATTCCACGCTGCGTCCGCTGAAACGTGGACAGGAAGAGAAAGAAGAAGAAGAAGAAGATCCGAAGATGCTCGGTAGAATGTAGAGGGGATGGCAGAAAGCGGCGATAGGGGAGGGGCCCAGTTTTAATAGCCGAGGACCTCTCGCACGGCCACAGAAAATCCTTGCAGCCGATGTTTCGGCGAGATAAGCACGTAGTCCGGTAGCCCGGTTTTACCGGGCCAGTATTTATTGGTTATTGGTGTGGACCGTCATTAGCGAAACGGGGGTCCCACCGCTCCGAGCAGATACGAAGATATCGCACGAGGCGGCACGTTCTGTCTCTCTCTCTTCGAGCCCCTCCGAATCCGTAATTTCCCCTGCGAGACTTCCTCTACCTTCGCCGATCGAAAGCATTCTGCCGAGTTGACAAATTCCTGCGATCCCACTCTGCTATGCTCGCAAGCTTGCTTGCCAACGAATTATTGGAATTACTCGATCAACGGAAAGTCTCTTCGTGGATACTCTTGCAGGAAACTACTCTTCGTGGATCGCCTTCTAATCGCGAACGATTTTCTGCTAGTCCTCCAGCATTTATGGTTTTTGATTTATTTGAAACTTTGAGGAGTTTGGGACTCTTAGGAATTTTGGGATTTGCTTGGATGAATTAGTCATTTGGGAATTTTGGGTTTTGATGTATGAGAAGTGGAGATTGCAATTGAACAAGAATGTGGATGTTTAAAGAATTTGGAAGTTTGGAAAGTTGAGAATTTAAAGACTCAAGGAGTTTCATTTGGTAATTTAAGAATTTGGGAATTTGAGGATCTGTTTCATTTAGTAATTTGAAAATATAATTCAAGAATGTAGAAGACTTGAAATACTAACTTGAAAAGTTACAAATTCGAAAGTAAAAATAAAAAGACCATTCAACATAATGTTCACGCTTTCCAAAAAATCCCTCAATATCTATTACTTGTACCCCACGCAAAGCACCCCTTAAACGAAGAAGAGTCCTAAAAATTTCGAATACAAAATCAGAAACATGAGAGCGATAAATATTATCAAAGAATCATTGGTTGGTCATCCGGGTGGATAAGAGGGTCTGTAAAAGAAGCGATGTGTCTGGTGGCGACGACGAGTTGCCGGGATATACAGCGAGGCTACTCGTCTTGAAGAGGACTGCCGTTGTACGCTCGTTTAGCGCTACCCTCCAGGCAAAACCACGACCGCCATCGTGTGCCCGCGGATGGAAATGCTAATTTGACCGAAGAGGGCCTTCTACGCACCCTTCTCCTTTCGCCGCCAGCGAGCTTCCTTCTTTTGCTCTTAAATCGTCTTTTTCTCAATTCCTCGCGGCGAGACGTACCGTTCGAACTCGACCCAGTCGCGTATCTTACATAGGAACATGTACGTGTGTACATACATACGTGCTACTGTATGTCCTTTGATCTTGTACGTCTTAAAATTACTGTAATAATTGAGGAATGTTAGGATTTAGAAGGAGAGGAGGACTGGGAGTGGGGGATATAGGGATATTGGTGTGAGAGGACGATGTGTAGGTGTTGGGGTTTAGGGATATAGGGATGCAGGGATATCGGTGCGTGGAGATTTCGGTGCGTTGAGGTTTCGATGCGTAGAGATTTCGGTGCGAGGAGATATCGGTGCGTGGAGATATCGGTGCGTTGAGATTTCGATGCGTGGAGATATCGGTGCGTGGAGATATCGGTGCGTAGAGATATCGGTGCATGGAGATATCGGTGCGTTGAGATTTCGATGCGTAGAGATATCGGTGCGTGGAGATATCGGTGCGTTGAGATTTCGATGCGTGGAAATATCGGCGCGTAGAGATATCGGTGCGTGGAAGTATCGGTGCGTGGAGGTATCGGTGCGTTGAGATTTCGATGCGTAGAGATATCGGTGCGTTGAAATTTCGATGCGTGGAGATATCGGCGCGTGGAAGTATCGGTGCGTGGAGATATCGGTGCGTTGAGATTTCGATGCGTAGAGATATCGGTGCGTGGAGATATCGGTGCGTTGAGATTTCGATGCGTGGAGATATCGGTGCGTGGAAGTATCGGTGCGTGGAGGTGTCGGTGCGTTGAGATTTAGATGCGTTGAAATTTCGATGCGTAGAGATATCGGTGCGTGGTAATATCGGTGCGTGCAAATATCGGTGCTTGGAAGTATCGGTGCGTGAAAATATCGGTGCGTGGAAATATCTCTATTCCTCCCACTCCCAGTTCCCCTATTTCTAAATTCGAACATTCCTCAATCATTACACTGTAATGTATGAACACGTCCAACTGCTATTACCACACACCATATCCGAATATTACATCCAACTAAAAATTACTATTTCATTGAAAAATTACAAACGTATCCTAACATCAGCAATCTAATAGATAAGGTGCGAATTCGAGTGAAGTGACAAACACGCAACGGCAGGTGAGAACGTAAGTATCCAAGGATAAAGTTCAACGTTAAAAATTGAATGTTCGGAACGAATCGTCACTGACAACGAATGCGGATACGCTTGTTTTTAGCGGTACAGCTTTCTGTTAATGACGAGATCTCGACGTGTCGGAGGCAACACACACGTGCGCTTACGCACACGGTAGCATGAAATTGATTGTAATATAGGTGCATTAACATGGTCCAGTGGGTTCGCGGGATTGTATTGTTGATGTTGACTACTGCCGTTACTTGGCGCCTGGCGTGTTACCACTTTGTGAGAGCCATCGGGGAGAACGGTAATCGCCCACTTATAGGTGTTTCTGCTGCACCGTGTTCCACTCGATATAGTGCGTGCACACACGCATCAATAAATCTTGTCCATTAGCAAGCTACGCTATATATCATTTCGCGACTGCTATTTCAAACAATATCTCAATCATTTCGTTTCTTTTTTTCCTTCTGCGGACCGAATACATGTTATTATTCAGCTTCGTGTTTTCTTTGATCAAGTTTTTTAGAATTGTAAATTTTCATATTTTTGGTTGGAACATGTTTAATAGGTTGTTGTGGCGTGTATACGTAGCTGTAGATCAACTGATTGGACTAATTTAAAATACGAACTGATATTAAATTATTCGGGTGGGGAATTGTAGCTGCATTCCTTTATATTTGTGTCTCCGCAGGATATATTACTGGAGTTTAATAATTTTATACCGTGACGTGCATTAACGGGGTGTTCATATATTCTGATATAGCTGGAGTTCCCATTTTATATTACAAAGTTTTATTGTCGTGATTTTATGGAAATGTCTGTCATATTTTGTGGAGCTAAAAACTAGTGCTATATGTTACTGGCTTTAGTATTTATTTCCCTTTTTATTTTGTTTTTCACTTTTCGATAAACGTGCATTTACTTTCAGTAGTTGTAGTGTTAATATACAATCACTATAGGATTGTTTAATATACAATGATTGTAGGATTATTTAATATACAATGACTGTAGGATTATTTAATATACAATTACAATAGGAGTATTTAATATACACTTATTAATATGTTCAGTATGAAAAATTTATTCAGTCCATAAGATAAAAAATACACTTACAAATTCGAACGTTTCAAGAAAAGAAAATAGGTATCGAGAAACGATTACCCTACAATCGGTAAACTTGTACGGTATCGCAATAATATATCAGCCACACCTGCTACCATACCAGTCGCCAATGTCGTCCACACTTCGATAATATCGATACGAAGCACTCCACGAGAAGCAAGTGATAGTATCGAGCCGTGTGTATGCAAATTCCGAAGTGTGTGTTGTCCTGGACTCTCGATTTTAGCGGCAACTGTACCCGCGGGCCATCTAAGAACGTCCACGCGGAGAAGGACGAATGGCCAAAGACGTGGACGAGCATTGGCGTAACAGGACCCATCTGAAACCTCCAAAATGTGGATTTAACTTGCATCAGAAATTATAAGAATAATTATCATATTGAATATGTTAGGTTTTTTTGAAGGAAGAACATGTGTTGTGGTTTGGTTAAAATTTAAGAAGAGGGGGATGAAGAAGAAGTTTGAAATTTAAAAATGTAGTGAGGTAAAAGTTTATAAGTTAGAATGTTTAAAATTAGGAGAAAATTTACGAAACTCAGTATGTGTTGATTTTAAGAATTTGGAGAAATGAACTTTGTGGACTTTGTAGAATTTGTTGAAATTATAGACTTTATGGAATTCATAGAATTTTTTAAAATTGTACACTTTGTAGAATTTATGGAATTTGCAGAATTTATAAAATTTGTACAATTCTTAAAATTCATAAAATTTGTACAATTCATAAAATTCATAAAATTTGTACAATCTTTGCACTTCATGAAATTTACACAATATGATAATTTAAAAAACATAAGCACATGTTCAATTGAAAAATGCAGGGACTTTGAACATGACACATTTGAAGATATGTAAAATATATTCATACTCGAAATTGTTTGAACATTTCCAAGTTTGCAATTGAGAGATTTGGAAGTATAAAAATTTCCAAATTTAAGAACTAGTAAAAAATTAGAAACGTATTCAAAGTGAATGCGAACATTAAGTTTGGCAGTCTGACGAGCTACCGCGACGAAAGAAAAACCGTGCAACGTGGGCGAAATCACTAAACTGTGAATACGCCCACACGCGTGTCTGGACCCACGCGTTTTCAAGCGCAGTAGCCGCACACCGGTCCTGTCGGGAACACAGGACTAAATTCAGGATCTTTCTGTCGATTCGAAACTCGAGACTGCGAGATTGCAGGACAGATTACGAGACTTATGTTGCCTTGTCTGAAAACTGTTCACAAATTTTGTATTATAAATTATAAGTAATTATAAGTAGTAATCTATTTAGAATTTATAAATGATACCAGAAGTGAACCATGTAGAAAATGTTAAATAGAATATTTTGACTTAGGAGAAAACATAAAGGTTTAAACATTGAATTTTTTGCTATTTTGTATAATTTTATACTTTGGAGAGTATATTTCCTAACAAAAAATATTTTAAAGAATTTCATATCTTGGAGAATGTAGGGATATGTGGAGACGATGTGTAGGTATTGGGGTTTAGGGATGTAGGGACGTGGGGATATCGGTGCGTGGAGATATCGGAGCGTTGAGGTATCGGTGCGTGGAAATATCAGTGCGTGGAGGTTTCGATGCGTGGAGATATCTGAGCGTTGAGGTATCGGGGTGTAGAGATTTCGGTGCGTGGAGATTTCGGTGCGTGAAGGTATCGGTGCGTGGAGATATCGGTGCGTGGAGGTATCGGTGCGTTGAGATTTCCAAGCGTGGAGATATCTGTGCGTGGAGGTATCGGTGCGTTGAGACTTCCATGCATGGAGATATCGGTGCGTTGAGATTTCCAAGCGTGGAGATATCGGTGCGTGGAGATATCGGTGCGTGGAGGTATCGGTGCGTTGAGACTTCCATGCATGGAGATATCGGTGCGTTGAGATTTCCAAGCGTGGAGATATCGGTGCGTGGAGGTACCGGTGCGTGGAGATTTCGGTGCGTTGAGTTTTAGATGCGTTGAAATTTCGATGCGTGGAGATATCGGTGCGTGGAAGTATCGGTGCGTGGAGGTATCGGTGCGTTGCGATTTCGATGCGTAGAGATATCGGTGCGTTGAAATTTCGATGCGTGGAGATATCGGCGCGTGGAAGTATCGGTGCGTGGAGATATCGGTGCGTGGAGATATCGGTGCGTGAAAGTATCGGTGCGTGGAGGTATCGGTGCGTTGAGACTTCCATGCGTGGAGATATCGGTGCGTTGAGATTTCGATGCGTAGAGATATCGGTGCGTTGAGATTTCGGTGCGTTGAAATTTCATTGTGTGGAGATATCGGTGCATGGAAGGAATAAAAAGGAAATAAATAACATTTCCCAGAAGATAGACCAGTAGTTGATTACATGGAAACAGTATTCGAGCATCGATCTAACGTTAATCTCTCACCCACACCCGACAATCTCGTTCCATTTAAATTCAACGATCAAAAGGATTTCGTGGGTTTCACCAATAGAAATTAGGAGCGACTAACACCGAGCGGCCCACTTTTCAAAAGTGTACGCTGAAATGACCGATACATCATCCGACGAAGATAGAAGAACAAAAAGGAGGAGAAAAAGAGAAGAAAAGGAACGGACAACAGAGGACGAAGACGAGATCGGCTGAAGGACGAAAAGGAGAAGGAAAGGGAGACAGACAGCAATAACTAAGTCAGCTCCAAATTCGGTAGCCGAAAATTAAACCGAGAAGGGTTTCTCGGTTATGTCTAGACCTAGACCCTCCGGTCAAATCGTAGCAAATTATACCGTCGGCTCCATCCGCATATTTTACCAACCATAAATATTAATCCACCACGGTATGCCTCTTCGTCTTCCCGTTTACTGTGTCCTCGTGGATGGTTGTAGAATGGCGATATAACAAACGTTGCTTTGATGAGATGGTAGATAGAAGTTTTTCAGGTTTTTAATTTTTAAATTTGGGGAGATGTGAAATGGGGATTTTTATTTAGGTTTTGTGAATTTAGATTTTTGGGTTCGCAAGTTTGGGAATTTTAAAATTGATAAAGTGATAGGTTTCGGGCAGCAGGATTTTAAATGTTTAATTATGGTGAACTCTTCGGTTTCTAGGCGCTGATATGCAAGGCTCTGAATTTTTGTAATTCTGACATTTCCAACTCTTCGAGTTTCCAATTTTTCAAATTTCCAATTCTTCAAGTTTCCAAATTTGCAACTTTTCAAGTTTCCAACTCTTCAAGTTTCCAACTCTTCAAGTTTCCAACTCTTCTAATTTCCAACTCTCCAAAGTTCCAACTCTCTAAATTTCCAACTCTTCAAGTTTCCAACTCCCCAAATTTCCAACTCTCTTAATTTCCAACTCTTCAAGTTTCCAACTCCCCAAATTTCCAACTCTCTAAATTTCCAACTCTTCTAATTTCCAACTCTTCAAGTTTCCAACTCCCCAAATTTCCAACTCTTCACAAGTTTCCAACTGTCTAAATTTCCAACCCTTCAAGTTTCCAACTTCACCAAATTTCCAACTTTTCAAGTTTCCAACTCTCTAAATTTCCAACACTTCAAGTTTCCAACTTCACCAAATTTCCACCTCTTCAAGTTTCCAATTCTTCACAAGTTTCCAACTCCCCAAGTTTCCAACTTCTCAAATTTCAAACTCTTCAAGTTTCCAACTCTCCAAAATTCCAACGCCCCACATTTCTAAATCCTCAAATGTTCATTGCCCCAAATTTCTAATTCCTCAAATTCCCCACATCTCTAAATTCCTCAAATTTCCCAAATTTTCACATCTTCCTATACCAACCCCCATACCTCTAACCTCCCAACTGTGTCATAAATAAAATTGCAAAGATTTACCATAAAATTCCTGATTAGAAAACTCGACGTACTACTTCTATTGCAATCGACTATTATCGATTCGCGAACAGAAATAATATTCGCATTGCCTTTGTTCGATTTAGTTGATAGATCGAGTTACTAGTCCTCGAAAGAGCGATTATCAAAACACGAGTTCATTGTCTGGGACGTATAATCGTCGATTAAGCTTAATTAATAGGATGCGTTCGATGTTTATCCCCTGGACAAATAGATGCACTGAACAGCAGTTATCGAATCGTTGCGATTGTTTAACATGACACAGACTAATGACACGTTTTTCTAACGACCGTTCTTAACTTACTTTAATAGCAGTCTTTTTGCAACGAATATCTTGCGTTTTAATCACTCATCGGAGTACGTGTAGATCGATAAACATGATCACGGTACAGTTGTTTATCACTGGTTAAAATATGACGCATATGATGCGTTGTGCATCGATACATCATAATCTATCAAGCAGCTAAAAAGAGGAAAAAATATAGCGATCAGTCCGGCATTCCGAGGAAATGAGTAGGTAAGTATGCAATGCGATGGAATTCTACCTGGCGTATCCCTCGAATTAGTTGACCAATTAAAAATTCATCTTCCGCCTGGAGAACCGATAGAGCGGAATAATTATCATCCGTGGTAAAATAAAAACACGGGGAACGAGATACCTGAGCATCAAGCTAATCGAAGTCTGATAGAACTAGCTGCATTACCGGCAAAAGATCTTGATTAAAATATCACTATCTGCGAACTAGAATTTTCGAACTTTATTCCCAGTACAAAATTGATGTTATCGACAGATAATTTCGATCAAATTGTTTCCACCCTTCACGATGTAATTGCGAATTATAAAGCAATGTTGGAAACGATAGGTTTAATTAGGAAAATTATAGAATTTGCTTTCGATAACGAGAGATTAATTAGAACTTTATTTTTTTTCAGGGCTTAGACAGCAGCGGGAGACCGGCATTTGTACTGTACTTTCGTGTTCGGTATTACATCGACACGCCTTTATTATTAAGGTAAGATTCATTTTTTAATATTTTAACATACATATATTTTACATCATACATTAACATCATACATTTCTTGTTGTAAGATACACATTTTGTTGCATTCTTTGAAATCAGTATTGATTTTCATCAAAATAAAGAATAAATGTGTGTGCTAATTTATGTTTCGCCGTTTGTACATTTATTCTGTAACTTCATTTTTAATTTCAAAATAAATGTACATTGTATGTTGGTAGTTATATGTTGATTATTTTTTGACTTCATTTTTAATTTCAAAACAAGTGTACATTAAATGTTGATTATTCTTTAACTTCATTTTTTATTTTAAAATAAGTGTACATTATATGTTGGCAGTTATATGTTCATTATTCTTTAACTTCATTTTTAATTTCAAAACAAGTGTACATTACATGTTGGTCATTTTTTAACTTCATTTTTAATATCAAAATAAGTGTACATTATATATTGGTAGTTATATATTCATCATTCCTTAACTTCATTTTTAATTTCAAAATAAGTGTACATTATATATAGGCAGGTTTAGTGTTAACATTCCTTTATTTATTACTTTAGTATTCTCGAAAATAGTCAATCATAAGTCAGCCAAAAATTCCTAATCTCCCTATGTATATCTCCTTACCTCGTCACCTGACCCAAAGTTTTTCAAAATCGTCGAAAAACAAACAATCGATCGAATCGGCGATCAGAATCGTAAGGGCGAATAAAAACTCCGGTAGTCGGATCGACCCCACCGGCTGACAAATTATTCACTCGAGAGAGGCTGGCCTCTCTCGTAGGAAGCTAAATTAGTCGAGGACGCTCCGAGCATCGGACAGGCCCCCAAATGGATTGCAGAATTAATCGGAGTAATTAGCGTTCCGCTTCAAATACTCCCCTGTTGCCACCGTACCTGGCCAAACTGCCAAACCTGCGTAGCCTACCGTCCCTCCCTTTTGTCCCTTTTTCCTAGCTGCGGTGTATCGCGATTATAAGGGTTCCAGCCTTTGCCTTGGGCAGATCGACGGACAGAAGGAACGAGACGGACACTCGGAGAAAGAGAAACCGAAAGATCTTTTGATAGTCTTCCTTACACGTATTTCATGTGTGTCGAGGTGCAACGGGGTATGGCAATTTTGGGGATGTGGAAAACTTAGGAATATGTGGAGAATTTGAGGATATGTGGAATTTGAGGACGTGTGAAATTTGGGGACGTCTGAAATTCGGGGATGTAGAGAATTTGGTGATATGTGGAGAATTTGGAAATGTGGAGAATTTGAGGACGTGTGGAATTTAGGGATGTGGAGAATTTGGGGATATGTGGAGAATTTGAGGATGTGTGGAGAATTTGAGGACGTGTGGAATTTAGGGACGTCTGAAATTTGGGGATGTAGAGAATTTGATGATATGTGGAATTTGAGGACGTGTGGAATTTAGGGATGTAGAGAATTTGGGGATATGTGGAGAATTTGAGGATATGTGGAGAATTTGAGGACGTGTGGAATTTAGGAACGTCTGAAATTTGGGGATGTGGAGAATTTGGGGATGTAATGAATTTGGCGATATGTGGAGAATTTGGAAATGTGGAGAATTTGAGGACGTGTGGAATTTGGGGATGTGGAGAATTTGGGGACGTGTGGAATTTAGGGATATGTGGAATTCGAGGGAATGTGGGATTTGAGGACATGTGGAATTCGGAGATATTTGGGATTCGGGGACACGTGGAATTCGAGGATGCGTGGAATTTGGGAATGCGTGAACTTCGGGGATGCATAGAATTCGGGGATATGTGGGATTCAGGGACATGTGGAATTCGGAGATATGTAGGATTCAGGAATGCGTGGAATTCGGGGATATGTGGAATTCGAGGATGCGTGGAATTCGAGGATGTGTGGAATTCGGGGATATGTGTGATTCGGAGACATGTGGAATTCGAGGATGCATGAACTTCGAAGATATGTGGAACTCGAAGACATATAGAACTTGAGGATATATGGAATTCGGCGACGTGAAGAAATCGAGAATATGTAGAACTCGAGCATATGTGAAATTCGACCACATGTGAAATTTAAAAACATATGAATCTCAAAAATTTTGAACCCTAATTCCCCACAAAAATCTAAAAAATTCAAAAGTTCCTATTCCCCATTTCCAACGCCCATAATCCCCGAAGAAAGCTAAAGACTATAGGCTTGTAGACTAAAGAATGACAAGCGAAAGAAGAAGCAAAAGGGTGGATGTCCGTCACGAAACGAAACCCTGACTCCCGTCCGGTAGCTAAATACTACCCACTCTTATAATTATAAATTATTACGTGGCGCGTGATAGATAGACCGTACGCATTAAATGAAAGCACTCGTCCCGGTAATTATACCGATCCGTAGTTGCTTTCTGATTTCCACCCGAAACCCGTGATTTACATCGTCCCTCACCGACATTCACCGCACGTCCACCTCGACGAGGGTTTAATTCGCTAAAGGACCAGTATTGTCAGTCTCAACCGCAAATCTTACCAAAACGTTTCTGAATTTTGCTCGATCCCTTTCTGCTTCTGGCCTTCATTAATTTCGAACGTTATAGCTCGGAGCCGTTTCTCGATCGACCTACAGAATCGCTGCATTTTTTATCTTATGTGAGTTCGGATTGCCAGTGTAGTAATACCAGAGTACATTATAATTATGTTTGTGTGCTGGCTGTGGGCTTGTAGGCATTGAGGAATATGGATATAGTGAATAAGGAATAGTAAATAAGTCCATATAAGGCTAATAATAACTAGAATATGTAAACACAATAAATATAACTACCGGAACATGTCACTCTGTACACTGATTTGAATATAAGTAAGCATGAGGGTTTCCACCTGCTCCCACCACGGTGCAGGTAGACCAATAACCACCAAATTCATTAGGGTTCTTTTACTACCTATAGAGAACCTATGTACCAAGTTTCAAAAGAATCCGTCAATGTAGCGAGGAGTTATCGTGATGACGGACGGACAGACAGACATCGTATTCGCACAAACTACCATTTCAACATTTTCAATGTTCCGGTAGTTAATAAACCTCTATATAAGGAATGGCATATAGAGGTTTGGGATGCAGAGAATGTAGAGATGTGGATATACATAGGAAATTGAAGATGTGACATCTAGGAGATATTTGGGGATACAGGGATTTGAGAGTTTAGGTATCTGAGAATGTAGAAATTTTGGGATGCAGCAATTTCGGGACATAGGTATCTAAGGATATAGGTATTGGGTGATCTAGAAGCCTTTTGAGGTAGGGATAAGGTGATGTAGAGTTGGTATCTAGCTATATCGAGACGTAGAGATATCAGAACAGTAAGGATGTGGGATTCGTGGACATGTGGAATTCGGGGATATGTGGGATTCGGAGATATGTGGGAATTAGGGATGCGTGGAAATCGGGGATATGTGGGATTCGGGGACATGTGGAATTCGGATGTGTGAAATTCGGGGATGCGTGGAATTGGGAGATATGCGGGATTCGGGGCATGTGGAATTCGGGGATATGTGGGATTCGGGGACACGTGGAATTCGGGGACGCATGGAATTCGGGGATATATGGGATTCGGGGACATGTGGAATTCGGATGTGTGGAATTCGGGGATGCGTGGAATTGGGAGATATGTGGAATTCGGGGACGCATGGAATTCGGGGATATGTGGGATTCGGGGGCATGTGGAATTCGGATGTGTGGAATTCGGGGATGCTTGGAATTCGGGGATATGTGGGATTTGGGAATATATGGAATTCGGGGACATGTGGAATTTGGGGATGCGTGGAATTCGGGGATGCGTGGAATTCGGGGATATGTGGGATTCGAGGACCCGTGGATCTAATGCGATCTAATGGTATTCCTATCTACGTATACACGAACTCCAGATACATTCAAGTCTATGTAAATCTTCAGATCTAGAAGATACATCTTATAGAAGTCTAGAAATACACTTCTTAGCAATTTCAATAATTTACATTCCTCCATATTTTCCTCCATTTTTATTCCACCGTAGACCTTCGACAAAACGATACTTTTTGTTAGAGAATAATAATGAGGATGACTTGAATTTTGCATCACATTATCCATAGAAGCGAATAACGCAGTATTATTACGCTGTTACATCGCCATTTAGTTTATCGACGAAGTCGTACCGGAATTAGCGTTCTATTTGCGGAAGTACGCAACGGACCTTCTTTCGACGGTAATTCAACGTAATGCAATGCAACAGTCGTTTTTTTTCTTTTTAAACAAACTGTCATTATGGAATATAACGTACGTTATATCGGTACGATACTAGTGTTTTCCGGCTCACCGTGAATAGCGGCTTTCGAAATGCTATAATTCAATGTTTACGCAGAGACATTATGTGCTATTAGGTTTATTAACTAATGGTTGGTTGGTATCTTATGATACCGCCATTTTGATGATCACAGAGTACAGCAGTATTTTATAGAACTATTTTTTTATTTATTTAGTAGATGTGTTAAGATCTTTCATTACATTCTTGCTATAGTATTTGGACATTTTATTGTGTAACTATATTTCTTTGTTACTATTTTCATGTTCTGTTACTATACTATTTACTCTTTTACTATTTTACATAACCACTGTACTATTCTATATTTTATTGTTTCAGTAATTAATTTCTTTAGTATACTTTCATATGTCTGTTCCACTGTTTCACTGTATAGGTTTACTATTGTACTGTAATTTTAATATTTTACTATTTTATTATTCCACTCTTGCATTATACAGTGACACTCTTACAATGCTAAACTACCATATTGTCATACTTCTAATTTTTTTAATATTACATAATTTTATTATTACTTCAGCCTTGCACTGTATTGTGACACTTTTAATACTGCTGCACTACTATACTGTTATATTACTAATTTTTTTAATATTATATAATTTTATTATTACTTCAGTCTTGCAGTATATTGTGACACTTACACTGCTACACTACTATATTGTCATACTAATAATTTTTTTAATATTATATAATTTTATTATTATTTTTCTCTTGCACTATATTGTGACTCTTACACTGCTACGCAACTATACTATCATATTACTAATTGTTTTAATATTATACAATTTCGTTATGCTATCATATATCTAATTCTATAACTTCATTATTCCTCAAGTTTCCTATCTCATTATTTTCTACACGACAACTTCAGTAATTGGCTTCACTATCCTTATTACAGTAAACTCTTACACGTTTCCACCGTTTCATTATTCTTTAACTTCACCTTTTTGCTATCATCGACAACTTCTGCAGTCAGTTATTATACTAAACAGGTATACATCATTATTCTTTAACTTCCCTTCATCCACACTTCTGCAGTTGACTTCACTGTCATTACTCTAAACTTGTATCATTTTATCACGCTACTAAACATTTGATACCCAATCACATGTCAGTCATTTCATAGAGTTCTTATTCAAACGAAAGACCCTGCATAATTAATATCAGCGAGATACGCTTCTCACGGTTGGTCTTAGCCATCGGTGAATGGTTTAGAAATGTTTCTGACACGCTCGTCCGAGATAATGAATCGTAGCATGACTGGTGAATAATCAAAATCCGGTGTTTCCATACTGATGAATTTTTTTCCGCCACCAAATCCAGCGAGTCAGGCCTCCATCCTTTGTTGCTTCTACAAATCGTGCTCTCGCGAATAAATTCCTTCTGCACCACAAGAGACGTCTTGTGAAATTCGTATGCTGTTATATAACGTGTGTATACGCGCGATCACGTGGGAGTGTTATGCTATTTACATTTCTATCCTTCCAGTTTCAGCTATTCCAATACCTTCTGGTGTCCCGAGATTTGAAAGTGCTGCCACATTTTATTGTTAATCTACTCGCTTTCTAAGCTACGTCTCGACTGTAATTTCTAGGATTACCATTTTCGGCTGGCAGGCATGTCAAGTGACATTTGACTCGAAAGTTTAGCGTCGGTTATTCTTAGATCTCCGTTTAGATTTCACGATTTTTGTTTGGAACATAGTTACTGATTCATGAATAATGCAGGTCATTTGTCCATTTATCGATTATCAGTTACACTGTAATTCATTTATATCATTGTCAGTTAGAATATACTTCAATCACGTAGCTGTCAATTATCGTATACTTCATTACATCGTTGCTTTTAATTTACAGTCGTTTGATTGAATTATGACGTGGTTCGTAATTGCAATAGAACAGTCACTGTTGATTATCATACAATTTATCTGAATAGAAATAAATGTACTATAACTACACTCATAATTAAAATAATTAGCAATTGAATGAATTGAAAGATTCTGTAAATAGGCTGACTGTTCTATGAAGGTTCTATAAACTGTTCTATAAAAATAGATACATGAAGAAATTAATGAACTACTATTTTATGACAGAGTTCATACAGTCATTGTTAACTATGATACAATTTATCTGAATAGAAATAAATGTACTTCAACTACACTCATGATTAAAATAATTAGCAATTGAATGAATTGAAAGGTTCTGTAAATAGGCTGACTGTTCTATGAAGGTTCTATAAACTGTTCTATAAAAATAGATACATGAAGAAATGAATGAGCTACTATTTTATGACAGAGTTCATACAGTCATGTAATATATGAAACTTTTTGTGCATTGTAGAAGTTGTTAAAATTGCGAAAGAATGAAATGTAAATTAATATAACATTGAAACGAATGTTAATTGATTTCAGCGATGAGACGACCCGTCACCACTATTACCTGCAATTGCGGGACAACGTGGTCAGGCATGGGGGTGGGGTGGAAAGCCTCCATCCTCACCATCCCTTACACGAGCCATCTATCGTTACGCCCTTGCTCACACTCGCGGGTCTTGCCCTACAAGCCGACCTTGGGGATTACTCCGAAGAACGGCATAGGCCACACGCAGGATCTGTGGGATACTGTAAACCCACGGATTACCTTCCACCTCACGTAAGTATTTCATTCACATCTCACACTAAAAACCCTACACCTCACTCACCAAACCACTGATATCTCACAATGTACATCAAGAACATACTTTTAAAATAATTAAATTATTTTAAGTTTGATAATCTCTTTTGTAACTAATTTCAACCCCTTTGTAACTAAAAAATGTCCAAGTCCTCAGATTCCCAAAAGTCCACAAAATTAAACTACCAACTCTAAAATGATACACGATAGAAACCCAGCTAAGTCCAAATAATTTACGCGATTGTTAAAAGAAAAAGAACCACCTCCTTTCACCTTGAAATATCCGAGGCAATAGATCAAAACGTATTACCGATCAACGAACTCATTTCGAGCCACCGATCCTTCAATTACATATCAAGCTGAGCGTATTCGTTTCGCTGCCCGAACATAAATCTTCGATCCCGATGCTAAGGTTTCTGCTCGTTTTTCTAAGATTCACCTTCTGGAATGTAGACCTATTCCCGCTCCTCTGACGTCTCGATCGTAAAACCGGGTTCTCCCCTATGGGGCGACGTGGTTTAATTCCTCGCATAAGCGGGACCACGTTAAGGGTCCTCGGGGGATATAGATCTGGGCATATACAAATTTTTAGATGTACAGATCGTTTAGATACGGTAGCTAGGGATTTGAAGAGGGAAAGGAAGGGTTGGTTCCATGAGTCGGTGAATATGATTTCGGTCGAAGTAGTTCAGCAAAAGTAGCAATTGTTCCATAAGTCGGTGAATACGATTTCAGTAAAATTAGTTCAGTAAAAGTAACAGTGACTCCATAAATCTGGGAATATGATTTCAGTCAAATTAGTTCAACAAGAGTAGTAATAGTTCCATAAATCTAGGAATATGATTTCGGTCAAATTAATTCAGTAAAAGTAGTAATAATTCTTCAAATCTGGGAATACGATTTCGGTGAAATTAATCCTCAATTCGGAAGTAGTAATACTACCTCTATTAAATTTAATCAATGATGTTTAGATGTGCCTCGAGTCAAATGTGCTCGGCGTGCTGGCGGCTCAGCATAGAGACAACCGGGGCCTGTCAAGGGAGGAGGCAGAATTGCAATACATTCGGGAGGCGGTGCTGCTGGAGGCGCCGCTCAACGCTCACCTCTATCGGTTACGGAGAAGCAAGAACGAGGCTGGACCGGGACGCATACTCCTCGCGATATGTGCTCGCGGAGTGCGAGTTTACGCCGAGGAGGAGACACCGAGGGTTTTTGCCTGGAACAACATCGGCAAACTATGCTTCGACGTTAGTTTATACATACATTCATTTTATCATAGAGACCACATAAACGTACACGTTGTTTCAAAAACCAGAGCTGATGTTCTAAATGAGAATTGTAACTTAACGTTAGTTAGTATGCATTGTAGATGTTCATGTTATCATAGAGACCACATAAATATACAGAGTCTTTCAAAAATCAGAGCTGATGTTCTAAATAAGAATTGTAACTTGACATTAGCTTCATGAACTGTATAGTTTCATCTCATTATAGAGACCTCATAAATATACAGGGCCTTTCAGAAATCAGAGTTGATGTTCTAATTAAAAATTGTAACTTAATATTAGTTTCATGAACTGTATACCTTCATCTCATTATAGAGACCACATAAATATGCAGGTGCTTTCAAAAATCAGAGCTAATGTTCTAATTAAGAATTGTAACTTGACATTAGTTTTATGAACTGTATACATTCATCTCATTATAGAGACCACATAAATATACAGGGTCTTTCAGAAATCAAAGCTGCTGATCAAGTTGCGAATTTTGTTAACTGGAAATTTGATGTGGTTCACAGCGCAAGAAGTTCGAGATACGCGCTGTCGATCAGCCGGACAAGCTCACTCTCTACAGCGGGTGCGATGACAAGAGCAAACTGCTTTTGGGCCTCTGTCGAGACACCCATCAGTTCTCCATGGCCATAGCACCTAGAGTAAACGAGGCAAAGAGACGTGAGGAAGAAGGTGAACATTTTTCTCTGCTTTGGTGTATTTTTACATATTCGGAATGTCAAAAAAAAAAGAAAGAATATATGCATGCAGTCGATGTTTCATTATAACTGACATTAGAAGCACTTGTATACAAGCTTGCAGTCTATTAAAATATCAATAGTAGCGAATTTATAAAGAAGTATAACTAATTTTTCACAGTGACCATATGGTCTCTAACCACATGGAAAATTTCGTATCGATACAAAAATCAATCATCCTCCTATAAATCCTACATTCTGCCTCTCGGTTCTAAATCCTTCTAAAGTATCTTTTAATGATCAAACTCGAAAAACTAGCTGATTACGGAAAAAATAGCTCGAGTATTTTAAGTGTACAAGAAACGGAAGCGTTAAAATCTAAATTCCGAAGTATGCGTTTGATGTTGAGGTCGGTGGTCTGTTTTCAATCGCAGAGAGGAAGGTTCTCCGCGACTGCTACATGTACCCAGCTCGATGCAAGCTGAGTTTAACAGCGCGTGGAGCACGCGGCGACCAACGAATTTCTGTTATCTCGAGCACGTCGTCCAACACAACTTCTGGAATTGTCAGTGACCGGGTTCATAGCGAGGACGAACCAGACACGGCACCCGCCTCGACCGAATGTCTTCCACGTCTTACTGAAAATACCTCGCACTCCGGTGTTCAGTGTGGCGTGGTGAACGGCTCCAATGCGGATGTCGAGGACCGTTCTATGCCGTCGTCGCCGGTCTCCACTGTGGATGGTAAATTCATTACATTAATACCTATTTTATTACATTACATTTAATACACTCCTAAATTACTGCTGTATATATACCTTAACTAAATAACTTTGTTCATATAAATAATTATCTAAACAAATTATGTGAACAAAGATTGTGTTGTTCATCATAGATCTATATGTATGTAGGTCTGATACATATGTATGTAACGTTCCACATATTGTGGCATCATGTGTACAAACATGTGTATCTACATACTGTAGTATGACCTATCTGGTAATTCTTGTAAATCACAATCCATTTTCAGTGTTTGAATTTGAAGTCAATTGTCCAATCTGCAAAGTTAGAAATGTGTAAACTTAGTGATGTGTGAATTTAATAATTGAGTCATATAGTAATGTATGAACTTAATAATTGAGTCATGTAGTAATGTATGAACTTAGCAATTGAGTCATGTAGTAATGTTTGAACTTAGCAATTGAGTCATATAGTAATGTTTGAACTTTGCAATTAAATCATATAGTAATGTATGAACTTAATAATTGAGTCATGTAGTAATGTTTGAACTTAGCAATTGAGTCATATAGTAATGTATGAAGTCGATAATTGAGTCATATAGTAATGTATTACCAAATTGTGAAACGAAGAAATTTCTAATTTTCCAAGTCAAGAAATTGACTCTTCATCAGTGTCATAAAACACATCCACTTACCATCCCATATTCTGCATACCAATGTATTCTTATATTATATCAAAGTTACCAATTAACCAAGGTTACCATGTACGATGAAATTTGAGTATTGTGTCGTAGAATGCCTGAAGCAATCGTAAAATTTTCAGAAGTCGACGGTACAGATAGCACTCCTACGACGGCTGCATTGCGATTAGCGTCGAGTGCAGCAACGGCTGCCGAGGGGTCACAATGCAGTAGCAGCTGTAGCACGGTCGTGGTCGTGAATGCACCTGCTGGTGGACCGCCACGAATGCGTCGCACCTCGGCAACATCCAGTCTGGAGCTCGGTTACTCGCATACAGCACAGAATTCAGCGGTTTCGTCGGAAACCGCTAGTTTTCCTGGCGCCATTTACGACAGGTGCAAAAAAGGTGGCAAATATGCGGGTGAGTTACAACCGCCTTTCTTTTCTTTTTCTCTTCACACAAATAAAAAAGAGAAGGCGATTACGGAGGTTGCATTTTCAACAGAACGTATTTTATCCTGATTACAACACCGAACAGGGTCT
Organism: Megachile leachella; assembly: GCA_963576845.1. Taxonomy (NCBI): domain Eukaryota; kingdom Metazoa; phylum Arthropoda; class Insecta; order Hymenoptera; family Megachilidae; genus Megachile; species Megachile leachella. Next base: position 11,665,612 of record OY756254.1, on the reverse strand, counting down.
TTACCTGCGCACCGTTAAGATATCGGTTTATTTCTTTCAATTAAACGAGTTTATATACTCTCTTTTGGTACACTTTTAATATGTAAATACTATGTAACGTCGGGGATGCGCTTTATCTGTATAATTCCGAAATACGAGTTAGCATTTTGATACCTGAAAAATGGAAAAGAAATTTGAGAGGAACCAGTTGAGCAACTCGCGAAATGAGCATTCCGATTCTTCGATGCACTGTTGCTTATTCAGATGCAAAGTGCGTCAATAAAATATATACTTTCATAAATGTTAATACGAAGTACGAAAATGGTAGCAAAAATACTGGATGTCCTTGATTTCAACTTTTGGCTTTGTTAATTTCATCCGTTGAATTATATACCCAATAATGAAACGCGTGTACATTTTATTGGGATATCGTTTGTAGTAAACGAGCTGAAAATAAAACGATCGCATAATTCCCTTTGTCTGGATCGATAACTTTAGACTTTGCAAATTCTGTTCTGTAGGTACTGACATCGCCAGCGAGACCAGTGGAGTGTACACGTTAAGGAGCAGCGAAATGCAGGACGAGAGGATCGGAGATTTATATTCACCCACCGGTGACGCAAACGAGTCATCGGCAGCGAGTGACATGTGTGCCTTAAGTTCCGTCCAGTCGACGACCGACGAAGCATCGGTGACATCCGGTTTCTACACGATCCACAGTGGCCTTAGATCCGAGACGAGCGACGTGTACACGGAGGACGTCGGTACCGAAGACCAAGAGCCGATTTACAGTGTCTGTAAAGGCGACGAGGATGTCGCGAACGTGGTGTCCACCATGTCGGCCGTGTCTCTGGATCAACAGCTGGAAGATTCAAGATCACGAAGCAACAGTATACTCAGTGCTGGGAGCTTCAGGGGTGACGGTAGCGACCCGTCGAGCGTAGGGCCATTATTGTCGGCCGACGAGTTGTCGGATTTGATCGTCGGACGATATCCTCCTAGAAAAACTATCAGCAATTCCATGGATTCCGACTGCGATTATGTCACTATGCCTCCACCGCCTCCTCCTCCGAGGACGGACAGCGACCGGCAGCTTCCGCCACCACCTCCGTATCCGGTGAGCATGGACTACGCTACGATAAACTCGTCGCGACCCAAGATTCCGGATATTGAGAGGGAACCTCCTCCTCCGCCACCGTACAACGCGACTCGAGGAGAGTTCGTTCCCTTACCGCCGAGGAGAACGGATCCACCACCTCCGCCTCCTTACACGTCGCCGAGAGAAAGAATCCAGATACCACCACCTACGCCGCCCAGAAACGACGCCGTGACACCGAGGGAACCACCTCCTCCACCGCCGTATCCCGAAGTATCGGAAGTTACTCGGCAGGAAGCGATTTCGAAGCTGTATCCGACCAGCAGCGAAGAGATCGTGTCGAGGGTTACGTCTACGAAGTTCCAGAGTACCTTGGGGAACAGCAAGACCAACGGCAATCTGACACCCTCGAAGACCAGCATCAATGTTGCTACCACCATCGCCAACGATGTTGCTTCGATCGCGCCCAAACCACCTCCCAGAATCCAACCACCCACTTATCCCGGTGACAAAATGAAACCCACGCCGGTTCACGCTCCCGTTGCGGCCCTTGTCGTCGGACCGAATAATTATTTGGACGTGCACGCCTCGCGAGGTGGTCCGGTTCTGTTGCCTTACCTGACACCACCACCTCCTCCTCCACCCCCTCCGCCGCCCATGATTCACCCTAGACAACCTCCGCCGCCTCCACCCAGCCTGGCTACCGTTTACACGAGTCAAGTTGCCAGGTCGCAGATCGAACAGTATAAACAGCAACTGTATTCGGACGTCGACTACGTGATGTTCCCTCTGAAAGATCCTGCCGTGTCGAAGCAGGAGTACATCGACGCCAAACAAGGATCTCTCCTGGCGGCCATGGCTGCTTATCCACCACCACCTTACCCTTCGTTCAACAATAAATCATTAGTGATGTATCGTAGCACGCCGTACCTTCCCGGTTCCTCCTTCTCGTCACCCTCTAAATACGCTTCCAATCAGAACCTTAGCAGCAGCGATACTAGCTCTAACAATTATTTGCCGCATAGTAATCTGAGCAGCCACTACGCTGCCAGCACGAGTTCGCTGTACAGCGGGGCTACCTGCTCATCCGCAGGAAGTCAGAGTCTCAGACGCGAACCACCAGCACCCGCTCATCCTCATACGCTACACGCGTTCTCGAGGACGAGAAGCGACGAGAACATCCTCAAGTGTTTCGAATCGCCTTCCAGTATCAAGCTGCAGTCACTGCCGCAACTCAAGCACCGCAGGCTTCCACCACCTCCTCCGCCTCCTCCTTATGAAATACAGGTAGGGTTTGCGTGCTGTCTGTTTTTACCTAGGTACTCATTTCTATGATTGCTCTGAGAATTTTTTGTATTCTTTCGATGATACATGGTGAAAGCTTGTGAGAAGTAGGAGAGAGGAAAGAGAAATGTAATAGAAAGGAGTATCTCTATTTGCTTTCAATTTTGAAAGAACCCAGAATCCACACATTTTTGTGCGTGAAAGTTTAAAACTAAGAATGAGAAAATTGCTCTTGTAAAATATACTGAGATATCTAATTATTGTTTCAGAACCTTGAAAAGAATCAGCCACTTCCGTCCGCTTCTTCGTCGTCCTCTTCGCCGAACAAGTCATCGAGGACGATCGTAACGGAGGAACGCGAAGAAGGAAAAGAAGATGGAATGTTAGACATACGAACGCTTCGCGAAAAGAGTCGCAACTTAGACTTGCCATTGATATCCGCGTTGTGCAACGATCGATACCTACTGAAGCAAACGAAAGCGTTCGTTATGCCAAAGCATCCGACTGAGGCGACGTCTTCGACGTCCACGAAGAACGGCACGAGAAGCAGCAACGGCGGAACTTCCAGCAGAAACAAGTATCCGGTGAGTGGTCTGTCGACCACGCAGATCACAAAACCTCCCAGGAAATCTTCAACGAGTACTCACAAACACCCTGCAGAGGTCAAAGGCAACGCTTACAAAGTCACGAATTCGACGGGCGTGTCCCCGGTGAAAAAGGACCCGACGAGAGCGTCGCATTCATAAGATGAAATCGAGAAAGGGGAAGGAGCTTTGCCGATCTTGTAACATTACAGAAATTTTATACCTCCATAAAGGTACATTCCATAACGCCGTGAAAGATTTGATAAGTTTTCAAATGGTAACAACGGCTAATCAAAGATCCTGACGATAAGTACTTAAAGTTTCATAGACCGTGCTTCTTCAACTCAGGGTGCCATTTTATCGTGTACGATTCTTCTGCTCGTCGCGGATACTCGAGACGAGGTCTGTCAGAGAAGCAATGTAGAAACTACTAATCAACTGCATTCTTTAGATAACTGCATAGTATTCGCACGAGATGATTTGTGGAATATTACAGGAACAGAGCTCTTCTTACAAATTTCCAAATTTACAAGTTCTAATTTTTGTATACAGTGTTACCATCCTTTCGTTAAATTCGTGGCACTACTTTTTTGACAGACCTCGCATACAATAATAGCTAGATTACATTTCGTTTAAACGCAAATCATTAAACATAGTGAAACCTTCACGAAGCTTGAAGGAGTTCCGAAGGTGTCTGTTATATTCCCTTCTTCTTTGATTTCATGTTTATGTATATTATGATCTCTCCGATATCGTTGAAAATTGTACTTTTCTTCCCTTAACGAACGAAAGCTTATCGTACATACGTAGAATAATATAGAAACATACACACCAAGACAATAAAATGTCCATTAACATTATTTTTGCTCAAATAAGCTGTTAGCGCGATGAAAGAAAACATTGAATGCGATTGTTGTAAAATCCTAATGGCGTAAAAGACGCTCTTGTACGTACTTACATAGTTAACTAACAAGAGCGACGATATTTTTCTTAGGTACTAATCACTCAGATATTTTTATACTCTGAACGAAGACAGGTATGATTAATGTAACTAGAGAAATAGTACCTTCATTTTTTTTTTGTATGTGTCTACGAAAGTAATATTTATTACCATCCAGATGATTCTTGTCTTTGTTATTATTATTATTATTTCTTTTTTTTTAAATAACTCAATCAATGCTCGCTTTATGATACTTCTATCGAAGCGTTTTTTAAGTACATTTGTGTGTACGTAACTGTAAGTGTAGTTTCTTCTTTTTGGTTAGAAGAAATTAACCTTTCTTCGGATGATGGCGTCTGCAGAGGCTACCCATATTTTTTATATAACTTTACATAATTATTTGAAAATTTATGTGATCAAGTTTTTCAACGTTTTCGTGTAAATTCATATTTATGAATTTAGCAAAGTGATAATTAGGTGAAAGGCTGTACGAAACCATCTGTTCGAAGAAGAGTTAACTGTGCATGCGTGAAAAATTGTCTTTCTTTAGCGACTGAAGGTACGTTACAATGATGTGCAAGTCAAATCTGCGATGAAGTGTAATTCAAAAATTTTCATAACTTTCAAAATTTAATAATTTGTATGATCTCTCTTCAAAATTTGTCACTTGATCGGCTCATCATTGTAACGATCAACACGAAGATAAATCATTGCATTTGACTGCACTACAGAACACGTACCGAAAGAAAACAACGCGAAACATTTGCAAGAGTCTCGTGTTTAGCGTCGATCTTTCGAACATTAATCATAGATAATAGATGTAAGGGGTAATAATTTAGCCGTAACGTTGACTTATGTTAATTAATGGTAGATATTAATATTACAACATGACCCATTGTCTGTACATAGTATCTGCGTGAAATTATAGGACTTGTTGTAGTCGGAAACCTCATGTATGTACCACGCGCCACCTCAGCTACGAATAATAAACTCTTTTTTTTATAATGAACATCGTTTTCGATAATCATGTTTCAGGAGTCGAATGCTACACTGTCAACGTCATCTAGTTTCCCTGTGTTAAATTATAAATGAAACAGAATTTTAGGTGGCTGTGTAGCACAGCCATTTTTTAGACGTTCATGAATTCACCGCTAGAGCTTTTCATTTTTAGTGCTCCACATTTTTACAAATGGACACAATTTTCAAATTGTGAAAATTATATTTTAGAGACTAAAGGGATTATCAAATATTTCAATTTCTAAATTAACTTTCCAAGACGTAAAATTTTCAAATGATCAATTCTCTAAATTTTGCAATAGTGTGCTTGTTAGGATTTCTGGTCCTAGACAAAAATGTACTGCGTCCTTACCCTTAAACAAAAATCTATACATACAAGATTGTACATACTGGTGCCCACGGATGGCGCTGACGGCTCACTTCTGCAGTATGTGAACCTTCGACTTTCGTGCCCATTCTCCAGTAAACATGTAACTTCGTTGCCTTGAGATCAAACAAAGAAACCTGACTGAAAGCAAGTGTGAAAAGCCGAGGAACCCCATTCGTTGATATTCGAAGAGAAATTGAACTCAAGTTGATCGGTGCATTGACACACACTGGGAGCCAAATGAGCTAATATTTGAAACGATAACAATAAAGTAAACGTATTACATTGATCAATACCGTACGGCGGTCAACGTACGCGCAACGTACCGTCTACAACCCTCAAGTTGGCGAGCGGGAAGGTCCCAGACGAAAGGGGAACCACTCGGAACCACTACCTCGAGCAGTCCCAATGTGACGTTTGCGGTGACCACACAAGACGTTCGCTGTTTTCCTTGTTCTTTGATTCAATCGTGCGCGATCGAAGTCAATCGTTCTTACCGCCGAAAATACGCGAGTCTAGGCGTGCTTTACTGATCTGACCAATTGGAGTCGTATCCCTTCCACGTTTCGGTCATATGCCAAGTTGAGGGTTGTCGACTGTAGTGTATATAAACGTTTATCCCTTTTACTCGTTCTTCAGTTGGCAAAACGCTGTTGCATGGTGCGAGTACGCGGAAAATTTGGATGCCAAAGTGTTTCGGAACGGAGACTTTGTAGCAGCAGCGAAAATCAATTTTTTGTAAGAGCTACTCTTTCAGTTACATTTTTATCGCACGATAGGAAGGTGAAAGCCTATAGCTGCGTTTGCAATTTGTGTTCTGTGTAATTTATTGACACTTTGGTGTTGCTTGTATATTGCAAGTTCTTACGATTTTAAACACATAAAACTAGTAACGAGAAACGTGATAAATTCGGATTAATTTACGAACACTATCTCTGTATGTAATCGAACTTTCTGTGTCAGTATAAATTAAAAGTTGTTCATCGTGCAAAATTCGTAGAAATCAACATAGAAAGGAATTTTATAGTTATGATTGCAAGCAACTGTCAAAGTGTTAAAGTTATCAGTAGCACGAATTGATGCCAATGTACAGATACACTGTTTATACTGTGATTTTATCGTTGGTGACAGAAATTCGGTACATCAATAATTTCGTGTCAATACTCTCTTAACCTCTTTAATTTAGAACGTGATTTATCAGAACGTATAACAACGAACATTTGTCATTACATTTTTATAACCCTTGTCGGAAAATATAAATAGTTACATGCCTCTTGAATCATTTTGTGATTGTACGAGGAACTTTCCTAACAAAGAAAATTTTTCCTGCTAGTTTCAGATCTTTGTTACATAAGGTGAGTCATGAGAAACAGAGCACCTAAATATCCACTGCATGAATTGTTCATAGAATATTTTTAAAAGTGTTATAGCAGTTAAAATAAAATACTGTAAAAGCAGGAAACAAATGACACTTCTGTCGTCGTGGAATTATGGTAATAAACCATTCATACGTGGAAATATGAATAAAGCTCATTCGCAAACGTTATCTAGACTCTATGGCGCCATAACTCGGGTAACGATTTTTCACAGGCGGCGTTCAACAGAAATTTCAAGGTCAATATCTTTTTAGCTTGATGACTAGCGAAAACGACCACGTGCAGAATTCTAATTACTTAACGAATTCGGAGATATTTTATGGAAAAGTACTCTCATGGTTTTTGCGAATAAAATTCATTATTTTAATGAATAGTGTTTCTTGTGACTCACCCTGTATATCGATAGAACTATATTTGTCTTGTGCAGAGATCGTATTACCGACAAATAAAAATTTCCACAGAACAAAGCGAGCCAATTCAACTCATTTAACATCCATTTATCGTGCGACAATTGCTAGTGTCAAACTTGATAATTAATTGATTATCTCGCAACAAAGTGTTGCGCTGTAAACAATTATGGAATGGTAATCAATGTGTCAGCAAAAGTATTATGAATTATTATTTTGAACTTTACTGAAAGCTTTCTGAAGTTGTACTATTTTTTATGAAATTCGTAACTCTTATTTTAAATTTCAAATTTTTTTTCATATTGCTTGAAAGTACTAAAATAAACAATAAGCATAGGGCAAATTAAAAATGATTAAAGGGGTGAAATATATGTGAAAGTGTATTTTTGATTCTTCTGTTCTGCTAAAATACTTGAATTCTTCTCTCTGCCTATACTCGAATTATTTACATAATAAAAAAGACAAGAATCCATCAAATTTTATCAAGAATAATAAACAGACAAATTAATACACATGTAAGAGTAATTTTATGGTGTATCTTTCCGAGATGTATCATAACATCTCGGAGGGCACTCACCGTCCTCGTTTAATCCGCTACTGAACATGGATTTAAATGTATTCAAGGATATGATTAGAATGTTAAAGCAAAAAAATCGCTATCTAGAAACATCGGAAACGTTTGAAGGTTATTCAACTTACGTGTAGAATATCTATCATTCAGACAGTGTACGCATAGATCTTAATCTTTTAAAATCGCGTGTTCACTGACTCAAAATTGGGACTCAATTATAATCGCAAATGAATACATAAGGTGTCATTTGTTATATTTGCGCATGTTATTACGCAAATTGTCTTCGGTAAAATTCCTGTGACTTGACTGCTGTAAAACAAGCAGGTAATCGATTCTTTTGTACTTCGAAGGGGTTACTGTTTGAGGATTGATATGTGACCGGTACTTGTTTGCGATTAGCGTGTAGACACTTTGGTTGAAGGAAATTAAATTTTCAGTGTCTGACGAATTACATCAAAGAAATTTTAGGCTAATAAATTTTGTCGAAATCTAGGGATACAGGATCCAAATTAGAATTTATAAAGAGACTAGAAACTTAGAGAGAAAGCTTGAGATCCTGAGAGAAATATGGAGAGGTGCGAATATTTATGGAGAGTTCCTATGGAAAGTTTAGAGCAATCCTAGAAGCTCACAGATACTTTACAAAGAATCTAAAAAGATCGTAAAGAAAATCTTAAGTAAAATTGATTAACACATGTGATACGAAATTGTCATATATTTACACTCAACATTTACAATCTTTATATCAATACTAAAACTATTTTTTTGCATATCGGCTTTCAATGAACATCTACACGATTTAACAAAAAGTATAAAATATAAATTTCAAATAAAATATTTTCTATAAAATTTTGAACTCCGAAGTGAAAAGATTTTAGAGAGTCCGTTCAGATTAGATCAAGGCCCGCAATAAAGAAACGTATCCGAAGCAAGTTTTCATAATCTGTTACAAACGATAATCGATAATATTACTTTCTCGCCTGCTAAACAAGATTTACTCACCTGAATAAAACCGAACAGCGAGAACGAGTAAAACTTTCCGGCCTTAAGATTCAGTGTTTTGCGTCCATTGCACATGCAATACAGTAGCAATTTCTGGTCGTAGATCGATAGTTTCAACCAGTTAGCGTCGTAGTACGCGTCGTTCACTTTTTTCGACTAAACAGAAATATATTGATACTTTTATTGGCGTAGTTTAGACGAGAGGACTTACCTCGATCTGTAATCGTTCACCTATGTATGAGTACAGATACAGCATCAAGGTGACTATCGTGACATACAAACCGTACGTGAATATATCCACTATGTCGTCACTCTACAAACGAAAGTGTAAATTCACTAAACCGTACTGAAAAATTTGGATTTTTTTATATATTTTGCCACTGTAATTATTTTAATAGTTCAATGGTGGCGAACTTTTTATATACATTGCCACTGTAGTTACTTTAATAGTTCAATGGTGGCGAACTTTTTATACACATTGCCACTGTAGTTACTTTATTTCAATAGCTCAATGGTGGCGAACTTTTTGAAGGTAGACAATGTAACACATTTCTGTATTCATTATTGCTGTTCTTTTTTATTAAAGATCTCCTCAAGACTATAAATCATACCTTTCTGAACAAACTATTTTAAGCTATGATTACAATGATTTTTATTACCGGGTTTACAGAGATTTGTAACTTAAAACAACGATATAATAAAGTACAAATATTTATTATGGTTATAATAAAAAATGAAGGAAAATGAATGATTACAGAATGGTGTACAAATCTTGATACAAACGAAGTATTAATAAAATTTGTGCTATCTTCGTCTTCTAGAATAGAAATCGATTTTACCAAATCTCCGGGCAGTTAGCAACAGCTTATCTACTGTAATTATATCTTTGGTGCGCTGCAAACTTGTATCGGTTACTTAATTCTTATCTGAAACAAAATCTTACTTGCACATACTGTAACAATAAAGAAAGTTGAATAATCTGTAATCGTATAAGGAAATACCACCTGTAGTGTACATCATTGAGGTGCCAAATTTTGTGCACGTCATAGGTTCGCCACCATTGCTTTAACTGACAGCAAGTCCTTTAAGTTCTTTGATAGTTTTTAATTTGAGAAAGCTTTAGTTAGTTGTTGACGTACCAGCAGAATCGTGTACATCAAGACGGCCATTCGGATACTTGTTTGTATTAGTTCCATCGCGAGGATGTATTGCAGCGCGGAGTTTAGGGTGTTTGCGGTCCTATAAGTGATAAGTGCAATATGTGGAATGAATTCAAAACTATTGGAGCACTATTGAACGTGTTATTTCTTTTTTAGTTATTTTAATATATTAACATATTATATATTTGACACATTTGACTGGTTCAAAATTTCTTTATTATAAATTACAATATTCTTTTGTTAAAATACGTTTATTGAAGTACATGCATTTTAATTAATGAGAAGAGAAAAAAATGTGCAAATGCACTGTGAAATTTTGATTTCTGTATTGCCTCAAAATTAATTAAAATTCTGACAAGTTTTATTGCACGAAAATTTATATATATTCAGTGGATGTCAAAATTTGAAGATTTGCAGAATATAAATTTTTTGCAAATAGCAAATTTTAATCGGCTTAATTGCTTTACTCTGTTACATACATTTTTATATGATTCATAATGAAGTATAAGAGTACTCACATTATCAGTTCCACGTGTCTTTCCACCAGCTCCTTAACTCTCCGCTGAAAAGAGTTCTTCGAATCCTCCGCGATATTTTGTATACGATACGACAGAATCGAAAATTTACCGCACACGTGTAACACTAAGCTCAACAGCAGACTGATGCTGCTTATATGCAACAATGCTATGAACATTAGAGGCATTTGGTACGCGTACATCAGCATGTAGTTCTTCAAGTTGTCCTCGTAATCGAGAAAAGAATGAATTCGAAACGGTAACCGGTACGTTGAATTATCGCTTTCTGTAAAGAAGAATCGATTAATACTCTCGTATACACTCTTATAGATTTATCCAGCAATATCCAACTATGTCCCTTTCGAAAAATACCTGAGCCTTGCAACAGTTCTAACATGGGAGTAATGTACCACATCACCGCGATAACTGCGGTGGTTCTCACTGCATATTTGCCGAAATTGTCAGAGATGATATTATAAGAGAGATACAGTTGTTTCTCATCGTTGTTTCGAAAATCATTCTCCGCGAGCTCTCGCTTCACCATGGCGACCACGTTCTTGATCAACTTGCTGAATCGCAATAGATACAGCATCAAATATGTTGTCGTGGCGATGGTGTTATCTATTATGTTCTCCACCATGAGTTCTAAGTTGCCCATCACGTCGTACAGGTCCATGTACATGATCACCATGTGAACTGAGAGGTAGGACATGTACATCACGAACTTCCTGTAGGAATTGTTCAATGGCCACGCGTCGCATATCCAGAAGACACGCTCGTTAAGAATGAGCACGTCCTTTACTTCAGTCTCTTGGTCCTGGAATTTGCGTTATTCTGTGCAAACTTGCGTAATAGTTAGATTAGGTTTAGTATCACAAAGTAGTAATAGTTATCACGAGATGGTTACAAGTTGGTAATTTAGAATTTCAAGAAATAACAGATATAATATTTACAACTGCGTTTGTAATTTTTTGTTACATCAATATCGAGTGATCAGTTGCTTACGATCGCCAATTTTTTAATCACTCAATTTCTTTACAATTTATTTTAAAATATTTAAAGACATAGTATTACATGAAAGTTCACAAAATATCACTCGAGTCTTTTAAATTTGAAACGTGGAGAAAATGCGGAAACGTTAATATTGTTAATGTGTATCCATGTTTCGAAGTTCGGGAAGTCTGACAAGATTTCTTCATTTAAAACTATTAGGAATAACAATTATTTCCTGTTAGCTTAAAGTCTGAAGAATTGTACGATTAATATTTTCCTCGGGAAAGAGATTGCACAACTCAAACTTCTAACACCACGAAGGAGAATAAAATGTATCACGACTATTAGGCGACATGTTCTATATTATCAATAGCAACTTAAAATACGATATTTCACATAAGATTTAACACTGAATCTAATTGCATCTTACGTTCATCATGGTACTCGACAGGGTCACGATCTGTCGACGACTATTTTCGACAGACGCTGCACGAAATCTATTATTTGACATTTCCTATATTATATCATTTCCTATATTTCCTATATTATCAATAGCAACTTACAACATAGTGTTTCACATAACTGACTAAATTATTTAACTAAATAATTTGATACATAGTTCTAGTTATGATATAGAAAGTAAATCTGAATGAGTATCAAATAATGTCAGCTATATTCCCAAATTTCAAAACTTTATAATAAACTCTGATAGTCGCTGTCAATCTCAATATAATTAAAAAATAGAATTACAAAAATGTTTGACAAAATAGCATCAGTATAGCTTGAATGACTACGTAAGCAGTTTTCTAAAAAATGTGTGATATCACAGAACGTCTTGAAAATCACCGTAATATGAAATTTTACAAGTCCAGCTTGGGATTGATTGAAATCTTACCCTCATCACGACTCAGGATGGAATCACGGTCGGTCGTCGGTGATTTTCCGCAGGCCGTATTTTATACGCAAAATCGATAAAATTATAATCGCTTTCGAAACTTCTCGCGCATCCATGATGCATCCCAGCAATTTTCTCCAATTACCGCTCTATAACTTCGGCTAAGTTTCCATTCGCAATCATCGCGAATAACAACTGCTTTTGGAAATTCGAATCATTTTCTTCCGATTTGATGACAGAATTTTAAACGCTGAAGTCGCCGCTGGTAGCGAAGCAATCAACGGTGCTTTCCGATACTTTATAGTTTAAGGAAAACGAGGAGAGAACAGTGGTTGATGTAAAATATTTATTGGGAGAGATAAAGTTCTCTGGCGTGGTGTTCATTCTTTGATGGATTGAACGTGGTGCAAGTGATCGTGATTGAGTCGTTCGCAAACGAGTTTAACCTTTCGCTAGAATGTGCACGGTGCCTGTGATGACGTTGCGTAAAATTAACAGTTCGCAAGAAAATGAGAGTTGTGCAAATTTTCAACTGCTGATGCGTAGAAATGTGAAAATGAAATTAGTTTGAACATTGAGTCGAACTTCGGAATGTCAAATTGAAGCAATGGAATTTAAACACCTCGTAAAATTGAAGCTCTGAAGTTTAGATACCTCATGAAATTAAAGCAATGGAATTTAGATACCTCGTCAAATTGAAGCAATGGAATTTAGATACCTCGTCAAATTGAAACTTTAAAGTTTAGATATCTCAACTCCTAAGAATAGCAAGTGCAAGAATGAACTCAACAAAAACTTCTCCCACATTAAACTTATTATTTCTACATACTAACATGGATACAACACTAACATAAATACAATACATCAATTCGTATAATAAAACACACTTTTTATATACATATATTTATATCCATCATTAACAATCTTTACACTAAATTTCAATGTACATATACAAACATTGACACGTTTCTACAATATGAAATATACAATATCATTCATAGAACATAAGCTCGAGGTACATACAAATGCACATGTTAACCGAGTTTGAATGATCAACGTCCTTCCGTATTCCTGATACTTCGAGCTGCAAGTAGCATTCGATCAAATCACGGCACGTAACAGAGAAACGAATCCGAAGCAAGTTTTCATAATCTGTTTGAAAAATGGGTAATATTATTTCTCTGGTTGTTGTGGTGAAGGAGAGTTACTCACACTGATAAAACCGAATAGGGAGAACACGTAAAATTTGCCGGCTGTAAGATTCAGTGTTATGCGTCCATTACCCATGCAATATAGCAGAAGTTTTTGGTCGTGGATGGACATCTTCAGCCAGTTGACTTCGTAGTATGCGTCGTTCACTTTTGTGGACTGAAAATGAATTTATCATTGGTAGAGGATTGATATAGCATTGATATCGTTATTACTATATCTGCAATTGTTAGATGACACTTACCTCATGCTGTAACTGTTCCCCTAGATATGAGTACAGATACAGCATAGAGGTGACTAACATGACGTACAGAGCGTAAGTAAGAAATTCCACGACTTGGTCATCCTAGAAATTAAATTAATAATTTTTTCATACAGGTAAAATTTTAATTCTGTAAAATGAATACATCTGAATTTTAATTCTGTATTAAAATTTGTATTACTTGTGGATTTCAGTGTGATTATAGTCAATATACCAATGGTGGTGAATTTGCTTAAGTACTAATAATTGCTGTGATATCTATTTTTTCATAATAGTTATTATGTCAGTTTCGTTGCAGTCAATATTCGAAAGTCAAAACTAATTTTTGGAACAAAATTTTGGAAGCAATATACTATTTTTTCTTGGCAAAAAATTATAGGCGTAGCAATGAAATTCTGTACACGTATGACATACATGATATGATACGTATGTTATGACATACATGTTCGTTCACCGCCATTGCCATAATCGCTATAATTTACTAGTATTTTCAGGTCTAGATGTGTTTTAATTTACAAAAGAATAATTGTACCCGTAGCATAAGTATGGTGTACAAGACTACAGCCAGTCTGATACTTGTTTGTAGAAGTTCCAGCGCGAGGATGAATTGCAGCGCTGAGTTGATAGTATTTGCTACCCTAAACAACAAATGTATGAATTAAAAAATATTAGCACTTGCTTGTAGTCATTTTACTAAACAACCAAATTGGTCAAATGACTTGCTTGCAAGATAAATTAATTCTCCAAAAACGTCGTCCACTCTAAACAACATTTAACTGATTAAAGTGTGAATGTGGAATACTCACGATATCAATTCCACGTGTCTCTCCACCAGCTCCTTAACTTTCAATTGTAAAGGCTGTTCCGAATCATCATTTCCGATGTTCCGTATACGATACGACAAAATCGAAAATTTCCCACAGACGTGTAATACCAAATTCAGTATCAGAATAATAGTACTCAGATGGAACACCCCTGTAGGCATCAAAGGTATTTGATACATGTACATCAGTACATAATTTCGTAAATTGTCTTCGTAATCCAGAAAAGTACGTGATCGTATCGGTATTTGGTAATACTTTGAACTATTGGCATCTCCTGCGAACAAGAATAATTAAATATATTCCTGTACTAACAAGTTATTGTATTACACGAAAAATTGAAATTTAGCTTTTCTATATTAGACACATTCTTTTAAAAAATCTATAGTTCATAATCCTGTTATGCTTCTATTATAATCCTTCTCTCTTTTGTTTTTCAATTATACTTTTTACCACATCTAGCACATACTTGCTTAAAAAATACCTGAGCCCGAATTCAACAGTACCACCAGAGGACTACTATACCACAAAACCACTAGAACACAGATGAACCTCACTGTGTATTTGCCAAAATTGTAAGAGATCATATTGTAATGCAGGTATAATTGTTTCTCCTCCATGTTCCGAAAGTCATCCTCCGCGATCTCGCGTTTCACAATGGAGACCGCGTTCTTAATCAACTTGCTGAATCGTAGTAGAATCAACATCAGATACGTCGTTGTAAAGATCGTGTTGTCCACTATGTTATCCACCATGAGTTGCAAATTGCCCATTACGTCGTACAGGTCCAGGTTCATGAGCACCAAGTGAATCGAGAAGTAGCACATGTACATCACGAATTTCTTGTACGAATTGTTCAGGGGCCACGCGTCGCATATCCAGAAGACGCGCTCGTTTATTAGCAGTGGGTCTTTTACTTGCGTTTGCTTGCGCTGAAAGTATGGTTTATTTAATTGGAATGTGGTTATGAAGTTATAGTTTCATGAGCTAGTTATGAAGTTATATAAATATAATATAGTTATGAATTTATAGCTGTTTGTTATGGTACAGGCAAGTGGTGAGATATTTCGAACATCCTCGTAAAATGTTAGGATAGTAAGAATTGCATTCGAGGTTTTCTGGTACTGTATGTTTTATCGATATATTAAATTTAAATTACACATTCAACACACACTTAACGTCATTTCTTATTTAATTCTGAGTTCTAACATTTTGATTATTAATTTTAAAATGATTATGAAAGGTGTATCTCGATTAGGACATGGAGAACCATCGCACAATGCACAGACATTATCAGTTTTGAAGCTGAGGTTGTCGAAGAAATTCAGAAAGTCCAATGTTATTTCAACCCATGTACCTATGTCAAAATACCATGTATGATATATAAATGTATGGTATATAAACTGATTGTTAAAGTAAAAATCCTGCATCATATATTGTACATTAAACGCAAGACAAGGAACTACAGAAAACCTCGAACATCACAAGAAAGAACAAAGCTACCCCAAAGTCCATTTACATCTTTACTATTTTTCAAAAGTACCCAATAAATATAAACTAAATGAACTTATTTTAACAAATGAACTCACATTATTTTTCGTAAATAAAAGAGCTAGAAACACCGACATATATAATTACATCTTACCTTCATCGCGACCGTCGATGAAATCGCAATCCGTTTTCGGTAGGGCGCGTTTCACCCGCGAGATCGATAAAATGATAATCGCTGTAGAAACTTCTTGCCCGTCCATAGCGCGCCTTTCTCAGCAATTTCCTATAATTATTACTGTACCCGAACATTAGAAAATTTTACCGCTATACTTGTAATAATTGCATAATTACTGTTACAAGTTCAGTGACCAAACGCTATCTTCTTACGTTTTTTCTTACCCTAATAGATGTCTGATTGACATGTACGAAGAAACTTTGTTGTCACAATCACTCTAACCCCGACGACTTTACTTCATTATTGAAATAATTACTGCTGATCCCTCGATGGGTTCACTGAAAATTAACGGAGTTAATTCACTCTGAGTGAAGAAATCGTGGTGTTCTGAGCTTCGATGAACGATGTGACTACTCGATGTGCTGAATGTAGTTTGTATCGAAATATGGACTTGGATTTGAGGTGCAACATTGTGTGAATCGCTGTCAGAATTTCGACAGTAACAGTGTCTTTACAGTATACTTCAATGTACATACAAATATCGACACGTTTTTACAATACGAAAGTAATATACAATATCATTCACAGAACATAAGCTTGTAGTTCACGAGGACTTCAGTCAATGACACTTCAAGCTGTAGGCAGTCAGACCACGGCTCGCAATAAGGAAACAAATCCGAAGCAAGACTTCATAATCTGTCCGAACAAATAAGAATCGGTAATGTTACTTCTCTATTTGTTTACGAGATTTACTCACTTTGATAAAACCGAACAGCGAGAACGAGTAGAATTTTCCTGCAGTGAGACTCAGGGTTCTACGTCCATTGCACATGCAATACAGTAGCAATTTCTGGTCGCGTGTCGACAGTTTCAGCCAGTTAACGTTGTAGTACGCGTCGTTTACTTTTATGGACTGAACAGAAATTTATTCGTACTTTTTACGTGGTTTGGGGGGAGGAACTTACCTCTGTCTGTAATTGTTCACCTATGAACGAGTACAGGTATAACATGGAGGTGACTATCATGACGTATAGGCTGTATGTGAACATTTCCATTACTTCGTCACCCTGGAAAGGGAATATATGAACAAATTGATATGGGGAAAAATTAAAATTCATACTGATGAATTCTATCAGATAATAAATTAAATATATGTAAATTCAATCTATGGAAAGATTGAAATTTTGTGTACTCGTGCATTTCAATGTGATTGTAGTTACATAATGGTGAACATATTTAAATGTTTGTACTTGAACATACTTGATTATACCGATTATGGACACTGTAAAATTCATTTCTGATTATGGTAATGGCATCATGATTCTAGACTAAATTGTGCAGAGTTAAAATTATTGAAAGACCGTATTTTTTGTAACAGAAGTGTGAAAATTATGGACATGGTAAAATGTTGTGTCTGTCGTACGTTCGCCATCGTTGCTGCAGTTAACAGTGTCTTAATTTTCTCGCATGTGTTCAGAACAGAATAATTGAAGTATACCTCTAGCATAAGTATCGTGTATAACAATACAGCCATTCTGATACTTGTTTGCAGAAGTTCCAGAGCGAGGATGAATTGCAACGCTGCATTGATAGTATTCGCCACACTATAAGTAACAAATACAGTGAAGAATGAATTAAGAATGAATTAAGAAATAGGTATTACACCTTGCTTTTTTATACAATTAGTAATACAATTAGTAAAGTATTAGTATATTTATATTAATACATTTGTATTAATATAATGACAAATGTATAATTACGATATTAGTTCCACGTGTCTCTCCACTAACTCCTTAACTTTTCGTTGGAAAGAGTCTTGAGAGTCTTCTACAACGTTTTGTATGCGATATGACAAAATTGCAAATTTAGCACACACGTGTAATACCAAGTTAAGTAGCAGACTTATACTACTTATGTGAAATATCCCTGTTCCCATCACTGGCCACTCGTACACGTACATCAGAATATAGTTTCCTAAACTGTTGCAATTCAGAAATGGTCGAATTCGTATTGGCATTTCGCAAATATTTGTGGTATTACCATCTCCTGTGAACAAGAATAATGTCTTCATTATGGTTCATCAATGGTTAGACTTCATTAATGGTTCTTAAGTGAAATAAATTTCTGTATTAGGCTGTTGTCGTATCATCCAAAAAATTCTCTTTTTAGGTACATCATCATTAACACTAGATTTACGGACGTTTGATAGTCGCTTTATTTAAATATTAACTAAAGTAGAAAAACAAACATATTGCAGATGATATGTGTTCTGCCTAAAACATTGATTCTTTTGCTGAAAGTTGACATTTTTATAAAAATTTCTTAACAAGCTCTGTCATCTAAAGTAGACCTATTATCCGCCATTTTGACGGGTTCCGTAAATCTAGTGTTAACATGTTAAAATTATTTTCAATCTGAGAAAATTCGTTTCATAATTATTTTCTAAATTTCTCTCCACAGCTGTACAGTAGATAAACAATCTATATCGTCATATTTACAATACCATATACACATACTTGCTTAAAAAATACCTGAGGCCGATTTCAACAGTTTCAACATAGGCGTACTATACAACATCACCACTATAACAATCGTCGTTCTCACAGCGTATCTGCCAAAATTGTCACATATAATATTATAAGACAGATACAACTGTCTCTCCTCGTTATTTCGAAAATCATCCTCCGCGAGCTCGCGTTTCACCATAGCGACCGCGCTCTTAATCAATTTACTGAATCGTAATAGAAACAGCATTAAATATGTTGTCGTAATGATTGTGTTGTTTATTAGGTTCTCCACCATGAGGTCCAAGTGACCCGTCACGTCGTATAGATCCATATACATGATCACGATGTGGAAGGAGAGATAGGACATGTAGATCACGAACTTCTTGTAGGAAGTGCTCAGTGGCCAGGCGTCGCACATCCAGAAGATGCGCTCGTTTAGGACTAGCACGTCTTTTATTTGTATATCCTTGTCCTGAAATATTCTTTGTTTAATGAAGAATCGGGTAACTGTGCTTAATATTGAATTTTCAGGAACCATATATAATATTGAATTATTAGAAACCATACTCAATATTGAATTATTAGGAACCATATTTAATATTGAATTGTCAGGAATCGTATTTAATATTGTATTATCAGAAACCATATTTAATATTGAATTGTCAGGAACCATATTTAATATTAAATTGTCAGGAACCATACTCGATATTGAATTATTAGGAACCATATATAATATTGAATTATTAGAAACCATACTCAATATTGAATTATTAGGAACCATATTTAATATTGAATTGTCAGGAATCGTATTTAATATTGAATTATCAGAAACCATATTTAATATTGAATTGTCAGGAACCATATTTAATATTGAATTGTCAGGAACCATATTTAATATTGAATTATCAGAAACCATATTTAATATTGAATTGTCAGGAACCATATTTAATATTGTATTATCAGAAACCATATTTAATATTAAATTGTCAGGAACCATATTTAATATTGAATTATCAGAAACCATATTTAATATTGAATTATCAGAAACCATATTTAATATTGAATTGTCAGGAACCATATTTAATATTGAATTCTCAAGAACCATATTTAATATCACATTTATCAAAATACTGATTAACGACAATTTAACTTAAACAGTGTCCCAAAGTTTCTACATTTACACATTTTGTATTAAATTTGAAACTTCCTAATCTACTATGTCTGTACATATGTATTTAGTACTTTCTGTCGTTTAAATTCATACATCATACAAACTCGAAAGTTCTTACTTTTCACTCTTAATTTTAAAATAATTGTATTAGCTTCATTTCCCATAATCACATAAAAGCACCACGAAGTAACACTTAAGGTATATCAAACTTGAAATAAAAATTAAAAAACATTGTCCAGATATTTTGTTAATAACGTTAAGGTAATCTGAAAAAAATATGCTGTTACCTTCATCGCAACCCTCGATGAAATCACTATTCAGTGACACCCGTTTTGGATAGGGTGCGTTCACCGAGTTGATAAAATAATAATGCTCGAAAGTTCGTGCCTGTCCATAGAGCGTTTCTCAGCAATTTCCTGTAATTACTCCTCTCCCCGTACATTAGGCAATTTTACATTCGTACTAAGAAATAATTGCTGTGTCAAGTTCGGTGACCAAACGCTTTCTTCTGACGTTTTTTCTTACCGCGATCGTCGTCGGATTCACTTGTTCGAGCAAACTTTGTTGCTAGAATCATTCGAGCCGACTTTTCTTCTTGTTGAAATAATTAGTGGTGATCTACAGTTTTCAGTTTACTGAAAATGGCTGATGTACTTCGTGGGAAACATTAATTTTATTGCGGTGTTCGTCAAAGTCCATTGAGTTACGATGAGGTACATTTCATTTAAATCAGTTTCAGAGTGTAAAATTTTTAGAGTGTGTACACAGTATTTGTGAGAATGTTACAGAAAGATTCTTAACCATTTTCAAGGAAGGAATATTAAGGGTTGTGTAAATCATTATCAAGTGCCGATTCCGTGCGTAGAGAAATTAAAATTAATTTCGAATATTGAGATTTTGCAGGTTTAGATTATGGACTTCAGAATTTTTATAGTAAATAGTCCTTGTATAGAAAATACCTAGCCACGTCTTAGATCACATAAACCATAAAAAACACAAATATTTATGATGAAGCGCACTATATTTATATGCAACAATTATAGTGTCTTTACAGTATCCAATGTACATATACATTGACATGCTTCTACAATAGTAATATACAATATCTAAATGATTTTGAATGATCAATGTCGCTCTTCTTAAAGATGTAAGCAATCAGTTCCGATCAGGCAACGGCGCGCAATAAAGAAACAAATCCGAAGCAAGATTTCATAATCTGTTCGAACAAATCGGTAATATCACTCCTCTGTTTACGTTAAACAAGATTTATGTACTCACACTGATAAAGCCGAACAGCGAGAAGGAGTAAAATTTTCCTGCCGTAAGATTCAGTGTTCTACGTCCATTGCACATGCAATATAGTAACAGTTTTTGGTCGCGAGTCGACAGTTTCAGCCAGTTGGTCTTGTAGTATGCGTCGTTTACTTTTATAGACTGAACACAAATTTGTTTATACTTTTATTTGTATGGTCTGGGGAAAGATCTTACCTCGGCCTGTAATTCTTCGCCTATGAAGGAGTACAGGTACAGCATCAACATTACTATCAAAGTGTATATGACGTATGTACACAGTTCGACTATTTGGTCATCCTAGAAAGGAAATTAATTAATTTGGTACGCGAAAAATTGACAATTTGGTAGAAATTTTGATTAACTTATTTACTGTGGTTATGGTTAGAGTAACAATGGTGGTGAAGTTAGATAACTGTAGTAATAATTGTCTGTATTAATTGTATACTGTAATAATTAACTGTATTAATTGTAACATTGTTCATCCTGTTGCTGTTGCCTTTCGTTTTAATAAATATTCATCAGTAGAAAAGTGCAAAATGTTTGAAACAACGTACTCTATTTTCTAACAGGTATTTACTAAAGCTAGAAATTATTAAATGGCAGTAAAATTGTGTCCACCGTTTCCACCATTGCTACAGTTAACTAACAGTCCCTTGTGAGTTAATTGAATGAAATGAAAATGAAATTGATGAATGAAATTGAAAATGATGAAAATGAAATTGATGAATGAAATTAAAAATGATAAAAATGAAATTGATTGAATGAAATTGAAAATGATGAAAATGTAATTGATGAATGGAAATTGAAAATGATGAAAATGAAATTGATGAATGAAATTGAAAATGATGAAAGTGAAATTGATGAATGAAATTGAAAATGATGAAAATGAAATTGATGAATGAAATTGAAAATGATGAAAATGAAATTGAAAATGATGAAAATGAAATTGATGAATGAAATTGCAAATGATAAGAATGAAATTGATTGAATGAAATTGAAATATACACGCAGCATAAGTATCGTGTACAACACCACAGCCAGTCTGATACTTGTCTGCAAAAGTTCCAGCGCGAGAATAGATTGAAGTGCAGAATTGATAGTATTTGCTACCCTATAAACAACAATCACAATTAAAAAATAAGTTACAGCACGTTATGATAGAATACTCACGATATTAGTTCCACGTGTCTTTCCACTAATTCCTTAACTTTAACTTGGAACGAGTTTCTCGTGTCCTCTACGATATTCTCTATACGATACGACAGAATCGAAAATTTAGCACACACGTGCAATACCAGGTTCAGTAATAGACTAACAGTAGTTATGTGGAATAAACCTATCCACATCACAGGGAATTGGTACACGTACATCAGGATGTAGTTTCGTAAACTTTCTTCGTAATTGAGGAAAGATCGAACTCGGACAGGCATTTCGTAGATCATTGAACTGTTACTGTCTCCTGCGAACGAGAGTCTGTTAGTTTTGATCAAGTCTTGATTAATCAAATCTTGATTGGTCAAATGTCTTGATTAGTGGTTTGACAGTCTTTTAAATCAGGAGGTATTAATGTAAGGCAGTGCTATGCTCAAAAACATTAGCTTGAAGCTCTCTTGTTCTAAGTGGCGATAGTTACATCACTACTTGCTAACATAATGTAGAAATAAAGATAGGATTAAAGAATTTTGTACGGGTTAAATCAATCAGTGTACCACATCTCATTCTACATAACGTTACACTTATAAATAATAAATAATTCATAAGGATATTATTTATAAGTGTAACGTTATGTAGTACGAGATGTGAAAGTAGTGCACTACCTGATTTAACCCGCACAAAATTCTTTAATAAACAAGATATTTTTCTATTACGAAACATTTTTCTATTTCTCCCTTTATGTACAATTTGCATACACTCAAACCTCCAAAGCTTCAGAACAATTTCCCAAAGTTACGTTTCACAAGAACAGTTCACAAATCCTCCCTTTCATCCATCTATATCTTCTACTGTACCATATACACATACTTGTTAAAAAATACCTGAGCCCGATTTCAACAGTTTCACCAGTGGAATAATATACATCATCGCCACCACAACAATGGTCGCTCTCACTATGTATTTCCCAAAAGTGCTAGAGATGACATTGTAAGATAGATACAGTTGTCTCTCCTCGTCGATTCGAAAATCATCATCTACGAGCTCTTGTTTAACTATGACGACTGCACTCTTGATGAGTTTACTGAATCGCAGTACAAACAGCATGAAGTATGTGGTCGTAATAACTGTATTGTCTAGTATGTTCTCCACCATGAGGTTCAAGTTGCCCATCACGTCGTACAGGTCCAAGTTCATCATCACTATATGAACGGAGAGGTAGAACATGTAGATGACGAATTTTTTGTAGGAATTGTTCAGTGGCCAGGCGTCGCATATCGAGAAGACACGTTCGTTTAGAAGAAGCACGTCTTTTATTTTCGTCTCTTTACTCTGGAAGTATATGTTCATTTGGAAAATATACTTGTTATATTTTCACAATGTTAAGGATTTAATTTATTTTAAACGATGTCGAGGATATGGTAATTTATTTTTGACAATGTCAAGGATATGGTAATTTATTTTAGGGAATATCAAGGATGTGGTAATTTATTTTAGGGAATATCAAGGATATTTACTTCAAACATTATCCTAATGTTTAGAACTGCATATGTTTTCTTATATGTATGTATACATAGACAATCTAAATCTTCAAATTCACAGACTTGCAACAGTGCAACTTTGCACTTGAAATGCAATATGTTGAACTAAAAGCTTCTCAAAAAACATTAAACTCTCTAGTCTATTGAATATTTCATATTCAGAACTAGTACATATAAACAAAAATGTGCAGTAATTTAAAAATTAATTAACGTAAACGCATTTAATTTAAATATAGTTTCGAGTACTTGTCATGTTTAAATCTTACCCTCATCGCGACTGTCGATGCAATCACCATGAATTGACATACGTCTTCGGCAGGCTGCGTTTTACCCACGAGATCGATAAAATAATTGCTTTTGAAAGTTCTTGCTTATCCATTAGCATTCTTAATTCTTACCTATCATTTTTCTCCCCACATATTAGGCAATTTTACAGTCGTACATCTATACTATGTAATTTATGTCTTGTGTTATGTCTTGGCAACGGCGCTGTCTTCTGACGTTTTTTGTTGCCGTAATCGTTGTGTGATCTCAATTGCCAGTATCATTAAATCCAAATTGCTTCTCGATGAAATAATTCATGGTAACCTCTCGATAGTCTCTCTGTACTCTCGATAGTTTATAGTTCGCTGAGAACGTGCAAATGTGGGAGACATGTGAGGCAGTTGATGGGCTGCATAAATGTGGTCATTGATATGTGGCCATCGAGTTCGAGGTACGTCGTGTAATTGAATCGGTTTAACCTTTCAGTGCACGGTGTTCGTTGCGTAAGATTTTGAATTCTTTACAAGGAATAGTAAGTGTTGTGCAAATTACTATTATATGCATTACATTATTTTTACAATATATTTCAATGCAAATATACAAACATTGACATGCTACTACAGTATAAAAGTAATACAAAGTCATTCAAGGAACGTAAGTTTGCTAATGTCCTTGTTACTCGATCCTGAATAATCAGTGTCTCCCATTTTTTATGATAAGTGCCAGAATTCACTCAACGGCTCGCAACAAAGAAACAAATCCAAAGGAAGTTTTCATAATCTATTCAAACATAATTCACGTTATAACATTTCTTGGTTTGTAAAGATTTATTACTCACACTGATAAAACCGAACAGCGAGAACGAGTAGAATTTTCCTGCAGTAAGACTCAGTGTTCTACGTCCATTACACATGCAATGCAGTAGCAATTTCTGGTTGCGAGTCGACAGTTTCAGCCAGTTAGCGTTGTAGTACGCGTCGTTTACTTTTATGGACTGAACACGAAGTTGATTATATTTTTATTTGTATGTTTCGGGGGAGAACTTACCTCGGTCTGTAACTGTTCACCTAGGAACGAGTAGAGATACAGTATCAAGGTAACTAGGAAAATGTATAGGATGTACGTGACAATCTCCACGACTTGGTCATCCTGGAAAGAAAATATATGAAGATATGGGGAAAATGAATATTCATACTGAGGGAGGTTATTGAGTGGTTACTGTAACAATTGTGGTGAACATGTTTAAGATACTTTAGATAAATGCACTGACTATAATTCAGTTCTTATTGTGGTTATTATGACATCGTCATAAGTATTCTCAAGGGTTAAGTTCAAACGTAAAATTATGGAAATAACAAGTTTGTAGTAATATCAAACTAGTTACTGTTATTAGCAGATACAAGAAATGATTCAGATGATAATAAACTAGTTGTTGTACGTTCACCACCATTGTTACTGTTAAGTAGTGTCTTCCTAGCTTAAAAAACAATTAAAGTACACGTAGCATAAGTATCGTGTATAACACTACAGCCAGTCTGATACTCGTCTGCAGAAGTTCCAGCGCGAGAATAGATTGAAGTGCAGAATTAATAGTATTTGCTGCCCTGTAAGCAAACTATGTAAGCTATGAACTTTCTTAAAAATCAATAAGTAATTTCTAGTAGCAGTGAATTCATGTACAAAAATACTCACGTTATTAGTTCAATGTGTCTTTCCACTAACTCCTTAACTTTTCCTTGGAAAGAGTCTTGAGAGTCTTCTACTATGTTTTGTATACGGTACGACAGAATCGAAAATTTACCACACACGTGCAATACTAAATTAAGTAGCAGACTTATAGTACTTATATGAAACACCCCTGTTCCCATCACGGGCAATTGGTACGCGTATATCAGGATGTAGTTGCGTAAACTTTCTTGATAGCTGAGGAAAGATCGAAATCGAACTGGGATTTCGTAAACGTGTGAAGTATTACCGTCTCCTGTGATTAAGGATTTCTTTATTAATTGTTGTTACACGAAAAATTGAAATTAGCTTCTTTAGTTCGGTACATTATCATTAAACTTTTACAGGTAAAATTATTTTCGAATTGTAATTTTTTTATCTGTCATTCAGTTAACTAAGTTAGTTCTTGTTTAATTCGTAGTGTATTGAATTAAAATGCATTGTCAATAAAACAACGTTATTTCATAGCATTGTATAAGCAATAACTTTAGATCCTCATTCTCGAAATTATAATTCATGAACAAGTCTATCATCCATATCATCAACTACATTTTATAATGTACTTAATTCTACCACATTTGAGTTAGCTAACTTCGTCAGTTAACTAAGTTAGTTCTTGTCTAATTCGCAGTGTATTGAATTAAAATGCATTGTCAATAAAACAACGTTATTTTATAGCATTGTATAAGCAACAACTTTAGATCGTAATTCTCAAAATTATAATTCATGAACAAGTCTCTCGTCCACCAACTACATTTTATAATATACTTAATTCTACCACATACTTGCTTAAAAAATACCTGAGCCCGACTTCAACATTTTGAACATAGGCGTAACATACAGCATCCCCACAGTAAAAGCCGTCGTCTTCACCACATATTTCCCAAAGTTACTCGAGATGATATTATAAGACAGATACAGTTGTCTCTCATCATCGTTTCGAAAATCATCCTCCGCGAGCTCTCGTTTCACCATAGTCACTACGGTCTTGATCAATTTGCTGAATCGTAATAGAAACAGCATAAAATATGTTGTCGTAACGATTGCGTTGTCTAGTATGTTCTCCACCATGAGTTGCAGGTCGCCCATTACATCGTACAGGTCCATGTACATCATCACCATGTGGGCCGAAAGATACGTCATGTAGATTACAAACTTCTTGTAGGAATTGTTCAATGGCCACGCGTCGCATATCCGAAAGATGCGTTCGTTGAGGATTAACACGTCTTTTATTTGACGCTCTTGTTCCTAAAAGTATTATTCTATTGAAACGTAGTTGCACAAACTTTTACGATTCCAGGGTGATCTATTAAAAGATATCTTTGAACATTAATGTGGACAAAGAAAATATCCTAATATCATTAATGTGAACAAAAAAATATCTCTGAATATCATTAAAGTGCAATAAACGTCGAGTATTACAAAGACCAGTCCCTTTAACCCTTTGCACTCCTCAATTTCTTTTACCTACCGACTCCTTAATTTACAAAAAATTGCTCAAGATAGGGGTCCTCAGTAAAATTTGTTAAAATAATGTGAAGTATGTGACAAATACATTTTTCATTTATTATAAACAGTAAATAAATAAAAATATATTTAACCAATCTATTTATCTGAATTATTTGTAAGATCCACAGATGTCGAGTCACACTGGACAGAGGAGTGCAAAGAGTTAAGTCCATTAAACAGTCCAATATTCCACAGCTAGTGTTTGCAAAAATTGTCAATAATTTCAAAGTTATAATTTCAGAGTTAAGTGTTTCACGTAATTAAAAATAGTTTCCAATACCGCCAATTACATCTTACCTTCATCGCGACCACCGCTGAAATCACTATCCTCGCAATCGTTTTCAATAAGCCGCGTTTCATCCGCGAAATCGATAAAATGATAATGGCCGTTGAAACTTCTTGCCAAGAAGTGCACCTTTCTCAGCAATTTCCTGTAATTATTTATGTCCCCGTATATTGGGCAATTTTACATTTGCAGAACTTGTAACAAATAATTGCTGTTTGAAGTTCAGTGACCAAACGCTTTCTTCTGACGTTTTTTCTTACCGTGATCGACGGTGTGCGAGCAAACTTTGTTGCCAGAATCATTCGAGTCGACTTTGCTTGTTGTAATAATTAATAGTGATCTCTCGATAGTTCGCAGTTTAGTGGAATAATGGTTCAGGTAATTCAGAGGTAATGGGTGATACACTTCTTGTGAAAAAGGTGGAATAGTCGGACTTTTAGGAGAGATTCGATGACTGATGTATTAAGAAAATTAATCGAGATCTGTGTGATATGATACTATTTTGTCTGATATGACGAGGTGCAATTAATTGTTTGAATCGCTTTCAGACGAGTGTAAACTTTCGCTATATGTTGTGCAAATTATCATCGAGTGTTACCATCACTAGCTGTGTGAAGATGAAGTTACTTTGGCACTACTAACCAAATTAATATTTGGTTAAGTATCAAATATTAATTTTGCAACAGATTCAAAACATTTATAAAGCTTTGGTATGTTGAAATTTTTGTAGAACAGGCACTTAGGAAGAGTCCTCAAAATTGAATTACTTGAAAATTTGGTTACTTGCAAGTTTGATAATCTGACAATTTAAAAATCGTCAAATTTGAAAATATAGACTGCTACATCAGAAAAGTACTTTCAAAAATATCACATCTCATAAAATGGAAAATCTGAACGTTGCACAGCACACAATGTAGAATCCAAATATTTGGTCTCAAATAATTGTCTCTCAAATATAATTTCTTCATAATTAAAGTAACAACAGAAAACATACATGGGTTCATATGATGAAATGAGATTTCCAGATGTATTTATGTACAGCGTTTACAATGTCCTTACAGTGTATTTTAACATGCATACAAACTTTGACATTTTATAATATAAAAGTATCATAAAATATAGTTTGAAGGGAATACTCTCCACATCGAAAAATTCATATTTTGATACTCCGAGTTGCAAATCTCCCAAACAAAAATCGTGGGAAGTTGACGCAGATTAAATCACGACTCGCAGCACAGAAACGAATCCGAAGCAAGTTTTCATAATCTGTCCCAACAATCGATCGATAACGTTAATTTCTTATTTAACTAGAAAGAGGTTTATTTACTCACTTTGATAAAACCGAACAATGAGAACGAGTAAAATTTTCCAGCAGTAAGACTGAGTGTTCTACGTCCATTGCACATGCAATATAGTAGCAGCTTTTGATCGCGAGTCGACAGTTTGAGCCAGTTAGCGTCGTAGTACGCGTCGTTCACTTTTGTGGACTGAAGGAGGATTTATTAATACTTGTATTGGTGCAGCATGGATGATACTTACCTCGTACTGTAATTGTTCACCTATGTAGGAGTACAGATACAGCATCAAGGTGACTATCATAACGTAAAGACCGTATGTGAAAATATCCACGAGATCGTCACTCTAGAAATGAAATTTTATATTGAGAAATTGATGTGGAAAAATTTCAAAGTTGACTCGTGGATTTATAGCTGTTATTGTAGCAGGATGGCGAAACTTCTTAATGAAATTATTTGACACTGCAATGGTAATCTGCCATTGTAATCATTACTATAGACATTGTGATCTGTCATTGTAATCATTGCTTATTATAAATCTTCAAGAGTGAAGATCAACGAGATAAATAATTTGTCAAGCAGTCTACTTAAACAATTCTTGTTAGTGAACAAACTTAACTGACAGCAATTTATAGAAAATTAATATTGCATCTCCTATGTCAAAAATAATAATATGAAAATTGTCAAAGAATATTCATTATGTTACTCATACTAAATAATATTCAGTACCTCTTTCATAAAACAGAAAATTAAATTTTCTTAAGAAAATTGAGGAAAGAGTTGTGACATAATTCTAAAATAATGTCTATGTCATAATTTGCACAAAATTTTGTGCGTGTTACAAAAGTCAAGAAGACACGAATAATTTATGACTGCATTATGTGGTATCACCTGCAGTGTAAACTTTTGGTATGTCAATAAATTTTTTGTACGTCTCATACGTTCGCCACCATTGCTACAGCTAATATTCCTTAATGATCTTTATGAGGGAAGTATAATTCAAGTATAGTACAGGTAGCAGAAGAATCGTGTACATCAAGACAGCCATTCTAATGCTTGTTTGTAGAAGTTCCAACGCGAGGATGAATTGGAGCGCAGAATTGAGAGCGTTTGCTGTCCTATAAATAAGAAATACGATTTAGAAAAAAATGAGAAACACGTGTTATGTCTCGACATCTTGTAGTCACTTTGTAACATTTTATTTTACTGTTCGACCCTAAAACTATTAAGTCACTGGTTTATTTAACTTTCACAAGTTCTTCATTTTAAATAAAATTTGTCCAAACATTTTTATTAAGACACATGTTAATTTTTATCGAAGTGAAGAATTTCTTCAGACCGTAAAAAATATTGTTCTACTGTTTCTAAATTAGGCAAGCATATAATTATTTCGTTATTTTAGCAATCAAACGAACTTGAAAGTTTGCAAGAGTAGTCACATTTACTTAATCCTTCGTTTCGTTATATTTTTGATACAGTTACTAGTCGACCAGTAATAATCAGAACATATGATACTCACATTATTAACTCCACATGTCTCTCCACCAACTCCTTAACTTTCGACTGATATCCATTCTCCGAATCCTCCACAATATTCTGTATACGATACGACAAAATCGAAAATTTCCCGCAAACATGTAAGACCAGACTAAGCAGTAGACTAATACTAGTTATATGAAATATCCCTATACACATTATAGGCAGCTCATACGCGTACATCAGCATGTAGTATTTAAAATTGTCTTCATAATCAAGAAAAGAGTGAATTCGAAAGGGTAATCGGTACATTCCTGTTCCATTTTCTACAAACATAACTTTTGTAATCTACAAACTTTTCCAATTTTTCCCATTTTTCCAATTTTTCCAATTTTAAAACAAATACCTGCGCCCTTCAGCAATTTCAACATAGGAGTGGAGTACCACATCACCACTATAACAGCAGTCGTCCTCACTGCGTATCTCCCAAAATTGTCAGAGATGATATTATAAGTCAAATACAGTTGTTTCTCCTCGTTATTCCGGAAATCGTCCTCCGCGAGCTCTCGTTTCATCGTGGCGATCACTTGCTTAATCATTTTGCTGAATCGAAAGAGAAACAGCATCAAATAGGTTGTCGTGCCGAGAGTGTTGTCCAGTATGTTCTCCACCATGAGTTCTAAGTCGCCCATCACGTCGTACAAGTCCATGTCCATGATGACTATGTAAACCGAGAGGTAGAACATGAAGAGCACGAACTTCTTGTAGGAATTGTTCAATGGCCACGCGTCGCATATCCAGAAGACACGCTCGTTCAGAATGAGCACGTCCTTTACTTCAGTCTCTTGGTCCTGGAATTTGCGTTATTCTGTGCAAACTTGCGTAATAGTTAGATTAGGTTCAGTATCACAGGGTAGTAATAGTTATCACGAGATGGTTACAAGTTGGTAATTTAAAATCTCAAGAAACAACAGATATAATATTTACAACTGCGTTTGTAATTCTTTGTTACATCATATCAATATCGAGTGATCAGTTGCTTACGATCGCCAATTTTTAATCACTCAATTTCTTTACAATTTATTTTAAAATATTTAAAGACATAGTATTACATGAAAGTTCACAAAATATCACTCGAGTCTTTTAATTTTGAAACGCGGAGAAAATGCGGAAACGTTAATATTGTTAATGTGTATCCATGTTTCGAAGTTCGGGAAGTCTGACAAGATTTCTTCATTTAAAACTATTAGGAATAACAATTATTTCCTGTTAGCTTAAAGTCTGAAGAATTGTGCGATTAATATTTTCCTTGGAAAAGAGATTGCACAACTCAAACTTCTAACACCACGAAGAAGAATAAAATGTATCATGACTATTAGGCGATATGTTCTATATTATCAATAGCAACTTAAAATACGATATTTCACATAAGATTTAACACCGAATCGAATTGCATCTTACGTTCATCATGGTACTCGACAGGGTCACGATCTGTCGACGACTATTTTCGACAGACGCTGCACGAAATCGATGAAACTGTAATCACTTTTGAAAGTCGTCTTCGATGCACGTCACCCTGCAATTATTACTTTATGTCTCCCGGTTTTTCAGACAATTTTGCATTTGCAACATTTAATTGCTGAAGTTCAAACGCTTTCTTCTACCGTTTTTTCTTAGCGTATTCGTCGGAGCATGTACGAACTAATCGCCAGAGCTTTTCTTCTCGGTGAAATGGTCAACAGTTTACACTTTACAAAAACGAGCAAAGAGCAATGGTTAATAGAATCCTCGTAATATATTTATCTGGGCAAATCTCTACACGAGTACGAAGTAACGTAGTGGAAGAATGAGTTCATCGAGGTCTGATGTGCTACGATCCAGTGAATTCGATACGATGAGGTGTAATTGATCGTGTGATTGAATCGTTCAGACGCGTTTTATTCTTTCGCCTCGTAGGATGTCTAGATGGTGTTCGTAATAGCTCGACACTTTTCAACTTGTTATAGTAGGATAATGTGAATTGTGCAAATTTTTATTTCAAGTGTATAGGTCTGAAAATGCAGGTAGTTTAGCAATAAACCTACGAGTGCACTCAACACAAAAATAATAATATTGTAGACAAATAAATACATTGCGATAAACATATATGCTTAAATAAGCATATAAAACGATAGGATAGACGATAAATAAAACGTAAATTAGCACACAAATTAATTCTTGATGTTCATCATTTAAAATCGACATATCTTTCAAAAATACCTGAACAAATTTTGTTACTTAAAAGAAATCTATAAAATGATCATTTAACTAATTTAATAGTTTTAGTGTTAAACAATGTATTTCCTTATAATTCTTCTTATAAATTCATTAATTTATAGCTCTGAAAAATTTCACACAAATGTTCAAAAATGTTAAGTTTATCTAAACGTTCCTCGAACACGTCTATTTAAGAAAAATCCACCAGATAGTGGTGCATATCACCAAAGATAAACATCATTATACACGACATCGTTGAACGATAAAGATAAATCTTCCATGCGGAAATGTAAATTATTTCGGGAGCGATTCAGTATTTGCATTCCTGGAACCTGTCGTAAATTTGTTCTGCGATCACCGGTGAATTACAACCATAGAATAATTTCTGCGAGGAGGAAATATTCGAGAAGTGTCGATAAGAAGTCGAAGAAAAAACTGGTATTGAAAATTAGTAGATATAAATTATCAATAATGGTTCTTTTACACTTTATGAAATCGTTTGATTGAGAAACAGAGCTAATTATGATATTACTCCAAAGGTCATAGATTTGAGAAACTGTTTGCATGTGGTTCGAGTGTTATTCTGAGCAGTGACACATGAGATTCAATCTTGGAAGCAACAAAATTAATATAAATTCAGTTTTTTAATATTTTATTATAAGTTTAATGACATTAGGTGATTACTAAGATTTATTTATTTATTAGCAAAGAAGTTTGCTATAAACATAATATAAATATTAAAATGAGTGTTCATTAAAAAAAGATTTTTAGAAGAATCTTCAATGTCCACTTTTTGATTTTATCCTTCAGAGATGATTGATTTTGAGGCGAATGATCTTTGATTGATTTCCTCCTAATTCAAATTCAGCTAAAATTTAATACTTTGTTACATGATTACGTCAATTATAAAATAACAGAATTTTGCAACTCAAACAGTGACTATAATTATAACTTTTCACAAATAAAACTGCTTTAAAGCATAAGTTATCGCAGTTACATAAACTTCGATGTCAGGCACAATTTCTGTTTGGTGATGAAATAATTAATTCGTAGCATACGTTTATAAAATTGTAATTTATTACATTGTTGTTCCCTTTTTATCGCATTATAGTTGCTCTTTAAACAATATCGTGTTTGATAAGACTTCACACGATAAATGATGAGGTAAACAAACGAGTTTCATATCTAACGTTGGCTTGAACCAGCATGCACGCTAGTTCGCCACTTGTAAATTACGGTATTCGTTTGGTGAGTTTTGTGACTATCGTGATATTAGTTTTATGAGATAAAATCAATTTAAATTTAAACGTGAACCCGGTAGTTGATTAAAAAAGTTTATAATTACAATTTGATACTATAATTAATTTATATTTCTATAATTAGTGTTCTACTAATCTATTTGATCTATAATTAGTGTTCCAATTAAACAGTTCTTCATATTTTGTTCTTCATCTCCGGAAGTCGTGCAATCTAAAATATGACAAAGTTATTAGTGATTAAATTTAAAAAAAGAAGTGAAGTTAATGACCTAATTGCACAAGCGTATTCAGAAGGACTTATTACGAGATTGTTACTTAATAGTTTTTACTTCTATGTGTCACAGGAAATGAGGCATTCAAGATAAACACAGATTTCCGGAACTTGCCTGGTATGAGCAAAAACTATTACTACAAACAAAATGGATAAAAGTGAAAGGAACCTATTGAAGAATCCGCGTCAAAATGCCAATCCATTATCTATTCTTACGTTCTGGTAAGAGTCATTAATCACTTAAGATTATATCTATAAAGATGACATGTATAAATATTGTCGACTAACAGCTTCAAGTTTTTGGTAATATCTTTTTCTTTGTGCTTCAATCATTAAGATGACCCATGCATTAATTTGTCATAAATTAATTCATGGTAGAGTTGTTCATCACGCGTTGTATTGCCACGCGTTAAATTATTGCATTTTATATTGCTACGCGTTATATCGCCACGCGTGGCATTCCGGCGCGTTGTATTGCCACGCGTTATATTGCCGCGCTTGGAATTACTACGCGTTATATCACCATGCGTGGAATTACTACGCGTTATATTGCCACGCGTGGAATTCCGGTGCGTTGTATTGCCACGCGTTATATTGCCGCGCTTGGAATTACTACGCGTTATATTGCCACGCGTGGAATTACTACGCGTTATATCGCCACGCGTGGAATTCCGGCGCGTTGTATCGCCACGCGTGGAATTCCGGCGCGTTGTATCGCCACGCGTGGAATTCCGGCGCGTTGTATTGCCACGCGTTATATTGCCGCGCTTGGAATTACTACGCGTTATGTCACCATGCGTGGAATTACTACGCGTTATATCGCCACGCGTGGAATTCCGGCGCGTTGTATTGCCACGCGTTATATTGCCGCGCTTGGAATTACTACGCGTTATATTGCCTCGCGTGGAATTCTGGCGCGTTATATCACAATGCGTGGAATTACTACGCATTAGATCGCCACGCGTGGAATTCTGGTGCGTTATATCGCCACGCGTTATATTGCCGCGCTTGGAATTACTACGCGTTATATTGCCACGCGTGGAATTACTACGCGTTATATCGCCACGCGTGGAATTCCGGCGCGTTGTATCGCCACGCGTGGAATTCCGGCGCGTTGTATCGCCACGCGTGGAATTCCGGCGCGTTGTATTGCCACGCGTTATATTGCCGCGCTTGGAATTACTACGCGTTATGTCACCATGCGTGGAATTACTACGCGTTATATCGCCACGCGTGGAATTCCGGCGCGTTGTATCGCCACGCGTGGAATTCCGGCGCGTTGTATTGCCACGCGTTATATTGCCGCGCTTGGAATTACTACGCGTTATGTCACCATGCGTGGAATTACTACGCGTTATATCGCCACGCGTGGAATTCCGGCGCGTTGTATCGCCACGCGTGGAATTCCGGCGCGTTGTATTGCCACGCGTTATATTGCCGCGCTTGGAATTACTACGCGTTATATTGCCTCGCGTGGAATTCTGGCGCGTTATATCACAATGCGTGGAATTACTACGCATTAGATCGCCACGCGTGGAATTCTGGTGCGTTATATCGCCACGCGTTATATTGCCGCGCTTGGAATTACTACGCGTTATATTGCCACGCGTGGAATTACTACGCGTTATATCGCCACGCGTGGAATTCCGGCGCGTTGTATCGCCACGCGTGGAATTCCGGCGCGTTGTATCGCCACGCGTGGAATTCCGGCGCGTTGTATTGCCACGCGTTATATTGCCGCGCTTGGAATTACTACGCGTTATGTCACCATGCGTGGAATTACTACGCGTTATATCGCCACGCGTGGAATTCCGGCGCGTTGTATCGCCACGCGTGGAATTCCGGCGCGTTGTATTGCCACGCGTTATATTGCCGCGCTTGGAATTACTACGCGTTATATTGCCTCGCGTGGAATTCTGGCGCGTTATATCACAATGCGTGGAATTACTACGCATTAGATCGCCACGCGTGGAATTCTGGTGCGTTATATCGCCACGCGTTATATTGCCGCGCTTGGAATTACTACGCGTTATATTGCCACGCGTGGAATTACTACGCGTTATATCGCCACGCGTGGAATTCCGGCGCGTTGTATCGCCACGCGTGGAATTCCGGCGCGTTGTATCGCCACGCGTGGAATTCCGGCGCGTTGTATTGCCACGCGTTATATTGCCGCGCTTGGAATTACTACGCGTTATGTCACCATGCGTGGAATTACTACGCGTTATATCGCCACGCGTGGAATTCCGGCGCGTTGTATCGCCACGCGTGGAATTCCGGCGCGTTGTATTGCCACGCGTTATATTGCCGCGCTTGGAATTACTACGCGTTATATTGCCTCGCGTGGAATTCTGGCGCGTTATATCACAATGCGTGGAATTACTACGCATTAGATCGCCACGCGTGGAATTCTGGTGCGTTATATCGCCACGCGTTATATTGCCGCGCTTGGAATTACTACGCGTTATATTGCCACGCGTGGAATTACTACGCGTTATATCGCCACGCGTGGAATTCCGGCGCGTTGTATCGCCACGCGTGGAATTCCGGCGCGTTGTATCGCCACGCGTGGAATTCCGGCGCGTTGTATTGCCACGCGTTATATTGCCGCGCTTGGAATTACTACGCGTTATGTCACCATGCGTGGAATTACTACGCGTTATATCGCCACGCGTGGAATTCCGGCGCGTTGTATCGCCACGCGTGGAATTCCGGCGCGTTGTATTGCCACGCGTTATATTGCCGCGCTTGGAATTACTACGCGTTATATTGCCTCGCGTGGAATTCTGGCGCGTTATATCACAATGCGTGGAATTACTACGCATTAGATCGCCACGCGTGGAATTCTGGTGCGTTATATCGCCACGCGTTATATTGCCGCGCTCGGAATTACTATGCGTTATATTGCCGCGCTTGGAATTACTATGCGTTATATCGCCACGCGTGGAATTCCGGCGCGTAGTATCGCCACGCGTGGCTGCACCAATACAAATATTACATTTCTACCAAACATGATGTACGAAAAGATTATACCTTTATCTTTTTGGTTTAATTTTATTAGTAAGTTAAAGGTACATTTTGTATGATAAAAAAATATTTGACAGGTGGATCCTCAAGTTGTTCATTGTCGGTTACAAAAAAGAACTGCAAGAAGAGGATCTGTATTCTCCATTGAGAGAGGACAGGAGCAGTTACTTAGGCGAACGTATTGTAAAATATTGGGAGATCGAAGTGAAACGACACGAGAAGAAAAAGGATAGCCCTAAACCAAGTTTATTTAGGGTATTGTACAAATGCTTCGGTAAAATTGTCATGAACACTGGACTAGCACTGTTTGTTCTAGAATTCGGCATACGGTACAGTAATAAACACATACAAACAGGTTAATGGTATCACCGATGCACTGTTCAAAATAATTTCTGATAATGATTAAGTCAACT
The DNA here is from genome assembly GCA_963576845.1 of Megachile leachella. Taxonomy (NCBI): domain Eukaryota; kingdom Metazoa; phylum Arthropoda; class Insecta; order Hymenoptera; family Megachilidae; genus Megachile; species Megachile leachella. The sequence continues at coordinate 11,628,023 of OY756254.1, read as the reverse complement.
TGTAGGATTACTTACGAATCTTCGATCACATTCAAATATAATTTCCGGGTTACATAACCCAATGTAATTTTATAAAAGTTTACTTTATATTACGCTATTCAAATATACTCGAAAATATAGTAGTTAAAAATTGCTTTAACTTGTCTAAGTTATATTCAACATGAATATTATCGACATAGTCAATTTGATTATTTTGAACAGTGTGATTCACAAATTCTAAAAAGACGTTTTATCGTAAAGAACATACTAACTACCGTGTACTCCGTACGTGTTATTCAAATTATCGGTGTATCATTGACGATGTCACTTTAAATGCTAATAGAAATACGCGAAAGAGTTGAACATTAACCCAAGTCAAGAACCTGTAAACTCACGTGTTAGAGAACTGCATAGAAAAGAAAATACTGAAAGAATAAGTAGTTATTAAAATCGCATTATGTTTCAGGATCATACATCCTTTCCTTCTCGCTAGATTACTACGTTACTTCTCTGGGAATAGAAAGGATTGGACTAGCGATGTACATTACTATGCAGCAGCATTTTGTTTACTACCTTTGCTAGATGTTCTGATTATGCATTGGTCCTTACAAACCTTGACGCATGTCGGAATGAAAATTAGAGTGGCTTGTTGTACCTTGATTTATAGGAAGATATTGAGACTATCCAACTCTGTCCTTGAAAATGAAACCTCTGCTGGACAGGTAAGAAATTATACTTTCAAACTTGCTGATTAATTCGAACAGTTTAGATATTATAATATGATACACCTTTTCAAACTTTCTAATGACTAGAGTTTAACTTTGAACAATTGTGAATTTATAGATTTTTTAATTTGGAGGTTTGAACATTTGTAAAATTAAAATTTCAGAAGTTCTAAGTATGAAATATTAAAAGCACATGCATATAAAATTGAACTCTTTCAGCCTACATGCAAGTGCCATTAGAGTGTACATTAATTACGAGATCGGTTTGATTGTAAATGTTAATCTTTCAGATGGTTAATTTCTTGAGTAACGACGTTAATCGTCTCGATTACTTCGTCTTTAGTATTCATTATTTATGGATTGGACCTCTACAAGTATTTCTAATAGCCTATTTAATATATCGTGAGATAGGCCTGGGAGCTATCACTGGGATGATGACATTTTTATTATGCATACCATTACAGTGTAAGCATAAAAAAGTGCATATAATTATATCTTCAGATAACTGTTCGTGCAAAACAAACTGCGTTAAGGAAAATACACACTATTTATAAAATATATTGCATAATTTTATTTAAACAAAGAAGCATCTCGAATTTCCAAGTGCATGCGATATCGTTCATATTATAATGACTAAAACTTATGCCAATTTTTCGCCACAAAACAATCATTCAAATTATTATTTTTGTTTAGTATATTTTGGAAAGAGAGTGTCACGATTGACTCTTGTATCGGCCCAGAAGACTGACAATAGATTAAGTTTGATGAACCAAATTATAGCTGGTGTAGAATTAATCAAGATGTACGTTTGGGAGGTGCCGTACTCTCTTCTCGTTGAAAAAGCCAGACGGTAAGTAAAACTGTCAACTTATAACTCTTCCATAAAAATAAATTATTAATTGAACTTTCTTTAGAAAAGAAGTGGATGTGATCAAGAAATATTCGATTGTCGAGCAAATAGGTTTAACGTGTGATATCTATGTTCCTCGAGTCAGCTTATTTATTACGATATTAACCTACGTTTTAACTGGCAACACCATAGACGCCGAGAAAGTATTTATGACCACTGCATTTTACGCCATTTTACAAAGCTCTATGACCGTCGGTTTCACTCTGAGTAAGTAATTTATTAATTATAAAGGGTGGACATAAATAGCGTATTAATCATATAATCTTCATCCAAAGTCTGTACCAAACAAGTTCATAATATATATTTTTCCAGGTGTCCATCTACTGGCTGAAGCCATGGTGTCCGTCAGGCGTCTCGAGAAGTTCATGATGCACCCCGAAATAATTCCTCCTCCGAAGACGCAGAATCAAGTCGCCACCCAATCACTGCCCGTCTACCTGAAGAACGTGTCCGCCAGGTGGGACGAGTCCAGAGACTGCACTATACAAAACGTAGATTTATCGATACAAGCCGGAAGCTTCGTAGCGGTGATCGGACAAATCGGTTCTGGAAAGAGTAGCCTCCTAAAAGCGATACTCAACGAGTTACCATTACAGGACGGCATCCTAGAGACCACCGGTAAAATAAGTTTCGCCGATCAGCGACCTTGGATATTTGCCTCCTCCATCCGACAGAACATACTGTTTGGTCAGCCTTACAACGAAAAGCGTTACAACGAGGTGATTAAGGTCTGTCAACTAAAACGCGACATAGATTCGTTTACGCACAAAGACAGCACGATGGTCGGCGAAAGAGGGATCAATTTAAGCGGCGGTCAACGAGCTAGAATTAATTTGGCCCGTGCCATCTACGCCGAGGCCGACATTTATCTGTTGGACGATCCTCTATCGGCGGTGGACGGACACGTGGGTAGCCACATCGTGGACGAGTGTATCTGCGGTTTTCTTAAGGGCAAGACTCGGATTCTAGTCACCCATCAGATACAGTACTTGAAACCCGCCGATCAGATCATTGTAATCAACGGCGGTGCCGTGCAAGCGAAGGGCAGCTTCGAGGAGCTCCAGAGGATGAGTCTGGACTTCATGAAGATCTTCAAAGAGGTGGAAGAGAGCAAGACCAAAGAACCCGAAACCGAGGAGAAGCAAGTGATCGAGGAGACGAAGAAGGAGGAGGAGCCGGAAGTAGGCAGTGAACCTGTCGAGGTGGCAGAAACGAGAACCGCAGGGAAAATTTCCACCGCCGTTTTCTTAGCGTACTGGAAAGCAAGCAAAAACCCGTGTCTGCTCGCTTTCATGGTGGTTCTGTTTATCTTGAGCCAAGTAATGGCGAGTGGCGCTGACTACTTGCTCGCGTTCTGGGTGAACACCGAGGTAGCCTCGTGGGTTAATATCGGAAATGGTACGATGGCTTTTCAATGGAATACTTTACTATCTCGCGATGGAATTATTTATATTTACAGCGCCTTAACGTTCGGCTTCGTCTGCGTCTATATCGTCGAAGCGTTCACGTACTATGGGGTCTGCATGAGAGCCTCGAAAAATTTGCACGCGGCGATGTTTCGTAGTATTGTTCGGGCTACCATGTACTTTTTCAACACGAACCCTGCTGGTCGTATATTAAACAGGTATTAAAGGAATATTAGATACTTTTTCAATTTTTATTATCATAAAATACATACATGATTACAATTACATAATTCTAAGTAGAGTTTACAGCTGTATAAACTAATATTAATTATTTTGTTTGTGCATGAAGGTTTTCCAAAGACATTGGTGCTATCGATAAGAAGCTTCCCTTTACCACGTTCGATGTCACAATTATGTTCTTAACGTTTATCGGAACTGTAGTAATTGTGGGTACTGTCAGCGCGTGGTTACTGATACCGACATTTGTCGCTCTGCTCATTTTCTACTACATGCGAGTTATTTATATTTCAACTAGTCGTTCTGTTAAACGTATGGAGGGTACAAGTAAGTAACATTATAAAATAGAACGATGAGATAGTTGATCACAATGAACAAACTATGAGATATTGTTAGAGCTACATGTCTGTGATCAACTATCACCACAGGTTTCACAAATCAAAGATTACATCTTGAGTTAATATTTTATAACGTTTTGCAGCACGATCGCCAGTGTTTGATCACGTCGGCGCAACTCTGCAAGGTCTCACGACAATCAGAGCGTTCAAAGCTGAAGAAATAGTCACAAAAGATTTCGACAATCATCAGGACCTTCACACGTCCACCTGGTTCATATTTATAACTATTTCTCGAGCCTTCGGTCTGTATATAGAGTGGTTCTGTCTGATCTACGTAGGAATAATCACAATCGCGTTCTTGTTATTCGAGGATCTCGCTATCGCCGGTGACATAGGTTTGGTAATCACGCAGATCACCGCGGTGACTAAAATTTTGCAATGGGGTATGAGGCAAACTGCCGAGTTAGAAAATCACATGACATCCATCGAGAGAGTTTTGGAGTACAGTCGATTAGAGGAAGAACCTTTCTTAGATAGTGTACCGGAAAAGAAGCCTCCGAAGGAGTGGCCCAGTGCGGGCATGGTGGAATTCAAAAATGTCAGATTAAAGTATGGACCGAAGAGTGCGTACGTGTTGAAGGGTATAAACTTCGTGGTGAAACCGAAAGAAAAGATTGGTGTTGTTGGGAGAACCGGTGCAGGGAAGACCTCGTTGATCAGTGCTCTCTTTCGATTGGCATACATAGAAGGAGAAATTATCATAGACAATATACCCACGGACACAGTCGCGTTGCACGATTTCCGTTCAAAGATCAGTATTATACCCCAAGAACCGGTGCTGTTTAGTGGTAGTCTTCGGAGAAATTTGGATCCTTTCGATGAGTATTCTGATAACGATTTATGGAGTGCGCTGCAAGAGGTAGAGTTGAAGGAGACTATCGCGGATATGCCTGCAGGTTTAACTAGCAAAGTAGCCGAGGAGGGATCAAATTTTAGCGTTGGACAACGTCAATTATTGTGTCTTGTTAGAGCACTTGTTAGAAATAATAAGATTATGGTTCTCGATGAAGCCACTGCCAATGTTGACTCGCAAACTGATTCCATGATTCAAAAGACTGTTAGGAAGAAGTTTAAGCATTGTACTGTCTTCACTATAGCGCATAGATTAAATACCATTATGGATAGTGATAAAATACTTGTGATGGACCAAGGTAACTTAGTGGTGAGTATCGTTTCTGGAGTATCTACAAAAATTCTATGTTCTTTCTGCTATTATTTGATGGATTGTTTTTAGGAATTTGATCATCCTTATATTCTATTGCAAAAGAAAGGATATTTTTACAATATGGTACAACAAACAGGTCCTACAATGGCAAATAGCTTACTTGAAACAGCAAAGAAGGTGAGTAAAGGAATGTCTTAATTATATCAAGATAAAACATGTTAATTCTTGTTTTAGTTTTTTTATAAGAGCAACGAAGCACTGTCTTGATGATACTTCAACTCTACAATTTTAATTTAAATGAAATTCTTTTTCTACGTCCAATTTTACTATCTTGAGCTCATAGCTTCTCCTAAATATTCCTGATTCCTGTCTTTGGGGAAATTGTCGTGAAAGTATGGTGCTTTCAAAGGTATTACAAATTATTATTAATCTACTACGATAAGAATAGTAATAATTTTTTGTAACAGAAATATAATTTCAATAAAAGATTCTACAGCAAAGAACATATCCTTCATCACACCAACAACATTTATATAACATAAACTTGCTGTGGTATATTGTTAAGCAGTTAATTATAATCAGGTGTAAAATTATTTTTTAATGGTGGGTCTAAAATATTCAAATTATAGAACTGCAGAAAATAATGCATAAATGTAGGAGGTCACAAAAGTACTATTTTAGTGGATCTATTCCAAAAAGATTTAAAACATGGTGTATGTGAAAATATAATTGAAAAAAAGAAAAGATGAAGTTTCCTCGTTATAAGCCCTGTTGGGTTGGACAAATTCTTCTCCCTACTCGTGAGAGTTAGAGAAGGATTTGTCTCGACAACATTACTGTGCTTTGACCAATACTCTACCGCCCAACTCGAAGATCAGCCGAAGCTTCCTCTCTTTGTCGAGAAGATGGCGGCAGGCTAGTAGCTTTTGTACTACGACACTTTCTGCCGAGGGTCCAGGGACTTTCCTCAGAGCATGAGAGTCACTGAGAACTCCGATTGTGGCTCCGCGGTGTTGCTCGAAGAAACCTCTGCAGGTCTACCGTTTTACAGAACCTTTATGTATGAATTACTGTCGCATGCGAGCACTTGCGAGAAAGGTACAAGTGGTTCTCAATTTCGAACATTTAACAATCTTATAATAATTTAGTTCGGTATACTGTCTACAGACTGCGCTATAACGTAGCACTAAAATTAAACTTTTAACTATTTTTATATTTTGCAATATCGGATAAGTGCTTTTTATTATAAATTTGTATAGTCATTCGCAGTTATTAATAATAATTTAATCTGGTAAGTCTAGAGATAGTTACCCGTACATAGACTTGGGTAATTACACGCCAATAACATAGTTGATTATTTGGTCAATAACTAATAACTTTTATTAAACTGTTTTTCCTGCATTAATGTTTACTGTATACACAATTTGTACCTGGAATATTTTGATTTCGAACGAACACATATTACAAATAAATCACAGGCAAAATACAAAGACGTGTGTCAAAAGGACACGTGACGAGTCATGGTGTATTGAATGAAAATACAAAAATATTGATTTTACATAAGCACCATTTAATTCACGCATCGATAAAACATCGCTCGATCGGTACGAAATTTACTATAAAAGAAGGGAAAATTACGTACGTTGCGAACAGTTCGTATGACACGCGATAAAATATATTATAAAAATATTTCGTGTTACTTTCAAATTCGACCTGAGATTTAAAAAAAGACCTATTCGATACAAAGAAATTTTCTTGTACTTCACGAATGTAAAACAGCTCGAAACCGAAATACGATCGTAAACAGATTCAATAGAGCCGCAAATATATTGAGTTTTATTATCAAAACAATTAGGACGTACAAAATGGAGGACGAGCGCCTCGTTCTAGAATTTGATCGTCAAAGATGAACACAAGCGAACGTGAAATGATCTGCCCCTTTTTCTGGAATGTGAAATGCTCGAACATTCGTTGTGCTTCTTCGATATCATTTACCGGACTGAACCGTTAATCTAAATTTTGATTCTTTTTTTTCCATTCATCATCAGACCAAGCACGCTTGATCTCCAATAAATAGGAACTTTCGCATTTCAATATTCGTTGTACAACGTTCGCAACGATATCGTCCAAATGAAATATCACAAATTCACGTTAATACAATTAAAAAAGACGAACATGATACGTAACATTTTGATTTCGAATTAGATCTTATTTATCGAGTTTTATGATGAGTGCCTCGCCCGGAGGTATAACTAGCTGCTTTAAATAGACTTCTCGGTTCATTCTGTACGTCGGACCAACCACGACATGGCCGCCATAGTAGAGGAAAGATAAATCCTTCGTCTGTGTCTCGTTGCCCAAATTCGCCACAAAAACGTACGAATTTCGTCGTGGATACCATCGTTCTATTACGATGATTTCATCTTCTGCGTATCTGCAAAAAAATATCCATCAGTTAATTTACTGCATCGTTTAAAAAAATAAAATGAACGCATTCTCAGCTGTAACGTTAACAAGAATTTTATTAAGCAAACTCTTGAGTCGATCAAAAGAGTCGTACATATAGTTTGAACTTAAAAAAAATCCAGAAAGCTTAGAATATTTTTTATTAAACCTAAGTTGAAACAATCTGTATAAATCAAAATAGTTACCTAATATCACAGTTCGCCAGCACCTGGTTCTGTTTTAGCACCGCTTTAACATAAATCGGAGTAGTCTGCGATCGGAGATGCGCCATCGCAGCAATAGTTCCGATCAGACTCGTCTCTAAAGGTTTCGTAGCTTCCGGAAGCCACGGTATAGGAAGGGACGTAAACTTAATGCCAGATTCATTGTTCTCGTCCCAGTACATAGGGGGCACATTATGCACGTGGGCAAGGTCTTTGTGATCCTTGCATTCGCAGTCCACGATACCTATCTAAATATAAACAAGACTTGAAAATTGTTAGTGACGAACGTCTGTCGGACGTATTGAAACATCATGTGTAAAAAGTGAAATATTTGGCACAGGAGAAATAATCGAAAAGGTAAATCTAGATCACAAAATAAGAAAAAAGTATTCTATGATTATAGAGTGTCCAGGTGTACTTTGAATGCATGCAATGCATGCTGTTAACTCTCGAGAAAGACGGTTTTCTAAAACCATAATCTACCATTTTTTATTTTAATTAAACTGATAAGTGTAATTAAGAGGTATGCGAAGTTCGAAGACCAAATGAGTTGCAAAATTCAAAGAGTTAATCTATAATAATCTAGGATTATACTCTGTACAAAATACAGTTCGTATACGAAAGTACGTAATTTGTATTAATAAAGAGGCAAGAATTACTTTTTGTTCAGTGAAAGAATTTGTTGGACAACGTATCTTCATACAATATTTTCTTCTTATCTCGTGCCCTAGACTCACCTTCCTGAACCACTGATTCTGTACATTAAAGATTAATGCACACAATAATCAGTACTTCCGGTGGTACTCAAGATCCAAGTGTGCCTCAAGATAATAGGTACATTCGCGTTACATTCCAACTGTGTACCTCGTCTCCGTAAAATATACTCGGCGTTCCCGGTAGCATCATCCCTAACAAAGTAGTAGCCATGGTGGCGTTCTTGACGTTAACGGTAGAGGCTATCCTCGCGAAGTCCACTCCGCCTATGGACCAATGTATCCAAGGATACCCGGGTTTCTCGAACAACAAACCTCTCGTGATGTCCTCGATCTGTCTCTTGATCTCTTTGGTTCCGTTCGCGATGCGCAACGTAACGTCTACCAGATCCACCCTGTTCAAAATGGAGTTCTTTGCAGCGACGGATTTCGCAGCGTTCAGAGCGTCTACGTGACAAATGAGTATCCTTTCTGGTCCCAAAATGGACTTCCAATGCCTTACATTGCTCGCGAAGGATTCTTCGTCGACGTAGTGCTCGAGTCCTTTCAGATAGAACCCATCGACGCCCCTCTGTAACCAGATCCTGATCGCGGTGGTAATCGGATCCTCCGTCATAGGTTTCACTGCATTCGACAGAAGAGCTTGTTGCTGCGACTGCTCCAGAGGGGGAGCCGTCGGGAACATAGCCTGTTGAATCGCCTGAATCGACGAGGAGGGTGTCGTCGGCACCACCTTCTGCAGCAGAGTGTCATCGGTAACATCCCTCCTCTCTCGCAACGCTTTGTTCGTCTTGTTTGACTTGTTTTCAGGGATATCATCCTCGAACAATGTCTTTATAAAGGGATACAGAGGTAGATCCAAGAGTAGGCTCATGTTTCTGCGATGAACCTCTCGAACCAGTGTGGCGAAATCGTCCAACGTTCCCAGGTGTTCGTTCAGGTCTGTCAGGTTGTCGATGTTCGAGTAGTACTCCGGGTAATGCTCCGCTGGGAAAATGGAGTTCAAACGAATCCCCCGAATACCTAATTCTTTTAAGTAGTCGAGGCGCATGGTGATGCCTCGCATGTCGCCGATACCGTCACCACTTTTCGATGAGTCTTGGAAGGAGGCTGGGAAGATCTCGTAGAAGACGCTACCCTGCCACCATTGAACTGTTGGGTCGCACCTGTTGAAACGAATCGCGTGGTAACTATATGCATTCTACACGTATAGCAGAACTGTCGTGTGAACAAGATATTAACTGTGCAAGGTATGTAATTTCTGAAATTTTGCACAAGACCTGTTATTAGTAGTACTTGGCAATCGGATACTAAATAATTGCTATCTTCCTTCGACAAATTCGTTCAGATTTTTCTTGCGACATCGATAAATCATTCTAATATTTCTATAGTTAGCATTCCCGAGGTACAAGAGTCTACAAATAGAGGTTCTATTATAATTGTAAGATATTCGAATACACACTTTCTTGGCATCGTGGCGATGACACCGATGACGAGCGCCGTGCATCCAGCTAGCAACGACATTAACGACCAGAAGCACGTCTTTCGTATGAGCGGCCAGTTCCATTTCATGAAACGATAATCCTTCGACGGCTTCGGCACAACCAGCTGAATCCCAACCAATGGTGGCTTCCCTCCGTTCTCCTGATTGTAAAACTAAACAGTTACAGTGTAAGTTCATAAGGATGTTAGAAAGCGGCAAGCGGTGGATTAGTTAACATGGATAACAACGATGGTTGGCACAGTTCTCTGCAACACGAACAGGTATATACAACGCTGACGTAATATCAGCCCATTTTTGTCCCGGGGAAACACACCATCACCATAATGTATGAATCCTTGTATTAGATGTAGTTTCTTATTCAATGAGATTTTCTTGGCGAATTAGTGAACAAAAGAACGCGTCGTTGAGTCTCAAGATGGCACCGAGTGGCAAGCATTGTTGAGCGCCTGAATGAAACTTCTGCATGTTAATAGACATGTCTCGTGTTAGACTTGAATCCTACGAATCGTTTTGTCCACATCTTTCTTCTTTTTGTTTATAAAACAGTTTGATCGTTCAACTTTGAAGCTTGTGATAAAATACTTGAGGATGTTTATATGTAATATTTTATTATGTTTTATTAGTAGAAAGATATTTTTGCAATTAGGAATACTAGTTGACTGTATGTAATACTTCTTTTGTTGAACTACCAAAATATTTCAAGAATAATGACAACATTGACAACAAGTAAAAATAAAGCATTTAGAGGACCAAAACTTGATATACCTAATTTGATTCTGTCACGGATGATTTCCGAGGCGTCAATCCTTCGATAATCCGAAAATAAATCTGTTAGGAAGGAATTTAGCTACTGTTTACACGTGTGATGCTTATAACACAAAACGTGGAAGATATGCATGCCAGAAGTTGCACGTGAGGCCTTATTGCAGACGTGATATACAGTTGACCGTGTCTAAATCATGATGAAATCAAGAACCGGAGAACGTGAAAAGATGCAAGCACGTTTGAAAAAGAGAAACTTGTTAAAAAAGTCGATCACTTTCTTGTGAAATCACTTCAGTCAAATAACCACAGAATTTAAAAAAATAAAGAAAAATTGCAAATGCAGTAGGTTCTCGTTATGTTACCATTGTTAAGAGTTTCAAATAATGATCCCTATTTACAAACCACAGAAAATAAAATAGTATCAAAATAAATTATATCCGAAACAATACACTATAAATTCTGAAAACTTGCGACTGCTGAAACCCTGTTAGCGGTAATATATCGAGAGTCTAGTAAATTGAGAGTCTAGTATTAAAAATCTACTGAATATCTCATGCTGTGACTTTGATGTGGCAATCAGTGCAAAAATTCAGCTCCCTTAATCAAAAATACCGAAGAAGGAAGACAATACCGACAACCAATAAATCACTACCGCAAAATTAACAAAGATAATAGTTTAACTAATTTAATAGTTGAAAGATATGACCGATCGGATGTATTGCAAAAACGGCACGCAATGTTTGGCAAGATATTCCTCGTTTGTGCCAAGCAGATGAAAATATGCTGATTAAAGTGTTCGCAAACTGCTTTTCAAAATGGAGCTACAGGTTATTAATCAAAGAACAGACGACAGCGAAATACATAAAGATACTCGGTTTAAATCTAAACTATATTTCGCTGAATCATTATATGCAGCAACAATAAATTGTTCGTTTAAACGAAGCGATCATCATCGTGAAGAACTTCTGCGATATTCATATTTCACGTGTTGCAAGCCGAAATTACGTAACTGAACTATAGTTAATATTTAACTTTCTATTTTTCGTTCCTAAGTACACGGACGGGAATATTTTCTGAGAAATACATGCTCGAGAATAAATGAATAAATGGAAGACCGTTACAACGTATGAATAACATTGCATATTGGCAAAAAGAAACAATTATTGAGGTGGAAAGAAGTTGGAAGGTAGAGAGGATAATTATGTGAAGGTTTAATTTAAGTTACTTTGAGAGTCATGTCTGCAGGAGTCAGATACAGGAGACTCTCGTTATATTGCCAAGTCTGGGTGGCGACTTTCACTGCTGTAGGTCGTAGAGAAAGTTGGAAGTTTAGAATTTTCTCAGTTGGAAATTGGGGAATTTGAGGATTTGGAAATTGGAGATCTAGAAACGAAGATTTGGGATTTGGAATTTGGGATGATTGGGATTTGGGACGCTTGGGATTTAGGACACTTGGGAGTTGGGGCGCTTGGAATTTGGGGAATTTGTAATTTGGGGCGCTTGAGATTTCGGGACGCTTGAGATTTGGAGCGCTTGGAATTTGAAGGATTTGGAATTTGGGGCGCTTGGAATTTGGGAGATTTGGAATTTGGGGAATTTGGAATTTAGGGCGCTTGGAATTTGGGGGATTTGAAATTCGGAGAATTTGGAATTTGGGGCGCTTGGAATTTGGAGCGCTTGAAATTTGGAGAATTTGGAATTTGGGGCGCTTGAAATTTGGAGAATTTGGAATTTGGGACGCTTGAAATTTGGAAAATTTGGAATTTGAGGCGCTTGGAACTTGGAAAATTGTGAAATTGAGAAATTTTGGAATTGGAAAATTTTAGAATTGGAAAATTATGAATTTGCAAATTTGAGAAATTCGACAACTTGAAATTCAATTTTCCAAATAATGAATTACCAAAACCGTACATCAGCACATAATGAAGAGTTCGATTTGATATATGCGATCGAAGCGACGATGACTCGTATCAAAAATAAAAGCGTAGATGCAATTGAACTTGACACACTTACACCAAAAGTAGAATAGGTGATCGGCCGTGGCCAAAACAAAACGTGTATTAGTGAATAAACGAAAACAAACAGAGTACATCTTATACAAATTAATATTTATAGTCCGTCTGTTATGCATATAAATCACAGCAATAATTATTATTGTCTGACGCATGAATTACTGCAAATTGTTAGCATTTTACCACACGATGTTATTCATAAATGTGCAGAAAGCTTTGTAGTAACCAACATATAATACATGTATGTACATCTATATATCATAGTAATATAATTAATCCTTCACTGGCTCGACATCATGTTTCATCACGTTCATTCTTTCTTAAATCGAATACGACACTAAACCGTCAAGTAAATCCGTTTGTACAACGAAAATATTTTTCGACAGAAAGAATGACATAAAACATAAGTAAACCAATTTTGAACTTCATCAAAATTATCAAACTTCAAATTAAATTATCAAATCAAATTATTTAATAATTCATTACAACCAGAAGTATACTTAATGAAACGAGTACAAGCTTCGACTCATACCGGTTTAGTAAACATAAAATTATAATTAACATAATTCGTCACGTGAGTTGCCAATGAATCACTGCCTCTGTACGTGCAAATTCAATTTGATATATGTACAACGATAAGAAGCGAAATAATAGTGGATGTGACACGTAAATCACTTTGAAAGTTTTGAGGAAAATTTTTCACATTATGCGTGCAAAGTAATGAATGACTCGAGACTAACTCCACAATTGCAAAATAGTTAAGTAATTTAAAAAAGGACTCATAGCTCATACAATCTGCCTTACAAGACATACTCTCCATTTTCACTGTGACAAAATTCTCAAAACTTTCAGCATCACCTACCCCTCTATCAATTAAATGATATAATAAAATTTGACTGGATTTAGATATTATAGTCACCCAAAGATTAAGAATATTACAAACGTTTATTAATAAAAAAGCAAACATCCAAAAAATGGCATCACTTTACACTGGTTTCTCCACTACTAGCATCCACCATCAGTATTACCATCACATCATCTACGTCTACAGTCTTCATCATTGTTTTTCACTGTACTCGTCCTACCAAGTATACGTTCGTGGTGCACTGTCTAGCCACAGGTGCCAATTTCTGTCAAATGCTTACCAGTGCTTGAGCATCGGGAGCAAGATGTTGATAGGCCGTGTTCAACTGCGTCAACAACTGTGCACAAACAGGTCCATTTGTGTCGCTGCTGCTGCCACTGCTCGTCGACTCCACCATTGGATCTCGGGAACTTGGCTCTACAATAATTAATTAACCTGTTTTATCGCAAGGTACTATTGACTGTCAAAACTGAAAGTCAGTCATGTTTCGCAATTGTTATGAAGCGGTAAAACGACAACAATGGACGTTATATATACTGGTCTCATGATTTATCTGAGTACAATCACATTGGCAAAATTAACTCTTGGATAGCGTTTACAAACGCACGGTTGAGCGAGGCCCAAAAAGTATTCTTAAAGATTCATAGCGCTTTTTTATTTGGAGATTTTCTAGGTCTTAGGTCCTGGATTTTTTAGGTCTTAGGTTCAAGACTGGAAAAATAGCACTATGAAACGTCTTCGACCTCTTTCAATTTTGTCTAATTAAGTTTTATTTTCTTCTGTCGTTGAGACAATTAATAGTGGGTTTAAGCATAATAGATGGAACTGAATCAGTGTGTTGTATTTGTAGACTTTAAATGCAGCATAACTGCTATTACCATAATAGTCAAATGCACTTCAGTTGCTAATTTTATTCAAACGAATACTAAATTATTTATCTTCTTACCCAGACACTACTTTGGTAATTTAAGTCTATAAACAGTGATTACAATAAATATTTGCCTTCATATTTCAGTTTTATCACAGTTACTGCCTAAGTACCCTCCATCATCTACTCTTTCCTACTCTAACTTTTCCAGCTTCCTAATTTTCATGACATAATTTTCTTGTTATCACAATATCAATCAGAGTGAAGTATTTCCATAATTTCCAAACTTGCAAAATTTTTCTCCAGCACAATTAACGACTACTATTAACTCTTCCCAAAGTGTCCTTTGTGAAATCTGAACAAAGGTATTCGACAAAGGGTGAAACTGGTTACAGTTCGGTAAGTTTCGACATTCTTTGGATTGAACTCTATTAACGACAGTGTCGAGCACGCGTCGAGAGGCCGGTCTTTGTTAAGATTAATTCGTCGCCACAATTGAAATTGAATCCTATTAAAGTACTTTACTGTCAGACTGAGAGCATTGTGCATATCGACGCAGTGTGATTACGTAAGGTTCTTTTACAACCGACTTGTGGACGCGATTCGTTGCTCACTAAAATGGGTTCGAATTTTGTTCTATGTGTGGAGAGAAATACTGATTCGATGCTATCAAGGTGGTTGTTGGATTGTTTAGACCTTCTTACAAAAATAAAATAAAATATAAAATATATCAAATACTGTTGAAACATCATAAAATTTCTTTTGGGAACATCTTATGTATATATAAAAGTTCTTTTTAAAACATCTTGAGTATCTATAAAAGCTCTTTTCAAAACTTCTTAAGTATCAAATTTCTTTTTAAAATATTTTGTGCATCGATAACATTTCTATTTAAAATACTTTATGTATATATAAAATTTCTTTTTAACATATTTTGTGCATCCATAAAATTTGTTTTGAAAACACCTCCTGCATCTATAAAATTTCTTTTTAAAATACCGCATGTATCTATAAAATATCTTTTCAAAATACCTTGCATCTATGAAATTGTATTAAAAGACTATAATTTATTTTCTTGATAAATCCACAAAAATTTGTATGCAATAAAAAAGAGAATAAAAAGCGATTCGTTCTATGAATTATGTGAGTGTGGACGTAACGTCCATTGAAGAAAACGTACCATCGTTCAGCGCTTTGCTCGAGCTGTTCACTATATTCATGAATTCGTTGAGTCCATCCTCTTTATTAATGTTGTCGAGCGTAGGCGGTGGAATCGATTCCACGGGATTTCCTTCCAGAGACACGAAAATCGCGCCAGATTCGAGGGCACTGCTCGTTTGAGCGCCGGGAGGGCTAGGGGTCAACAATGGGCAATCCGACGCTTCTTCATCCTATACAAAATTACAATGAAACTGTTAGATCCAAGTAAAACATTCCTGTACAACATTAATTTTATGTAACTTCAAATTTTAAATGTCTTAATAAAATTTCACCTCACAAAGAATTATTTGCAAACGTTTTCTTTTACACTTATTCAAAGTTGAAATAAATTTAAGTAATGATAATAAGTGTCTTAATAGAATTTGACTCAACAAAGAATTATTTGCAAATGTTTTCTTTTATACTTATTCAAACTTCAAACTTTTAAGTAATGATAATAAATGTTTTAATAAAATCTCACCCCACAAAGAATTATTTGCAAACATTTCCTTTAATACTTATTCAAGCATCAAACAAATTTTAAGTAAAGATAAGTGTCTTAATAAAATTTCACCCCTCAAAGAATTATTTATAAACATTTTATTTTACACTTATTTAAACTTCAAACTAAATAAGAAATAATAATAACAGTTCGTTTTTACAGTCATCAATGACTTTTTAAATGGAAAGGTTATATTGCTCCTGTTACATAAATGTCATTTATTTTAATGAAAGTTGTTAAGTGTCGTAAGGACCCAAACAATTAGAGGATAATAATCTTGAATTAACGAAGCACGTTAATCGTATATAGAATGCGACAGAACAAAGGAACGGAAAAGGTGGAAGACAAAAGGTATATTGTTCACGTCGAACACACCTGTTGGTCCTGATTTATAATGAGCTGCCGTGAACTGGGCGAAGACGCGAGTTCAGTAGGTAGAACTACTGATAACAGTCCCTCGGGCTTCTGAATATTCATCTCTGTTCAACATACAAAATTAATTATTTCTCCAGATGCCAATTTTAAAACAGCGTAGTACATTTCGTAATCTGGATCTTTTAGCGTGAGCTTCGAGATAGGTGAGGCGCGAACAAATTTAAGAAATTGTCAAATTTGCATACGAAGTTAAACAGTTACATTTTAGAACAATTAGTATAATGGGGCGATAATTTTTCGTGGTATGAATCATGCTTTGAAAGTTGACGATGTTAAAAAAGAATGTATATTTAAAAAGGTTGCAGTGAAATGTTGCGGGGAAACGAGGAGGACTTCCTTCGAGAAACTTCATTTTCTCAATGAATTTTCTGATCGATAGTTAAAAACAGCAATCCATACTCAAGTTAACGTGAAAGGAAATAAATATAAGGAAGATGAATAAAGAAGAAATGAGGAAAACTTTTATTTTTGAAACGACACAAAAATAAATCACTTTACCTCTGTTGTCCTCGAAAATGAATTCCTCTATTATGAATATTTCCGACTTCTTTTTTAACCGAACACAAATTTCTCAGCGCTGCAATTTTTCATTATCGAATACGTGCTCGGACGTGGTTGTGGCAAATTATATAAGTTCGTTGAAAGCAATGAAACCATCACGTGGCATTCTTATATTCGGTCGAGTTTCGCGCGACAGCAAATTAATGGGTGAAATTGCAATCGTACATTTCGCGATGAAATTCGATATACCATGCCGGGCGCGACGTTCTTACGTAGTTATGTCACATAATACGCTCGAACACGTTGAAACACAATCTGAACATGGTTGTCGTATTTACGAACTGTACGGACTGGCACAGAGCGCGGCTATTGATCGAGGAATTCTATAAAAGACGCTTTGGACGAACAATTTTCTCCCCTACTCTATTAAACCGAAAAGGGCTGTCCAAACGATCCTCTATGTCGTTTGAAACGCACCTCGCTGCACTGTCTAACTGTAAATGAGGCCTGTTTATCGCGAACGTCAAAACGGTGTAATTATTGTGGGAGTAATGGCAGACTTAATTTATTTGCGTTTTAGAGAACAATGTTTCAATGTACTAAAGGACCAGAAAGTGGTGAGACATATTGGGATTTAATATGTGACTAACCGCACGGAAATCGAACTCTAAACGATATACATAACTCGATATAAATGTTCGCACAACACGTGGCTAATTAATGGAAATCACTTTCGTGTATACACGATGAATTTTGTAAATGCATTTCGATGATAAAACGAAGATGTACTGCGTGTTGAAATGAGGTTGTAAAGGAAAACAGTGTATGGCTTATCACGAGATGTTTCTCTGAATTTGCAACGACTTTCGTGTAATTTTAACAAGTTTCGATTACTTTATTACGGAGTAAATTTCTACTTCATTACAAAGTAAATAGCTTAGAAGTTTATCTAACTAAAAAAGTTTGAATTGAAAGAATTTTCTGTTCAAACTATAACAAACACATGCAATATGGTACCAAAACTTTCTAGCCATAGTGTACAATGTAGATAGAGGGCTAGAAAGATAACAAAGTCAAGCATATAATTAACCAGATAGAAACATTTTAGAATAACAAATAATTATCGATCGTAAAGAAAGTAAATGTAATTAACCGCGCAATATAAATTGTACATACGTCAATAATATGTTTGGTGCACGAGGGTCTAAGAATAAAAGGAAACAGTCACACGACCGGTCACACTAATTTGGCTTTTGTAACAGACACATAAATTACTAAACAAATATAGGCGCAAGCAAGGAAAAACTGTAATATCGGTCATTATTTTACGATTTAAGTGGATCTTAAAATACATTTTGTATTAACATATAATTACAGATAATTGTATTGACTCCTGGAAAGAAGGTCTCTAGGTCTAAACATAGACACATCTGTATTTTATAAAAATTATCAGGACTCTCATTAGTCTATTTCTTTAATATGACATATCTTTAATATGAAAAGTATTTAACGTGACAAATATTTCATATGACACTTGCATACAGTATGCAAGTTATTGGAAATCTTTCTTCCTCAATTTATAAAACTATCACAGATATTTCTATAATTTCTATAATTTCTACAGTTTCAATCCTATAAACAGTCCTCTATATAATAATGATTCAGTACTCAATCAGTGTCGTTTTCGACCACCATAGATCACACAAAGATGATTCACCTCTCGACAGGCAAATATTACATCACCTCCCATTAACCAATTAGCTGGAAACTGCAGCTTACCTGTAATTCAGCCGGTTACCACGTGACAGAGACGACATGGGTAGAACACCTAAAATACATGTAAAATCACTCGCGCAAAAATCGCACAATCGAAGTAAGAAGTTTTTTTCCGGCTCGTTCACCACCTTATTCCAGGCACGTCGGAACTTCGTCCGAACGGAAACGTATCACTGATATAACAAAACAGAAGTTCACCACCGACTACGATGTTTGTACTTTCGGATGTTCATGACCATTCTGCGGTCCCCAACCGTAAGAGAATCGCGTGCCTTCACGTATTATATTTAGCAACGCTCTTCCGTTTCGTTTCGTCTCACTGTGTCTCGTCTCTGGCCGAGACGTTCGCGCCCTCCACGAGTCTGCGCGTTCGTCGTTGTATTCGCGATTCGTCGTATCCAATTGCGACGATTAGAAGCTCAATAACCTCGATATTTCTGCTATTTCTATTGTTGTTAATAACAACGATCGGAGAGGTGATTGGATTGCGATAAAAGCTATGGTATCGATCGAATGATGGAATGAGGAAAGACGGGTCTTTATTGCGTGAGCGAGCGTTTAGAGGTAATGAGATGCGCGCGATACCGCGTGATAAGATATAAATACCGTGTGGGTGAAAGCTCGAATAACGTAATAGGTCGGGGATGCTGAGGGTACGATATGTCGGAACGAAGCTTTAGGTTCGGTAAACGTTCGGACGACAGTAGTCTGTACTTTAAATGTACTTTTCTGTTCACGAATACTGGGAGTTTTTAAAGTTTGTTCGAATGTTTGAGACTGATCTCAAAGAATGTCTGAAAGAATGTTCAATATTTGAGACTTTAAAATTTAGAAATTTGAAAAATTGGGAACTTGAAAATTTTGTGCAGTGACAATTAGAAATGTAGGTATTAAAAAATTTAGGAAACTTAAGAATTTAGAAAGTAGGAAATATAGGAATATGGAATGTGGTAATTATGAAAGAGGAACAGGTAGATGATTGTATATATCAAGTTCTAGAATGTGGAAAACTGACAATTTTCCTTTGCGGCCCCTGTAGATATGTTACCATACTTACACCGATATTACCGACAGCATCTCACTAATTCGAAAAGCAGACCGTTTACAATGATTTGTGTACTATCACATTCTGATTCTGACAAAATTTTCCCAAATTTCGAATACTGCTTTTATTGAGTAGTTAAAAGCTTCCAATTATTTTATAGATAATTAGCATTGCTTCTAGAAATAATTTGAGGCATATTATTGTCTAATAAGCCGTAAATAACAATAATTATTAAATTTGATTTTTTATATTACACGTGGCGCCATCTCTCCGGCGAACGGGGTGAACTAGTGAACTACAAGCTTTTGAGACAGCAGCTTCGTTAGTTCCTATATCTGCCGCTAAACGGCGCTGCAGTGGCCGTTCTCAAATGCATACATACATACCAAATTATTATTAATTTTTTTTTAACCTTTTATAAATTGAGATTTGTGTTCTCCTGCCATCTAGTGGTAGAAAATAGGAACTACCCTAACTACAGTTTCAAAGGTACGTACTTCACCCTGTTCGCCGGAGAGATGGCGCTACTAGCTCCATTTTCGAAAAATTTCAAATAAAAAAAGCGGACCTCACTGCTTCATATAAACTTTCGTTTTTAATTTTAGGATAAAAGAGTAAATCGATAAATTAATAATAATTGTGACATCATTACTCAAGCCTTATATAATTTATATTATTATTACCTGTACGTCGCACAAATGCTTCTTGTAGCTTCTGCAAATATTTTATGCTGCCTCAACGAGGAAAATATATGTAGGGTACGAGTACATATCTTATCGATTTCGATTTTCATGGAAATTAAAAATGTAATAGTGTCAATAGACATGGTATATCCTCTATCACATTCTACACGGGTTAAGGAAAATCTTGGAGTAATTCAAAAGTTATTATAAAATTCACATTACATCATCTCTGTAATTGTTTATATGTTCACATGAAATTAAATTCACATGAAGTTCAATTTTTATATTCCCTCAGTATTTATACAAAAAACTAAAATACTATTAATTCTTTCTTTATTATTTATTATTCAGCAATATTTTATGGAAATTTTTAACTATATAAACTTGAAAACTAATAATCTATATTTTATCAACAGCAATTAATATTTTTAATGTCCGACAAAATTAATTATTCCAAAAGTAATTGTTTTTTAAATGTTCGTTTACCGACAACAAATAACGTAGAAATTGCTCTTATCATTCTCTACCAATTAGAAATATTTAGTTTCTTTAAACCTACGTTTAGATTAATACGTACTTAACTTATCTGTATCTCTGATACTTATAGGATATTACGATTACAAAAGCCTATTGCATAATTGTACATGACAAAAGCAAATCTTTTACGCTTTTCATTCGATATCAGATAAGATTACTACAGTATTGTATCACGAAGATGTTTAATCAATACGTAGAAACTGTGATTAATGTAGCTGACACGTTTTGACATCATTCAGTATGTAAATAAACCAAATAAATATTAAATTGTTGTTAAATATTAAAATACTGCTTGTCATTTTTTACTGAGACAATACTAAATAAAATATGCAAAATTTAAAATAATATACTCATCGATTTCCAACGTACATTATTAAAGATTAATAAAAGTCGAGGAAGAGGAAAACTAGGACACGGTTTTCCGAGAACCGCCACTTATCGAGCGGTCAGTAAACACTTTAGCCATAAAATATGTTTCGCATCAAAATAAATTTTTGCATAAAATAAATTGAATATCTTATACACAATGTTGCTTCACATTATTACAAACGAAAGGTACAATCAACGTTGGCACAGTTATTGCCTCACCCTATATATGAATCAATCGGTTTCTGCATAGTCATTTATGCATTACGTCACGAACGTTTCGCGCGATCTAAAGTAATTATTTGTGCGGTATAAAAATTTGAATGTAAAGGTGATATCTATGAGACCTAATATTATAAATTAATACGCAGAATGATATCGATATTGGAAATGAGTTTGCAACTCATCTGACGTCATGTAGAAAGGATTACGCGATGACAGTATATTATTACAAATATATATGAATCAACATCTTAAATAAATTTCTTGTCATCACTTATTTCATTCTTCCTAATTATGAGAAGCAGCTGTAAAAATAGACGTTGCAAGTCTAAATAAAATTTACTTTTACTGCTACTTTGTGTTAAACAAATTTTGTTAGTAGCCAATTTTCAATATAAATTACCATATCGATCTTACGATGATCGATAGCTTTGGCCCATATTGTTTCAGAACTAAAGTTATATACCGGCGAAAGTTTTTGATCACATATTTTGTAAGCCAATGTTTATAAAGTTCCGCCAACATTTCATAAATAATGAAATCCAAAATATTATTTATCTGTATTGGAAGCTTTCGAATATATTTCATAACTTTTATTAAATAAAACGAGATATCGAACGCAATATTATAAAACCGTAATAATGTATTATATTATTTTGAAACACAAACTGTCAGAACACAAAGTCCGCGTAATATCTTATCGTTGATAAAGACGAGACTTGGGTGGACAGAATTGTCGCAATTAAAGTCAACAGAAGGAATATTAAATAACGTTTTGTACAAGTATAAAATAACAATAGTTGTTTATTATATAATATAATAATGCGGTTTCAAATCCATGGATGTATTTGTTGAATTTATAGAATTTCCTTGGTAATCGAATCCACTTCCTTGTTACGACATAAGTTACTAGGAAGTTACATACAGGTATATTGTACACATACAGCGTAATTTACTTCGTTCGGAGATGTTCGCGGATCTTCGGGGCTCTTTCGTCGAACCACGAGTAAAATATGGTCGGCACGCACTTCGCTTTGCTTCGCCACACTTCGTGTTTAACCGTGACACCACCCTAAGAACACAAACATAGGAAGGAGAAAGCGAATCCTGAAGTGAAAAAGAGTTAGCCTGAAAGAACGAAAGAGAAGGAGAGAAAAGAACGGAACTATCGAGGATTCTGAGTCAGAATTTCTGACCACAGTCGCTCAGTCGCTAACGAAGTACCGAAACGAGCAGTTGTGCGCTACTTGTGCTTCATTTCCGAACGTATTTCTTATAAGAAATAAAAATGATCGTCGAGGTTGAGAACTCCGTGAGTAACTAAAATATATACTAATTTTCATGTTTTTTCTCTGCGTGTGAAATATGTTTAATCGCGTATAAAATTCTTGTACGTTGAGTAATCACACTAATTAAAAGAAGGATGCATTTAAATTCGTTTGCAGCGCAGTTTATTCGATCATTATCCTACTTTTCGTGAAACTAGTTGACCTTGAAATTATTGATTCCAGTTTGTCCGACTTAATTATGAAAAATTTTTCATGAAAAGAGTTTCCTCGAAACATGTGTAATTGCGGTCATAAACAGTTCCGTGAATCCCGTATACTGACATTATTTTATCCGATTGGAACATCGCAGAATGTGCAATTAACATTTTCAAGCATGGTGTTCGTGCAGCATTACGTCAACCATAAATAATTTCAATTACTATAGTCCCCGTCACGAGAGATTGTACACTCTAAAGCAAAATCTGGCTTCCCTGGAGGAAATGGCGGCCAAGGGGAAGCGGTCCCCACCACTCGTATAACACCGGATCATTGACAGATTTAATTCACAGAATGCATCTCTGAAGAAATAATAAAATTTTTTTGAACGAATATTTACCTTTAACGGCAAATTGGTTCATTTTATAATGGGTAAAAGTAAAGACTCGATGTGGAACTTGGTTAGGAAACAACTAATTTGTATAACGTAAAGTCGCACGTGGATAGTGGCTCCCTCGACTCCAATTTAAGAAGCCGCAAAGGAAGTCAAATTTGCTCTCGAGTGTACATACTTATCGGCGGACGAGTTTTCCTTCTGTGCATGTTAGCTCTGATTGGTTCTAATATATTTTGTAATCAAGGGTGACACGCATGCGCTAATACGATAGTTATGACACTAAACATGAATATGCGGTAATCTTTTATTTGGTATTTTCCTCCACATCATCGTTTTTTCCACTGTCCCCATTATTTTTTCTCTATTCTGTACACGACCGCAAAATATGATACACATCTAGGCGGACACTAACTGGCGGTCAGTCACCTTTTGGATTCAGCCAAAATGTACAAAAATAAATGTAGTTGTAAACGTAGTAAGTTTATAAATCTAGTTGAGAAGTTCTCCCCTTTTACACTTGTGTAAAGGAAACCTATGCACCGGAATGTACATGCTGTCGTGACAAGAACTATAAACGTACATGTATAGTTCGTGGAATTGAAATAATTTATTATACACGAGCATGCAATTTAACTAGAATTGCCATTCGTGCAGATTTTATCGACACAATATTGATTCTGAAATTAAATCAATCTGAATTAAATCGAAAGTTTCCAACTATTTTTAATAAATAAAATTAATTATTTTCGATAAAACATTGATATCGTATATCGGAAAGATATTCACAAAAAATAATTAAACCATCTGAATTCGTGTGTAGCTAAGATTACATGGCAGCCTTTATACGATAACGGCGGGACATATGTTGAAATGTATACCAGGGGGAATTAGAAATAATATTTATGTCTCAATAACACCAAAACATCATCTGTATTCTTGACGTAGATTTAATTGAATGTTTTTGCGGAAAGTTAGGATGTTGATCTTGATAACATATTTCAAAGTTATTAAAACCCGCGGTACCACCCCTTTATTTTTATTGTAATTGTTTTTAAAATTATTTTTGGTTGAATCGCACTATTTAGGGGAAGTAGCATAACAAAAAAATTTTCGATTGATTACTTTTCTCAAAATTAATTATTTTTTTATTAATGTATAAATTACTTTTATAGGCAGACTTGAAGAGCAAGTTGGAGAAGGCAGGCGACAGTTTAGTCGTGATCGACTTCTTCGCAACATGGTGTGGTCCTTGCAAAATGATTGCACCTAAAATAGAAGAATTAGAAAAGGTCAGTCATTTAGAAAGATTTCTATTAAATTTCTATTATATCTTTTATACAGCATGTTTTTGTTTAACAGGAAATGACCGGTGTTGTCTTCTTCAAAGTTAATGTTGATCAGTGTGAAGATCTTGCTAATGAATATGAAATCACTAGTATGCCTACCTTTGTTTTCATCAAGAGTGGCAAAGTGGTATGTGTTTCTTTAAATGAATAATTATTTATTGCAATAAGAAAATCATGACTAAGTACTAATAATATCTTAAATCTGTTTTAGGTCGAAACATTTGCAGGCGCCAACTACGATAGAGTTAGAAACACAGTTCTAAAATACAAGTGAATATAATCAATTTTATTAATAAAGTTTTGTTAAGCAGAAATGTCTATTGATTACTATTAATCAGTAAGAGTAACTAGCAAAAGCCATATAATCATTAAAAATGAAGTTATGTTTCATTTGTAAAGTAAATATAAGGAGATACAGAATTTTTTGATAATGCATTGTCTGTTTTATTATAAACGTTTTGTTGCAAAATAAAATATAATCAGCTTATAAAAATATATATGCACACTGTGATTATTTTTATTTTATCTAAAAATACGATTGAAAAGGAGATCAAAATCGAACTTCCTCATAAAGTATTAAATTTATGTACAATTATATCACTATTATCATATTTTCAACATAAATCTCTTATAAACATTTCATGATCATTTATTTATCCACCCACTGACAAAGAAGTCTCTAAGCCTGGTTGTATTTTTAGCAACATTGAACATATTCCAGTACCAGCTTTGCAAGGTTGGCCCAACATTAATCTACTGGAAGGAGATACCAAGTTGTCTCGTTTTCCTGTAAATAAAAAGTACAGATGTTTAAGATTTAATTCTTAATTTTGTCTCCATAAACATTTTTATTTTTTATCTTTTTACCTTGCAACGTGGCGTTTTTCAAAAACGTAAGAGAACTTTCAAAACTGATTTGCTGCAATGGTGAAGCTGAATCCTCCATTCCTTTACGACTAAGAGGTTGAAATGTACCATCGAATGTCATATAATCCGCGATTAACGATAAATGCCTAATATCGACTGTGATACCATACATTTTGAACACGTCCTTTACTTCCTTCATAATAACTCTATTGGCTGCTTCGATGCCGTATGTTTGAGAAATACCATAAATGTCGTTCGAATACAATTTATTTAAATCTAGCGATTTATCGTGCTTGAACATTTCCTGAAAAAAATACATAAATGATATGAATTAACAATAAAATCACATATGAATACTAAATATGAATAAATTTACTTACTATTATATTTATACCGTCCGTTTTAAGGATAGTGTCTCCAGTATTATTCTGGAATGTAAAAGCTCGTTTTATATATGGAACCTCCCATAAAACAACTTTTTCTGCCACGGTTCTAATTATTCTTGGTAAGTCTAATTTTATCATGTTAAGAGGTAGCTGAAAAATAAAAATTATAAATTTTGTATGTGTGTCCATTTATGAAATATAATACACCCTTGTGATACATACCCAAAATGTTAATTTGCACCATGAATATTTCTCCTCATCATAATCATAGTCTAGCACATTATGGTACATGCCTTTGACATCTCTCTTTCTGCGGTTACTGCTTACTTCTGCTCTTGAATATTCAGCTTCGTCTTCTTCTTCTGGCTGCTCTGTACTTTCCGTTCTCTCATTTTCCATTTC
The DNA here is from genome assembly GCA_963576845.1 of Megachile leachella. NCBI lineage: Eukaryota > Metazoa > Arthropoda > Insecta > Hymenoptera > Megachilidae > Megachile > Megachile leachella. The sequence continues at coordinate 11,601,658 of OY756254.1, read as the reverse complement.
TACATCATCATCTTTTTCATTGGCATCATCTATTTCCTCCTCTTCTGGGTCTTCATATTCTTGATTTTCATTGTGACGAGAAATCGACCGCGCTAACGTTGCATCCGCGTCTTCTGCTGCCTCTTCTTCATCCGAAGACTCGTGCATTTCTCCTAAGTTCGCTCGAGGTCTGTACTCTGCTCCTTCATCGGGTTCAGCTTGATCCAGTAATGCGTCATTATCATATGGTGATTTCTTCTCTTCTTCAACATGTAGCAAAGCACCTGCTACTTTAGCAACTTTCTTGATTTCCCTAAACATTTCTTTAAAAAATACAAATTCTGTTTTCTTCAATATTTCCTGCGGCTGAACACAAAATTCTCCTTTGTACGATTTATATGGAAGAAAATTCATATCTATAGTATATACTAATTGCCTATTTGGAGTGTGTTCCAATTTCCTATTTATGCTAATGTTATCTAAGACATTTGACAAAATGCACTTTGTCAATTTTAGTTTCAACTTATTAGAGACTTTGGTTACATTTTTTAAATCGTTCCTGAATGGTATTTCCATGCTAGGTGTTTTAATATTTTTCGATGCCATCATAAGTATTTCACGCAATCTAGGTATACCTAGCGTGACATTCATTTCTCCACGACCAGCGAAGTGGAAAGTGTTCAAGGTCATCTGAGTGGATGGTTCTCCTATCGATTGCGCCGCTAATAAACCTACCGGTTCACCGGGTGGGCAAACAATTTTCATTACTTTCATCGACAGGATATCTCTCAAATCTTTTCTACTAACATCAACATTTCTAGATGTACTGGCCATGTACTCGTCTATTAATTTTTCTAATCGTTCAGAAAGTACACCAAAGTCTACGTCTTGTCTGTACTTCGACATCACTGGATCAGGACATTCGGTACATTGATTATAAATTGGTTGCCTCTCTTCTTCCGTGGTTCTTATCCATTTCCTCATAAGTGAAAGTGCAGCTTTACTTCTTCCACTGTTTTCATCCAATCTCTTAAATTTTGAGGCTTTAATAGTATTAGTATTTTCTACACAGAATTTTGCAAATGGACTAATTCTTCTCTTTTGTAAGGGACTTCCATGTTTACTTTCCCACTTCTTAATTCTCTTCACCAGCTTTAAGATTTTATCCGTGTCTGAAACTTCTTTCAAGTACCTTGCGTCTTCTTCATCGATGATCGCGTTTTTATTGTCCACTAAAAAGTTTATCTGTTCTTTCCTCAAGAACCGCGAACCTGGTACATCAAGTCCATCTTCTCCATAATAAAGTTGTACTAAACTTCCATCTGAATCTCGTACCGTTGTATCGTAGTTAATAACTAATCCCTCAAGATGTTTAATCAGGCAACGTTGCAAATATCCCGATCTACTAGTTTTTACAGCAGTATCGATAAGACCTTCACGACCAGCCATACAATGGAAGAAAAATTCTTGAGGTTTTATACCTGTCATGAAACGACCATCGATGAAACCACCAGATCTAGGCGTTGGATCATATGCCGGAAAGCTTGGAAGACTTTTTCCACTTATCATTAACGGCGGCCGCTTTCCCTCCAATTCTATTTGTCCAAGCAAACAAGATATCTGCATAGTATTTACAGTAGAACCCTTTGCACCAGACTGAACCATCAATTGTAAATTGTTATCTGGGAATTTTTTTAGAAGACCAGCAGGTAAACACGTTTTATTTATATCGTTAGTGTAAACATCTAAAGCGGTTTTATATTTTCGATCGACCTGCGCACGAAATTTAGGGTTACTCCAATAAGATTCTTCCATTTTGGAGGTAACTACATCTGTGGATGTATCATCAGGTAATTCCAATATTGATTTTTGAATGTCTTCTCCAATGTTTCTACAATTAAATATAATTTCTCTACGTTTCGTATCTGCCTTTTTTAACAGCAGGATGTCTTCGATACCTAGTGTGAATCCGTTCAGTTGTAAGCCAGCTTGAAATAGTTTACCAAATGCGCTTAATAATTTTGTGGAACAATCACCACCGTACAGTTCGAAAACGCAATGTATGAGACCAAATGGTGTTGCACCGTAGTGGGTTTTATCCAGTACTCCACACAATAATTCTCCATTTCGTATGATAACTTCAGCCTCTGACATTGTTTTGGGATTTGAAAATTCAGTACCGCATCTCCAACGTCTTGCCTTTGCGACTTGCCATTCTTTCGCACTGATTTTAGCGCTTGCCGTTAAATTAATGCGTGCTTGATTTGGTGGAATAATATTGATAATAACGGTCGATACAATCTGTTTACCAGACCACAGAGGTATCGGTTTGATAATACTAGGTGGAAGAAGAATTATGTCATCTTTTATCGTCGATAAAGCAGCATAAACTAGTTGCATATAATCTAAACGAGAAAAGAATGCTCCCCTTACCGTTAAACGTACACCAGAAATCATGTGATCCTGAATAAGACCACTTAATGGAGTACCATCTTTGGGTACAAGATATTGATTAGACACGTTGGCTATGTTATATCCTTCGCTTCTAGCAAGTTCATTTTGTGGAAAATGTGCATTCATTTCGTCACCATCAAAATCTGCATTGTACGCTTTACAATTAGCATAATGAAGACGTAATGTTTTCTCTCCTTTTAAAATACGTGCTTTGTGAGCCATTATACTGGGTTTATGTAAAGTTGGTTGACGATTTAATAATAAAATATCTCCGTTTTGTAAATGCCTGTGTATTATTTTAACACCTTTGAAAAATTTATGTGCTTTATCACTGGTTAAAAGACGTTTTGCAATAGCTTTTCGTTGTTGATCATTTTCGCCGGATATTCTCTGCACACTTCCGTCTTCGTGTTCAACCATTACTGCACCAGGATGAACATCAGGACCATTCAGAATAAGTTTTCGTAACCATGCAGCATTCCAAGAAGTAACAGGTACCGGGTATGTTAACTTCATAGCAAAAGTTTCGGGAATACCAATTTCGTCTATGTTTAAATTAGGATCTGGTGTAATAACCGAACGAGCTGCAAAATTTACTCTTTTTCCCATCATATGCATTCTAATAACTCCTTCTTTCTTTTCTATAACTTGTTTCAATCCCTGGCAATTTACAGACTCTGCTGTTTTATTCATATCGCGATCCATCAAATGGTCCACGTTTATTTGTAAACTTTGCCAAGCATTGTGTAATTTCTCAACTGCTGTGTTACCTTTTATTTGTTCAAAAACAAGTTTACCCTCCTCTGGCAACTGATTCGTATTTCCATCTTGAATTGTTTGAATAATATTACGAAGGACAAGACAATCCTGAATAATACTTTTGTAAACTTGAGACTGTGGATGCTCTATCATTTGACCATTAACAAAGTTAACTGGTCTAACTATAGGTGGTAAAACTGGTATCACTTCAAAGAAAAAGACATCAGTTGGATATTCAATATCTACCATTCCAAAACAAGGTAAAATAACTTTCAGAAAATTCCCTTCATTTTCCCAAAGTTTTCTAAGAAACTCCTTAGACTGATCTGGCAATATCATGGTTGTTTCCAATTTGTGAATTGTTCCACGTGAACGTACCTTTTCAATCCTCTGTTCATCTTCATTAGGGGTTTTAATTGTCATAATTTTATTTCTTAATGTTGTAACTTTTGGTATAGGTTTTTGGCAATTCTTACATACTTTTGGAGCTGTGTACTGCTTAAGAACATTTTCAACATACATATGCCATTGCATATTGATATTTTTTGTATTCAACTGATCTTCATTATATTGCACAGCAGACTGATTGAACCTTGATTTATTAATAAGATTTTCTATGTAGTCATCAGTCACATTTTGTAAAGATTCTAGATCAACATCATAAGGGTCATTTGAATTTGAAACAATAAACATTATTTCTTGTTCTAAACCTTCAATATCACTGAGATATCCTTGTTGAAGTAGCCTTAGTTTTGTAGACAACAATAATTTGACATAAGGTGGAATTTGTAAAGTAAAGCATTTTAAACAAGCCAACTTAATTAACATACACAATCCCTTATGAAACAATGGATTTACGACTGGCATGGGTAGGTCTATGTGCCCAAAGTGACCTGGACATTTGAATACATTGCATCCACATGTTCCACATGGATCTGAGCTTTCTAAAAGTGGACCTAATTTAACAATATTTGTAAATTAATATATAATATTCATACAATATACAATATATAATAATTTATTTTATTTATTTACCTAATGCTGGGTCATATAAACCTCCTTTAAGTGGATGTCCTAAGATATTAAATGATAAAGGTGTTCTTATTTTCGTAACGCTTAAATTTCTTATGTCATTTGCAGTAAACATAGAAAACATTAAACATTTTGGATCTAAATGTTTAGGAGTCACACGTGAAGAACGTGTATGCTTATGTTGTACCATTGTGATGAAAGTTCTCTTACGTTTTTAAATTTCTGTAAAATAAACGGATTATAATAAAGCTCATTAAAGAAATAAATAACTTCAATACCTTTAATCTGTCAGCCTATTTTACGAAGAACAGTTTTTGACAACATTTAAATTCATTATAAACTACATAGGTTATAAAATTCTTACCATTTGATAAACCGCTCTCAACGGCGCTAGTGTAGATATACTATATACCAACTATGTGCGATTGATTCTGGAATGATTGTGAGCTACTTCAGTTACTTTGCTGTTTACAAAATTAGAAGGTCACAAAACATCAGGAAAATTAGTGAAAACGAGGAAAGAAATTGATTTTATACTTTGGAGTGTAATTAACAAATAGAAGGTCGAACATAAATACTAAATAAAGAAACTGAATTTGTTTATACTATACAATAAATAACATTTTACATATGATTTGTAAAGAATTTAACTTTTAATGATTTTTTATACATTATTGTACTTACAAAACTGTGATATATAATAAAACCTTTATTAATATGTATTGTGAGCACAAATGTCTACTATAATAGTAATAGTGATTTAATATATTAATTTGTTTAATTTTTGAAACAAATCAAGTTTTCTTAACTATATTACAAATATGTTGACTCCACGATTCGAAATAACTCAAACAGATACAGAAGTTGTAATAATTATTCATGCGCCATATGCCAATATTAAGGATACAGAAGTTTATGTTGAAGGCACAGATTTTAGGTTTTATTCTACGCCATATTATTTAAGGTAAAATGCTGTTTTTAAGAATTGTGTTTGTAAAACACTAATAATAATTTAGAAGAAATTCTGCAAAACTTTTTATTTTAGGCTGAAGCTTCCAGGTGAGATAGAAGAAAATGATTCTTCATTTGGATCTTACGATTGTGAGAAGGGGGATTTTTGTTTAAGATTTTCTAAAGTAAATCAAGGAGAATATTTTGAAAATTTGGATATGATAAGCACATTGTTAGCTCCCTCAAAAAAGAAGAACATAAATGTTCCAAATATTGAAGTAATTGGTAAATATTGTTGTATTTACATTTATTTTTTGTTTCCAAGTTACTTTCATATTTTTATACTATAGGAAATCCATCAGCAAATTCAGAAGACATAAATGATGTGCCAAATGAATGTAATAATACATTGGATGAAAATACAAATGGGGATGAATGGTACATACATCAAAACAATCCTAATGAAACTGTACCTCTTTTATCTTCTTCTCCAAAATATGGTTTTGCAAACAAAATATCTGGAGCTTTAGTAGCGTTTGAGGTATACATTTCAGAATATTATATATCATTGCTAATGTCACAGAAAGATTGTCATACAATTTCATCACTTTTAATTTTAGTCATCTTGGATTAAAGAAGTGATAGATCTTCCAATGCCTGATGTAACACCTCAATCTGAACGAAAAATTTTGAGAGAGAAACGTGAACTTTCAGATTTTAATGAGGAACATTATTTAGCAGATCTTATGCAGCCAGAATGCATAGAACCATATATAATGTTTACTGCAGAGTGGGACAATTTAGAAAAGGATAATGTTTCATTTAATGAGATTGAAGTAGATCTATTAAAAGAGCTTCCCAATAAAGAATATTTATTAAATAATGAAGAAACACATAAATTACTTTTAAGCTTAGTTGATATTTTATTTGGAAACTGTTACAATCATAGAACAACATTAGGAGAAAATACAGTTGAAAGTAGTTGGACTGTGAACAAATTAAGTTCTACATTGACTTGGTTTGATGTATGTTAACTATTTTACTAATTTATTAAATTATTAATATTACATTTTTTCATAGATTTGTAACAATGTCTATTTAGGATTTTTCTACCCCAGAAGCAGTTGTAAGAGCGTGTTTTAGAAGATCAATATGTTACCCACTTTTTCGAAATTGGAAACTTTCTACAAAAGTCTTTGAAGATGTAAAGAAAGTTATTAAGTTAGGTATGTAATTAAATATTGTTATCTTTAATCTTCTTCATCCTCGTATTAAATATGTTTTATTAACAGGTAAAAAATATATTATAAAACGTTTCTGTGAAATTCACGGTATGTTTAATAATTCGTGTGAACCACGCTACATACTAAATCAGTTGTACATAAAAGATTATCTAATTTGGTTACAACAAATTAATGAATCTTTAATAGAATTACTGGACTCTTTAATTGCCAATGTAAGTAATTACAATTCTGAACACAAAACTGATACAAGATATTGAAATACATAATGTTCTTTTTAAGATTCAACCCAGTAAGGAAGAAATGGGACTTGATTTAGTAGAATTAGAACAGGCAGCTTATTCTGTTCAAGAAGAAGATCTTATCATAGAAAATTCTGTTCATGAGATAGTAGATCAAATTGATGACTTAACAATTAACGACAATGACAAGAACAAGTAAGTAAAACAAATAACATCCTTAATAAATATGATCAAACTTAAGGTTTCACTGGGTAATATTATATGTCTTTACGTTGTATAATTTTATTTTAAAGGCCAAAGACTATATACTACATTAAAGACAAACATTCTTTAAAGTATTTGTAAGTATTTTAATAGAATTGTTTTGAATAACTTGTTTCAATAGCTTTATCGCTTTAACAAAGCTTAAACGATTATACCCTTAATAGATGGAACAAATAATTGTACATATCATATACCTTCACTTATGATACACGAATATAATATACTAACTAAAATGCACTACTCTTTGATAGATTACATGGATATCATCTCGCAAAATTGATCATCAACGATAATTATAACAAACTGCAATCAGATGTGCACACAAAGCATGAACAAAAGCGCACAATAAAGAAAATATGCAATTTATCTTTTCACCTAATATACATTTAATTTATTTTGGTACAGGTTATCAAGCAGTTCGAGTTCAAGTGACAGCAGTGATACAGATTCTGAAAGTGATTCCGAAAGTAGTACTTCAACTACTACAACAAGCGACAGTAGCAGTTTAGATTCCGATGACGCGAGCGAACCGGAAGAAATTTTAAAAGCGTGCACTTAACGTTTAACATGCGTTTCTACATCTTTACGTTGATAATGATGTACTCCAAAAATCTCTGTAAAAACATTCTCCAAGTTCATATATTTATTTATAATATATGTATAAGTAACATTTCATAATTGTACCCTATGTGTTCATATTAATATATATATTTACAATGTATGAATATGGGTATAGTTTAGAAGGAGAGAGAAGAATGTAGTTCTAGAGGAAATAGATTAGATTTTTTTCTTGCTGGGGAAAAAGGAATTCAGTTATAATATTTTTAAAGCAATATGATGTATCTTAAAACCTTGTCTCTCCTCCTTGGTAACCTGACTACGCCCATGTGTATAAAATCGTTTACAAACTTTAAATCGGTGTATAAATAAGATTCTCTTATATCTATCTTACAATCATCTAGATGTCATACTCGTATAAGCATGTACAGTGTACGCATTATCTCGATGGAATACACTTTCCTGAATAAACATGATTCATTAAATATTGTAGTAAATCCATGTTAACAGTTTATCGTAATGGTCCATTAATCTCTGTTGCATCAAGTCATTCGTATCATCGTTATTTTCAATATTTGTATTCGTGTCAATTGCATCACTTAGTCTCACGATGCTGCTTTCACTTACGGAGTCTTCATTGATATTACTTTCTGCATCATCCGCCTAAAAACATTTCGATTGAAAAGCAACTCATACACAAATATTTTAGCTGTCGTTACCGTAGCATCGTCGTAGTCTAGAAATTCTGCGTCTTCATTTTTATCAGTAATTTCTGCGCCATCTTGAGTTCGCCAATAGTCCGCAATTTCTCCGTACGTTCCCGGGCTCTCGTTTATATTATTCACGTATTCAGTTAACGTCTTATGCTCTAACATCGATGAATTCAATTTTTGGGGTACTACTATCTTATCGTTTTTAGCAATTAAAAGAAAAGGATTAATAAAATTAAACATTTGTCTACTTGAATACATTACAAAATATTTGAAACATTTGATATTACTTCTTGATCAGGCATTTCGTTCTTGGTGTTGAAATGATCGTGATAATCAGGACTCCCTGTCTTTAGTACCATGTGTGTGTACTTTTTCAACCTATCGGCTTCTTGATGCAAATGAGGAGCATATAAGATGATGCGTAATGGCAAAGTTTCGGTTTCAGTCTGCACTTTCTCTTCTCTCTGAGTATCTTCTGTAGCGTTATGATCTACAGAATGAATTTACTTTACAACTTTTTTTAATTTTGTAAATCTTATTTAAATACTTGTAAAAAAATTGAAGAACTACCTTCCCCTACTTTGACATCTAAGTTAGTTTCATTATTCGTACTGTTATATACATTGTTAATCGCTGAAAACGAGTTGTTATTATCTACTATTGTCCGTGTATTGACAGTGGTTCCTAAATCTGGTATCACAGTCGATTCTTCCGTCGTCGGAATATATTTATTCGATTGATTCGTGTTATAATTTGTATCTAGTTCTACTGTGGTATCAGAAGTTGTATTCATATTAAAAGAAGAACTCGTATTTTGCCTCGTACTCGTATCTTCAGTTCTCTTTTGCTCATCTAAATTTTCCGTTTCCTTTTCGTTCAAATTCGTGTTTCTTAGATCATCTTCATAGTACATTAAATCGCTTTCTTGAGACGTCTGTACCTAATCATTGATTAAGATATGTTAAAATTTCAAATTTTGTTATATTGTTCTAAAGATGGAAGAATGGGTAAGTTAACATATTAAATGGACAACACATATAAATGTATAAATAATGAACATTCTCAATGAATTAAAAATGGGTGTAAACTATGTTCGCATGTTTGAAGCATGCTTACATCGCAAGGACCACAAGGGTCTTCGTTGTACGTCGCAAGAATGGCTGCTTTAACGTAAGGGAGATATATGCTCCAAGGAATTATAACTTGATAAGTCAGTTTCCCACAACTGTAATAACGTAAGATTTTCTATAAATATTACAAATTCTAATTGATCATTTAAAACTATTAAAAGATTACTCTCATACTCCTTGTGCTTAAACTAGAATATAATAGCTCACCCATCCACGATTATCACTTCATCCTTCAAGGCGCGAAAATTTTCCCAAATGTTCAATTCAGGAGTGTCTTGAAGGACGATTATATCATTCTTGTCATCTTTATCGTTAAACACCGTTTCATCTAAGTAAGCTGAATATTCCGATCTCCACAAAATTTTTGACATTTCCTTCCATGTTCTTATCTCGATACGATTCCCCGAGGTATTTTCCGGCAAGTCCGGCGGCGGTGTCACGGCGAAGAACAAAATATCCGTGAAGCCCGCTTTGACTAATCGCTCTTTCAATAATTTTAACCTTAAGGGGAACAATTAAAGTAATTCTCTACAACAAAACTTTTACTTTTTATCGTGAAGACAAAATAATGCTATGTGTTTTAGTTAAGAAACGATTTGATGGATCTTACTTTACAGCAGTTTACTTTAAGAATAAGGTTCTTGTAATAAATTTAACAGTCAGTTACACAGGATGAAGGTATGTCTATGTAAAATAATTTCAGATAAGAGTTATCTTTATTGCAAGCATGGTAAGATTTTTTAAGAAACATGAGAGAAGAAATATGAATATTTCTGAAATGTGTAGTAGTCCTAAATTTCGAAGACCATTTTCTAAATCTTTAAACTCCCAAATCTCCACAAACTTCAAGTCCCTAAATCTCAAGATGTTTTCTATTTTAAAAAATGTATTAAAAATGTCACCCAAAAATTAAGAAAGCCTATCCTTGTTTTTCCTGTAGAAGTTCTATGAAATAATTTTGTTGCACATGCCAATCATAATCGAATCTAAGAGACTTACATGATCGTCTGCTTATAACTGTAGTACCAAGAAGGATCTAAAAACGCGAAGACATTGACGCGTGCCAGTTGACCTTTCCATAGATTAGTGTCACGGCATTGCTCGAAGAATACTTGTATCCCTCGGTTCTCCCCCGATGACCGGAAGAAACTAGGAACTTCCGGTGTCTGCTCCTCTTGACCAATACAACCAGTGATCAACAGAATAATTATCACGCTCAAAATCGACATGACTCGGTTTTCACCGCGTACCGTTTCTAACTAACAGATCGTTTTTAGAGAGAGTTCCTCCCTCTAAAAATAGAACAGATGCGTGGACGAAATAAAATACTGATTCTTAATGGTAACTGGTTAATTTCACGGACGTCGACTTTTGATAAAGAAATTCTCGTTGCAATGTTTTCGTACAAAGAACAGGGAGATAATATCGATGAGAACGCAAGAAGATATCATGGAGACACTGGACTAGTTTTGATCATCGTAGAATCGACGTGCGCGTGTAGACTCTCGCGCGATATATCCGGCGAGAAAAATCAATTTATATACGTCGCATTGATGCGATATGCATGCGGGTCACACGGAAACTGTTACGTTTTTCTGACCTCACTTGCTGCCGCTGCGAAACACCCTACCAACATTTCTCTTACACGTGACATAAACATGACACCCTTCTTTGTATAACGTCAGGAAATTTGCTCCCGCATCGTGGATATTTTACGTCGGATTTCTCGGTAAATTTAAAAACGTTCGTGAGCGTTACAAATGTTCGTAACGTAACAGCAGAGCCGACGATAGAGTTTGCCTTTCCCATAATCGCCGTGACCTTTCTCATAATCATCTCGCCATTTTCATCGATACGCGAACTAGATTATAGCCACGTACGGGAAGAAACTCCGAGGGAATTTCTTAATAAATCGAACATTCGTCGAGATCAGTCGATGAGAATGAACACGTGTGCATGGTATACATAAACGGAACAGAGAGTCCCTTGTTCTCAACTTTTCAAAGCTCGGACACAACTTGAACACTCGTTTACACGATTCCCCCGTCGAACAAGTAGCACCAGTTTGGCCCAAAGTGGCAGTTAGTCGATCTTTCGATGTTCCACCGGAAATAAGTGCCTTCACGGCAGTTCGCCATTTTAGATCGGTTTCGCGCCTCGTGTATCGCGAAACATCGGATTTCTTTTTCCAAAACCACGTGATCGAGTTTCACAGAGAAATACTCGAATGATATGTGCAAACGTCGACGAAAGGCAATCCGCAAAAAGATTATGACAAAATTCAAACTATCGTAAAATCACGGAATTTTAGAGAAATTTGTGAAGCATGTAAATTGCAAAGATGATCAGCTCCGTCGCAAGGAAATGTATACTGATCGGTTTGCTGTCTCGTTTATTGATCGCGATTGCGTACTTCCATGATTTTAGCAGATTCGAAGGCTTCGAAGTGGGATCGGTTGATACAGGCTTAATTGTCGATTTCAAGGAAAGGAGACACGCGAATCATGCGTTTAATAAAAGCTTGGAGAACGTGCAGAGAACGTTCAAGAATAAAGCGAACACTCTGTCGCGGCTTTTGAAAATTCACGTCGATCGCTTGAGGAATGAAACTGATCAGGTAGTCGATGTTTGTAATCTTCAATAAAATATATATTTAATCTACTATTATATTTGAAAATAATTATCAGATGGAATTAGTATTCCTCGTCGATGCGTCAGGATCAGTCGGCCTAAAAAATTTCCAAAGTGAACTGAACTTCGTGAAAAACCTCTTGTCCGATTTTTCCGTGGAGCCAACGGTAACCAGAGTTGCAATAGTAACGTTTGGAGGTAGAAGAAACATCAGACGAAACGTTGATCAAATATCTCGCAGCAGTGAGATCGATAACAAGTGTTATTTGTTGAACAAGCAGTTAAAGAACATTAATTACACGGGTGGTGGAACGTACACCAGGGGTGCGCTGTTAGAAGCGTTTGTAAGCAGTTCTCTTCATATATAAAGAATGTAATTGAAGTCTTTTTAAAAACATTTAAAATATTAATAATTCAGAGGATTCTGGAGAAGGGTCGACCGAATGCGAGGAAGGCAGTGTTTCTTATAACAGACGGGTTTAGCAACGGCGGTGACCCTCGACCTGCGGCGAGCCTTCTGAAAAGTGCGGGTGCAACGATCTTCACTTTTGGAATACGAACGGGAAACGTGGACGAGCTTCACGATATAGCTAGTTATCCTGGATATACGTATAGTTATTTCCTTGACAGTTTTTCTGAATTCGAAGCTCTTGCTCGACGAGCTTTACACAGAGGTGAGTTGAATTGAACCAAAGTACCGAGTCTAATATTACATTAACGAGGATTAAATAAATTATGGAACACCGTTTATGCTATCGAGTGAAGGTTGAATAAACTAAGGAACACTGTATTACCATAAGTGCACTTGGTTATTGTACGAGGCGTGAATTATCTAGCGCGAATTCGGTCCATTTCCGTTGTTACAGATTCGAGAACGGGCAAATACGTGCCAGTGACATATCCAGATAATTGCAATCTCCTATGCAGGAATATCAGCGAAGGAAACGAGCGGAATTGCTGCGATAATTTCGCGACCTGCACTTGCGGAACCACTACCGGTCATTACTCTTGCCTTTGTCCCACAGGATATTTTGGCTCCGGTTTCAGAGATTCTTGTCACCGTGAGTTAAAAAATTAATTTTCATTTTTAAATATTTTTTAATATAATTTCTCTTCAGCTTGTCCAAATGGAACATATGCTTCCGGCGAAATTTCTGGAGACTCAACGTCCATGTGTGTACCATGTCCCGATGCCAATCATGTCACTGTCAAAGTACCTGCAACTTCCGTGGAACATTGCGTTTGCGGTTCTGGGTTTACCACAGACGGTCACAAATGCGAAGGTGAATACCTTAACTTGTTACCAATAATACCCTTTGCCAGGAGCGAGAAGAGGAAACTTTCCAGTCAAAGGTTTTATGTCTTTAAGAGGATCAGGGTACTCTGGTATGTAAGAACCGTATATTTCTAACTGAAATTTGGGTTTCGACGCGAGCCAGCCGTACTGTAAGAAAAATTCGTTTACTCATTACACTAAGAATAATTTCTTGTTAATACTTCTCCACTTGTTGTGACAGGAGCTGGCAAACAGGTCTTTCCTTCTTCTCGAACGAACGTCTCTGCGGGAATCACAGTTTGCTTTTCCTCGCACAGATTTTTTAGGTCCTCAGTTAATTTTCTTTGTAATTAATCATCAATGAATATTGTATAGTTTTTTAAGAAATTATAGAGTTTAACCCTTGCACGGAATTTGTAAAGTTGTCAATATGAAAAATAAAATATCACTATTCCTTTATGGGAGGTGTTTTTCAAATTTCCGTAAAGGGGTTAATTTTAATCGAAGTACGTACTTCTGTTCTTCTAATAACCATTCGTACTTCTGCAACCATTTTATTTGCGACCATCTCTCTTTCTTCACTTTCTCGTCGAAATTTTTTATGATGGAAACGAAATCTCGAGCTCTGTAGTCGCGTGAGTCCATTGTATAGACCTCTAGATAAAAGTTTCACAATTGTTCGAAGTTTTCATAAATGTTGATTTCTTGGATCGAATTTAACGAAAATGGCTTTCAGTGAAGTTATGACTGAAGTTATTCGTGAATTTAAAATTCTTCTTGTCTCTTATTTGCAGTTATAACGTGTCCAAAATTGAAAATACCCGAAAATGGATATTTGGTGAAAGCCAGCGCATGCAACAACGTTGTGCACGCTGCCTGTGGTATAAGATGCAGAATCGGTTTTTATCTCATAGGTGATAGTATTCAACTATGTGGGAAGGATGGAAGTTGGTCTGGTAATGAACCAAAATGTTTACGTAAGTTTTAAAGTATCGTATAATATGTACAAGGTAGATAGATTTTATTTAATATTTAATTTAATGATTAATGTCTTCAAGAAGATGTTACATAATTTCATTTTACAGTGAAAACTTGTCCAGCACTTCGTATTCCTGCCCATGGGCGTATGCGTTGTCAAAATGAAGAGGATCAGCACCGGATCAGAGATAATTCTACGGCATATCCGATCGATACTCGTTGCCAATTCAGATGTGAAATCGGTTATCAGCTTCGAGGCAGCAAAATTCGTAACTGCCTTCCATTAGCACAATGGGATGGACTTAAAGCTACTTGCAAAGGTATTTGAAGCAACCTTTTCACAGACTTAATATATATTGAGAACTATTAAATTTTTAATAGTGTGCAATTACAAAACTGTTAAACACTATAAAATATTCTTCATTGATTTATAAAACTGTTGAGTACTGCAAAATTTTCTTCTACACTTTATAAAACAATTAAATGTAAAATTTTGTATCATGATTTTCTTTTAATTTTGCTTAAAATAAAATGATAGAGTGACCCAACTTGCAAAATCACTCTGTATAATAAACTTCACTTGCAGCGATAAAATGTGAGCCATTGAAGCAAATCGCGAACGGTCAAATTTCTCCCAAAATTTGTTCCGGCCCCGAAAAAGTACCTTTTGGAACAAACTGTACAATTACATGTAAAAAAGGTTTTGTACTCGAAGGACCAAAAAGTAGAACCTGTGGTGGACGTTCTGGGATCTGGAGTCAGCGTCGAACTGTTAATCGTTGTGCAGGTTAAATTCGTAAACTTATAGTTTGCAATAATTCAGTTTGAACTGCAAGTTTTTCGAATTTATCTCGAATAAATTGTGACGATGTTTCTTTTTTATTCAGACAAGACACCGCCTTCAATAAAGTGTCCGCCTGACATAATCACAGAAAATCTGCCAGGAAAGAATTATGCTTACGTCAATTGGACAATACCCACGACTGTTGATAACGTAGACGAATCACCGACATTATGGAGTAAACCTTATATTAGTTTCCCATGGAAAGTAAAAATTGGTACGCGCACGGTGGTGTATGTGTCGCAAGACTCATCTGGCAATAAAGCTAGATGCAAATTTAAAGTTAAGGTTCTTGGTGAGAATTATTTTACTATTCATCGTGTATATTTATGATTACAATACCAGAACGATGATTATGATTAAAAAGTTGTAATTTTATTTTAGATAAAGAACCACCCATGATTGAGAATTGTATAAACCCCCCAATATTTTACACTGATAATGGAATTGGGGTAAATAACGTAACCTGGGATGAACCTGGTTTTTATGATAACTCGAGAACGCCTGTTCAGGTCGAACAGAACTATAGTCCTGGAGAGAACATGTTTCCTATTGGATTAACGAAAGTGGTGTACAGTGCTATTGATAGGTTTGATAATAATGCGAGTTGTGTTCTGAACATTACTATTAAAGGTAGTAATAAATTAATATTGTATAAAACATTGTACAATGATCTATATTTAGTGCTAAATTTCATACAATGTAGACTTCTTGCTTCGAATTAATTACGATGCATTTGTTGCTTTTTTTATTGTTAGATATATGTGAAGAAGTTCCAAAGATACTAAACAGCTACTCAAGGTGTTCTAATTTGACAAACGATACTAGTGAATGTACAGTAAATTGCGAAGAGGGATTTGGATTTGCGACAGAGGACTCGAACCATCAAATTGTGGAAGACATTTTGTTACTGAAGTGTGACACGAACAGTTCGGGTTGGACTGAAGAACATTATATCCCTGACTGCTCAGGTGTTTCATTTTTTATATAAATTTGATGTAGATTCTGAATGAATCATGATAATAATATAAATTTGATATATTATTAATTTTTATTGCAGAGTCGAGTGCTCCTAAAACAGTGTCCCAAGAAGGAAGCATCGTCTTAGAAGGAAATGTTTCGATCGTTTGCGATAACCAAACTACCCTTCGTGAAGTATGCATTTCTATTTAATTAATAGAACATCCAAAAATTTCACTATCCAAAATTGCAAAGAACAACTTACAGAATTCGCTTCCTATAAAATTGTTCATTACACTATTTTAGCTCAGTAAATACATTACCGCCGACTTGAGGTCAACATTACTAGATATTTGTGGAAACGACATCGAATGCAATCTCATCACCTTCGACCCTGAATGCGAAGAAAATATTTCAACGATTTATTCAAACTTGACAAGAAAACGAAGAGAATTCGATTACTATAACATTCCTGATATTGAACTCCACCCAATCAAGAATCCTATCGATAACAAAGTAAAACGAAGTACTAATCCAAATATCAATAGAGCTAAACCAAAACTGAAGAAGAAGGATAAAATTGAAATAAAATTCCAATTTTTAGGTAAATGTCTCATGTTATATTTTCATGACTCTTTTCAAACAAATCTTATGATTATACAGGAAAAATAATTGAAGAAAATGTTGACAATCCACGAGAAGGTATACAAAAATTAAGGCAGAAAATCGAATCAATGTCTCAGTCTGGAAAATTGAATTTGTTAAACGATAAAACGAATCAAGAAATTGCGAAGTTGGCATTAAACTTGCATGTTGTGTTCAGGAATTTTCAGGAGATTTGCGATCCGGGGACTGTTTTGAAAAAGCACACTTGTGGTGAATATTTTATTCTTTAAAAAAAAAAAATGTTAGAAGTTTTATTTGAATAATTACTTTATTTAAACTGTAGTGAAATGTCCATTGGGAACTTTCTTTAATTCGGTGACTAAACGTTGTCAGTCGTGTCCTTTTGGTGAATACCAGGACACAACTGGTTCCTTAAAATGTAAACGCTGTCCGGAATACACTTTCACAAAGAAAGTTCACTCGAAGTCTTCACGAGACTGTTTACGTAAGTACATCAATTGCAGGTGTGTTTATCCAAAGTCGCACAATCTTTATAAATGGCACTATCGATAAATGCACCTCAATGCACTTCTCAAATAAAATTTAATTCACCAATGTCTTTCTCCAAAAAAATTTAAGAAATATATGAAATCAAATTTTACTAAAAAATTAAATTATATTTCCATCTTTCATTCAATGAAATTATTCTTTCAAATATTAATGAAATGTTTCAAAAAGTATTTCAACCTCTTCAGGTATATGCAGACCAGGATATTATTCCCGCAGAAAACGCTATCAAGTTGTACGTTTCACTCTCGAGCCTTGTTTAATGTGCAATATTGGATTTTATCAACCTGAGTACGGTCAAACTCATTGCCTTCCGTGTCCACCTGATACAACCACAAAATATCGTGGAACGAAGGACCGAAGTGATTGCTTGCCACTGTACGAAATTGAAAATGGTATTTGTCAAAGGGAATCGTGTTTGAACGGTGGACAGTGTATGCAAGAGGAGGACAGTTTCAGTTGCGAATGTCTGAACTATTATATCGGTGAGTATTTAATTACGAAGACATAATCAAGGACATCTTATACCACTAGATTATTGAATTAAAGACAAGTGCAACGATTTCAAGTCTCTATCTCTAGCAGACTATATTATCATTAATGATGTTGGAAGAAAAATTTTAGAATTGGTAACATGATAAATCAAAAAGTGTTTTCAGTACAATTACACTGTAAAGGTGATGACGCAAAAGTCTATTGTATAATAATATAATATTATTAATGTTATCCTGTTAGGTTCAAAATGCGAAACATTTCAAAATCCTTGCGATTCTTCCCCATGTCTCAACGAAGGAGCATGCAGCCTGCAAACTTTCGCAAACGGCACGGTTTGTTACACCTGCAGCTGCAAGACCGGATATTCAGGGAGCAACTGTGAGGTAACCCTTTCATTAAAACAAAAATTAAAGAAAGATGAATTACAAATAAAAATTCGATTATAGTTATACATTGACGAGTGCGCTGTTAACCCTTGTCGAAACAACGGTACATGTGTGAGTACCGAAAACGATTACACATGCGAATGCAAACATGGCTTTGAAGGTATATTTGTGCAAATGTAAATTAATAGATATACCAAAAGTAAATTTTATACATTCTATGACTTATATATATTATTTAGGGGAGTTTTGTGAAACCACCGTGAATTACTGTGATCCTTCACCTTGCATGGAAGGATCTACCTGTCGAAATGTTAACGATACCTGGCAATGTATTTGCAGACCCGGTTTTCTGGGTCGTTATTGCAATTTGCTGCCTTGTGATTGGATACCGTGTAATGGCAATTCGTACTGCGTGAATGTGGAGGAGCAAGATGCGACAAGATTGAGTTACAGGTGAAAGCAAGTAATAATACAGTGGAATTTCGTAATATTGTGTTTACATGGGCTTTTGTGAACACTACTCTCGTAAAATCATTCAAGCGTTTCATCATTAAATATTAGACTTCCATACATCATATCTTCAAACATTCGATAGCGACAATATAAAAAAAATATGTTTCTGACCAACCCATCATATTCTCAACTATGAGAAGTTTTTGTACTTCCATTTCAATCGATGGCAATATAATGAGAGTTTACTGTATTTCTAAAGAAAACAGTGTACCTGTTATTTACAATAAAATAATTACTCACTTGTTAGATGCGAATGTATAGAAGGATACACCGGAGAAAACTGTACAACAAAGATTGACCACTGTAAAAGTTTTCCATGTGTCAATAATGGAACCTGTGTCAGCAAGATTTCCAATTACACCTGCATTTGTTCTGTTCCCTTCACAGGACGCCATTGTGAGACTGGAAAGTATAGAACACCTTTGATTTTTCTTATGAAAATAAAATCATTTCTTTATTTCTATTTGAACGTTATACTTACAGAATTGTCGTCCGATTATGTCATACAGTTTACTAAATCAGGAACGACGGACTATGTTAGTATGAGCGGTCCTGCAGCGAATCTTTTAGAGGTACTTAAAAACGATCATATTATTACAGTAAAATGATCAAATGTTTTATAAAAACATTGGTGAATGTTTACAATTTTATGGTAAAGCATTGTGTGTGAAATATTAAATTTTAGTTGACGACATGCTTATGGCTGCAGTCAAAGGATACATTTAACTACGGTACGGTGTTATCCTACGCAACAAGTTATTACGATAACGCGTTTACTTTAACCGACTATAATGGGTAACAAGTGTTCCTTGTAAACAAAGAAGATAACCCTCTTTTAAATCATTAAAAATATTATAATTTAATCTTGTAGACTGGTCATATATATCAATGGTCAGAAAGTGGTGACTGATATCAAGGTAAACGATGGTCATTGGCATTTTATTTGCATCACCTGGGAAAGCCAAAATGGCTCTTGGAACGTGTACATTGACGGGCTTTTAAGAGACAATGGAACTCATTTGGCGAAAGGAACAGTTATTCAAGGTATCAAACATTTTATTTATTTAACATTATGATATGAATTTTTTTTCAATTTGTGATTGAATGACTGACTCTCGATTTAACAATATTAAAAATAAAAGGTAGCGGAACTCTAATAATCGGTCAAGAACAAGACCGCGTCGGAGGCGGATTTTCGGAGTTGGAATCCTTCTTAGGAAAATTAACACTGCTAGATGTTTGGAGCACAGTTTTAAAAATGACAGATGTGAAGCATTTGTTCAACACCTGCGACAAATACAACGGTAACATAATTGCATGGTCACAGGTGCAAGAACACATTCACGGCGATGTCGCGGTAATTACACGTTTATTGGAATACAAAGTTTCGTAGAATTTTTATTGAGATTTTATATAGGAAATATTCTCAGATATTAGGCAGTCCGTTTTGCCGTGGCTGTCCTTTGCCTGTTGTACCTTTCAAAGGTAACATAAATGTCAGCGACGATGCGCTGGAAATCACCTATTATTGCGATAATGGTTATATGGTGCGATTTTATGGCAAGGAATATCGATCTTTGAGAATTAAGTGTCTTAAGCAAGGACAATGGGAGGGATATTATACACCTGTTTGTACCAGTAAGAGAAGCTTTATACTATCATACTTATACTAAAAAAATTATTTTTTAGCGCTGATAAAATGTTTAAGAAAATTTTTTTAAAATATTCAATAATTATATTAAGTTTTGATGAGATAAGTTGTTTCATATCAAGTGGCGAATTTTGAAAGACATAAATTGTAACACAATTTTGATCTACTATCCACCATTTGACCTATAACAATCTTTCTACACTTGTACAAAGAGGACTCTTATCTTTCAAACCCAAACATCAATTCCTTTAAAAACCACTGTAATTACCCAATTTATCATACATTTGTAAACAATGATATCTGTAATTTTGTATTGCATGAACACCTCAAGATCTCACCTTCGGAACATTTTACATTGTTTTAATAACTACAGAATTTAATGTAAACATTTTTTCACTCGAGGAAGAAAATGTGGATTTCCCGGATATTTTCCAAGAGGTCGTATGCACGGTAGATCATTTTTATTCGGGGATGAAATACGTTATTCTTGCTTAATTGGTTACGAGCTTCGAGGAAATCCGCGCAGAGTTTGTAATGCTGATGGAAAATGGAGTGGATTGCCTCCAATCTGTATAGGTGAAAATCTTATACTTCTATTTATAATTATTTCCAAAAACCGCAGAAATTTTATTAACATTCTTTGATAGGGAAAACGTGTAGGAATTTATTGGCTCCAGAAAACGGCGACATCGAGTACGTGATAGAAGAATATGAAAGAGACGATCTTTCTATTCTACAGGTAATTAACTGCTATTCAAAAAAGAACAGGAAATAAATAACCTTTTACAGGTAGGACAACAAATCGAATTCAAGTGCGACGTCGGATTTCACATAGTTGGAGAAAGATTTTTAACGTGTCTGGAATCTGGAGTGTGGGATAATGAGAGACCTACATGCGTGCCTGATGGATGTCCACCTCCAAAGAAGTAATGCAGACATAATTTTCTAAACCCCAATTTTCAATCTTAACATTTTATATCTTAATATAATTTTATAATCTAGGATCCAGTATAGCTACGCAATCTCTGAAAACTCGAACAATTTGCAAGAAACATCCACCAGAGGTTTTGCATCACAAGTCGCGAATAACACGTTCGACAGAAATTATTATACTGACGAAGTTATTGAGTACAGTTGTCACCCAGGATATAAGTTTGAGGGTAATCATAGTTTGAATGAATTTAAACTTAGGTGTACAGAGAATGGTACTTGGGTTGGATTCATTCCTGATTGTGTTCCTCTAAAATGTCCTTGGCCCAGCGCTGTGAATAGAGCTAGAATATTTTTGAAAACGACAAGCAATGATACCATTGAACTTTTTAAGAAAACACCACATAATTTTACAAATTTGGAATTCACATCAGAAAACAGTGAAGATAGTTTTGAGGAGAACGAATTTTTGGAAGAACAGTTTGTTGTTGGGTCGGAAATTTTGGTAAAGTGTGACGTGGGATATAAAATAGTTGGTGAGGATGTTAGAATTTGTATGGATAATGAACAATGGTCGTCGATGGCTTCTTACTGTGAACCTCAGGAATGCTCTCTATCAAATCACCCAGTTTTTCGACATTTTAATGAGATGAGTCAAGACAATTACACAGAAAGTACAAGAAATAATCAAAACCTCAAGTGGAACAACAGAGATTATTTCAGTGGCTCGTTCGAGAACATAGAATACTTTGTGGAAGGCTATACTTACATGAAGAGAATAATTCTTAGCTGCAAAAATAATATAGAAGTCAAACTAAACAATGAGAATATTGATGAACCTGTTTTTAATTTAACATGGTTTTGTAATGAACATGGTAAATGGGAAATAACTAATTTAAAATTGAATACTACTACAATTGAAGATTTATTTAACAATAAAATGAATGATATTTGTAAAGAGCTTATGTGTCATCCAGTCACAGTAAGTACTGTAGAATTGTCTTTTGATTATAAATTGATCCAAAAAATTAAAATAGATGTACTATTAGATTCCAGAATATGGATACATTGTTAATAGCAATTATTCAAGAATAATTAACAGTACCATTACATTCAAATGTCATCAAGGTTATATTGTTGAAGGAAGTCAAACTTCTGTTTGTTTAACGAACGGTACTTGGTCTGCTACTCCTTCTTGCAGACGTAAGATATAGGATATTATGGAACTTACATTCTGAAATATTATTAAAAATATAACGTAGTTTATTTCTTTTAGCTGTAGCTTGTGGAAAACCACCTAAACTTACAAATGCAGTGCTGGCTGTGGAAATAGCAAATTTTACTTTTGGTGATATAATCACTTATAAATGTTTGCCGGGATATATAATGTTTGGACAACCGAATATGAGGTGTCTTGCTAATGGAAAATGGTCTAGGGCATTTAGCAAATGTTCCAGTAAGTTATAAAATGTATAATATTGTGTCAGATCTCTTCTACTGATTAATTTTTGTAGGACTTTCGTGCAATAAACCAAAACTTCCAGCTGGTGTTACCATTCGCGGTCGTTCATACTTGTATCAAGATCAGTTAACTTATGTATGTCCTGATGGTAAAAAGCAAGGATTAATTACATGTAAAGCAAATGGGCAGTGGAGTGATCCACCCATTTGCGACAGGCTTTAGCATGGGAGATTACTAATATAGCTATAATTTCATTCATGAATCTACAATAAACCATCATAGCAAATTTGTCTGACAGTTTTTTTATTAAATGCCACAATTATTAAATCTTTAATGACTTTTCCATTTTACATCTCGTAAATATGTCTTTACAAAATAATATTACTATACAATCAAACAATCTGTCAATGAATTTCAACTTTATACTTAAGATATTCTACACACTTATGTTTGTATTATATTATTATTCCTGAACGAAGTAAAAGTGACTTTAACTGATTAACAAGTGTATAATACTGAGCATTTGTTGGACTGCTGATTTTATCTAAATTAGTTGATAAAATCAAACTTTTATGTATTATTATATGCAACTGATCAAAAATATTGTAATATAATATGTTTCAGATGTTAGTAATATTTTGTTAGTGTTATATATAAAGAAAGAAAAAAATAAATATATGTAACAGCACATTATTAGTAATTTACCACATATACATTTGTTCATACAGAACATCACATTTTGGTATAAATAGGATTCATACATGTATAAACGCACTGTGTCAGAGTAGCTGATGAGGAGCAATGGAAATTAAAAACGGTAAGTACGTCTTAGTACGGAAAATTTGACCAATTTATGTTTGTCTAAGATTGGTATGATAAAAAACGGAGCACCTTTTATGATACTTAAATTGCATTAATATGGCTACACTAAAAGGAATTTGTCTATTAAACAAATTTCATTGCTCAATACTCCTATTTTACATCTAAGATATTGCTTAATCAATACAATTTAAAGAAATACAATTTAACATTATTTACTGAATTTATATATCTATACTGGCATTTAAAAATGTCATTAAATAGTTTTACAAAATGGTTTATCAAGGAGAATAAATTATGATTTTATGTTTCCAGTTTTGTAAAAAATAATATTAAAAAGCTTAGCCATATTAACCTAATAATTTACCTACATCACTTAACACTTTTCAGAGTTCTGTCTTTGAACTATGAGAATATTTTGGTTTGAGTTCTTCAATTCGCTTAATAAAATCTGTCTTTTCTATGCATCCCTCGCACGACTCATCCCATTCACTCAAGATCTTTTTTAAATCACGCACTTTAAGTTTCTTCAGATCCACAGTATTAATATCGATTTGTTTCTCTGGAATTAAATGATATTGTTATAGTTTT
Organism: Megachile leachella; assembly: GCA_963576845.1. NCBI lineage: Eukaryota > Metazoa > Arthropoda > Insecta > Hymenoptera > Megachilidae > Megachile > Megachile leachella. The sequence goes on along the minus strand of OY756254.1, from coordinate 11,577,629 downwards.
AAAGAGAAATACTTCTGTATGGAAATAATATAAATTAAACATACCAAATCTCAAGTCACAAATTTGAGCATCCATCTTTTTTAGTTTCTCACAAACTTTATTTGCAGGCATAGACCAAGATATAGGTTTACTCAGTTCACTTAAAATACCTGTTGCAGATTCTTTCAAACCACCTAGGTAATAGCACTAGAAAAGATGATTAAACATTATATATATACTGATATGATCATTGTCACAAGTTATTATTTGTTCATTATTTTAAATACTTACAAATCTGTTTTCCTTAGATTTAGTACCTTTACAAAATTCTTTAAATGCTGCTTCTATTTTCTTTGTATCTTTCTTTACATCATCACTTAAAGTCTTAACAAATTTATCCACAGTAGAAATGCATACTGTAATATTGACAGATTAATAAAGTTCATAAAGATAATTAAAGAATAAAGGAAAATAACTGAAGTATAATTACCTTCACACTCATCATTCTTTAAAGCTGTAATAGCTGATATAATTCCAATAATTACAGTGAAACTTAATAGCATTTTATTATTCATTTTGAATGTATAATCTGCAAAAAAACAATAATTCAATAATTTAATGTGACATAAAATATTAATAACAGGATAATAACTTATATCATATAATCTTTGAGAATAAATTTATTTCATTTTAGTTCAACATATTAAATATGTGTTAATACTAAAAATGTTGTTTCAGTTTATAATGATACATAAAATTGGAATAAAGATATATTTTTTAATACAAAAGACAACATACTAATATACAACCAGTAGATTAATGAAAAAAAGAAACAGAGGGTATTGCTCTTTTAAAAATACTTACGTTTACTATGTTTACTAGGTTATTAAAAATAGCAATAAGATTTAACTTATGTATCGCTGCACCAATAATATAACTTGTATATCACGTAAAAAATATTTTGACCAACTTCTAACACAATTACACTAAATCTTTTACTTTGTGCACTAAATATTTCATTCAATTTTTTAATTTAACTACATCGGTCTCATTCACGCTCCGTTTTATACACGTTGGATTCTGTCAAAAGCCCGGAATCCCAGCTGGCGAATCCTGATTGGTCGAACATAATGTGACTCACGTTTGTCATGGTTTTTAGTGATTGGTAGAACATGTAAGGAAATATTTGAACAACCTACCGGATATCCATATTGTCCACTAAGAACAATTACGAACAAGCAGACGAAACATTCGAATTTTTTATAAATCTACAAACAGGTGCTTGCATTCAGCGATTGTTTACACTAAATTGCGAACACTTTTGTTCGTATTTTTGTTCCTGCTCTTGCTGTTATTCGTTATGTTTCTGAAAATTTAGTGTAAACGCCTCCTAAGAACAAGATAACACGTGTATCCATACTAATATGGCACCGCGCAGAGAATATCGGTCTAACCTGAATTCAATAAAATCTTCAAAGAAAAATACCAAGAATTGGTATGAAAATTATTTAGAATGGGAAAAATTCACTTCCTTATTCACAGATCCAAGGAAATTAATCATAATTGGAAGAGTGTTCATTGTTTTGGAAATCATTTTAAATGTTTTGGTTATCGAGAAAGTACCATACACAGAAATTGACTGGAAGGCGTACATGCAAGAAGTCGAGGGCTTTTTGAATGGAACATTGGACTACTCGAAATTGCGAGGTGATACTGGCCCATTAGTCTACCCTGCAGGATTTGTTTACATATTTTCTATGTTACACTTCATCACAGGACATGGGACAAACATAAAAATAGCACAGTACTTCTTTGCAGTTCTCTATATAATATTGCTCACCTTGGTTTTTCGCATATATGCAAAGACTAAAAAAGTACCTCCATATGTTTTAATTATTATGTGTTGTACATCTTATAGAGTTCATTCTATATTTACTTTGAGACTTTTCAATGATCCAGTTGCAATGGTGCTATTGTTTGCTAGCCTCAATGCATTTCTGGATAATCATTGGTATTTAGGGAGCATTTTTTATAGTTTAGCAGTATCTGTGAAAATGAATATTTTGTTATTTGCACCTGCACTTTTAATTGCATATTTATGTAATTTAGGTTTAATTAAGACAGCTGTACATTTATTTATTTGTGCTTCCATTCAGTTAATATTAGGTCTTCCTTTCTTGCTTAATAATCCACTTGCATATATAATAGGTGCTTTTAATTTTGGAAGAGTTTTTGAATTCAAATGGACTGTAAATTGGAGATTTTTATCAGAGAATATTTTTGTCCATCCATACTTTCATATATTACTGTTAGTGTTACATATATTAACTATAATTTACTTTGTACCAACATGGATTAAATACATGAAATCATATGCAAAATTAAAATACATAGAAGAAAATGTACAATCACAACTAAAGAAGAAAGAAAAAGTAGATATGTCTAACATGAGTCAGTTGTTTATTTTCCCATTTTTTGCTGCAAATTTCATTGGTATAGTATTTAGTAGATCATTGCATTATCAATTTTATATATGGTACTATCATACACTACCTTACATTGCATGGTGCACAGATTACAAGACTGTAATAAAGTTGACAATTTTGGGAGTAATAGAATTATGTTGGAATACTTATCCAAGTACCATTTTTAGTAGTATTTCATTACATATATGCCATTTAATGTTATTATTTGGTTTCATAAGAAATAAGTCTAAGAATGGAAAAGAAAAATAAAAATTGTAATATGACATGTGTCTACTTTTCCTTTTCCCTTTTTACATGTATCTTCCACTATATTGTTAGATTGTTAACATTTAAGACATTTTTAAGAGATTGTTACATGGTGCTCATAAAATATAAGAACTGTATTGTTAACAAGAAAGTGTAAATACATGTATTTTTGAAATTTAAATTATTGTGATTATTACGTATACCCCTTGAAAAATTATTTCATATTTTTTCAATTATTGTGCGTTCATAATTTTTATCCAATAGGAAGTTACAACAGTGACAACCATAAAATATACGTCGGTAAAACAGTAACACACTCTATAAGGAAATGAATGTACAATAAAAAAGGTTTTATCTTATTTTGACAGCTATATAGGAAACACCGGAAACATGTGATTATGTATATGAACTCTGTATTGAGTGATGATAAAAAACTTTAATAATGTTGTTAATATTTCTGTGACATTTAACAATTATGAAATTATAAAATAATTGGTTTTCCTATATACATTTGGTCAAAAATAAATGAAAATATTTCAATAGGTGCAATGTTATTTTACACTAAACAGTGAATATGTAACCTATCATAAGAGAAATTTGGAAGATAAATTTATAATTTTTGTAAATTTAATTAGAAATTAGTTACGAAAAATTTTCGTAATTATGAATTCTGAAGGTATGTTTCGTAAATTTAAATTTTAATTATAAATTTGGAAGTTATATGATATTATTTTATAGGAAGCCATAAAACTTCATTACCATCAAATGTTAGTGACCAAAATACAGCTGTATATAAATCACAATTTATTGGACTTGATGATAAACCTTACGCTACAAAATGCCTTTTATGTAGTTTAAAGTTTGTTCTTCCTCAGAACGAAGAAGATCTTTTAATGCATTTATTTAAAGAACATAGACTTGTAATAGGAGATGTTTGGAAAATTGCAAGTTTAAAAAGGTTTGAATTTCTTGTATACAATTTTATATTTTATATTTGTTTATAAAATTCTTTATTCTAAATTGCTTTTAGTTATATACATTATTGGGGTATTAAGTTTGAAAAAGAACCTCTAACTACTTATTGTACCACTGTATTAATGAAATGTACACCTGATGGTAAACCAACTGAAAATGAAACATATTATTTACTTTCTGATTGCATCTCTGAAGATAAGGCCGTGAGAGATGAAATACATAGAGCTAGATTGGTACTGATAATTTATATTAATTTTATATACATTTTGTTGTACAATACAATAACATTTCTTGTTTCAAGGAATGGGTTTTAAGTGTACAAACAAATGAGAGAACTGATACAAATTTCAAACGTGGTTGTATCTTTTGTCGAATGGAATTTTCAGGCTTACGTATCACGTATGTAAAACACTTGGCACAAAAGCATAATTTGTACTTGGGAAAGCCAGATAATTTGGTGTTTATAGATGAACTTTTAGATAAGATTCAAACCACTATAGAAAAGTAAGTTTTAATAAATATAAGATAATTCAACATATATTACTTTAATAAATTTTTTTTAGTTTAATATGTATATACTGTGAGAAATTGTTTAAAGATCGTACAGTGTTAAAAGAACATATGCGTAAAAAGTTGCATAAACGTATAAATCCCAATAATAAAGAATATGACAAATTTTACGTAAACAATTATTTGGAACCTGGAAAATCTTGGAGGCATAAACAGGTATTTTTTTTTAATCGTCAATAATTATTTTAAATGGAAGTTAGGAATATTTGAATTTTAATATGTTTAGACTCATTTTAAAGAAAGGAGGGCTGAAGATCAAAGTAGTGAAAATGAAGATGAAGATACTTGGTCTGATTGGGATGATGATGAAGGTGTTAAAATATCATGTTTATTTTGTAATTACAATGACAAGAACTTCCATGATATTCTTACACATATGAAAACAAATCATGATTTTGATTTTAAAGATGCAACAAAAGGATTAACATTTTATCACAAGGTAATATTGCCAAATTTTGTACTTGAAATAGTAAAATAATAGTTTATTAAAATTCTAACTTTAAAACAGGTAAAAGTGATAAATTATGTGAGAAGACAAATTTATTTACAACATTGTATTTTTTGTGAAGTAAAAGTTAACAATGTCTTGGAACATATGAAAAAACACAATCACTTTAAAATACCTGCACAAAAGATATGGGATCAACCAGAGTTAGTATATTATATCATATAAAATATTAATGTATTTTTAAGCTAATTTAAGTTAATATGTAATAATATGAAATTTTAGGTTTTATTTCCCCATGTGTGAAAATGATTCCTTTTTATATAATTTGGATACAAATGGTAGCAGTGATGAGGACAGTGATGTTGAAAATGTTACAAAGTCAGTTTGTGAAATGTCAACTTAGTAATGATTATGTACAAATATTTTACTTTAATTATGTATGTTTAGAGTGAATTTGTAAATAATATTATTAAAAAGTTAATATAAATTTAATTTGAAATATTATAGACACTAGGTATGTAGGACTGGTTTGACTAGAAATGTGAATATAGTTTCTGTAATGCTAATTTAACATAATGAGCAAGGTTCATTCATCTTTTAAATAATATTTAAAGAAAAGAAAATTAAGGATCACAATGATGCAAAATAGATATAGAAGTGAATTGTTAAAAGCAGATTGTAGTTCCAGTATTTCCGAGAATGACTGTATTAAAATTAAAGTCGTGGGGATTATAAATACTAGTGCTTTTCAGAAAGCACGAATATGCGCTGAAAAATTGCACCAGCATATGCCATATAAATTTACACAACCACGTGTTCTTGAGATGTTTCAAGTAGACTGGCATGAATATATTGAAAAAATGAAAAGAGTAATCAATTGTTGCGTTCATACTTGTAAAAGTATATATTATACTTAACATTATAATAGGTATTGATTGTAAATCGCTTATAGCAAATTGGTGGAAAAATGTGGTCTTTAACTCGAACAGTAGCAGTCTTCATAAACAACGAGTTTATTGGTAGTGATGTGGAATTTTTTTACTATATAAGCCAGGATTACTTTATTAGCTTACCTTTTACATTGGAATATTACGAAAATATTGCCATGGAACGTTGTAAGAAATTCATGGAAAAATCTAAGGTGAAATGGTTTACTATTTGTGAATTATTTTATTGACTTCTATAAGATTATAACAATATTTATTTAAAGTTATTACATTCTAGAGAAAATATGTTTATTTTACATTTACTGTAAACGGTCATTTAATGGGCTCATTCGTATTTATGGTAAGAGTTTTGTTTCTAATTTCGCATAGAATGTAATCTTGCTATAAGATTACCTTTTTTACAAATTTAGTTGTATTCTGATTTACTACCATTAACTTGTCAACATTTTTTAAATCTCTGTAATGGATATGATGAAGTACAACATTGTTATAAAGATGCATATTACATAAATACACGCGTACATCGTATTGTCAAAAATGGGTGGATTCAATGTGGAGGTAAAGTAGAGTAAATTTAATTTTTACTTAGTTCATACATTATTTAGAGTTTAATCAATATTATTTTTATTTCAAATTTCTATTTCATATAGATATTGATTCATCTGAAATCAATGAAGACAGAGCAGGTAATATGGTCGTGATACCCGATGAGTCTTATTGCATTCCTCATGATCGTCGCGGCGTTCTTTCAATGGCAAACGATGGAAAACATTCCAATCAGTCTCAATTTTTTATCTGCTTGAAACCCAATCCTTGGATGAATCATTACTATGTTGCCTTTGGGTGAGCTAAGCAGAACTGTTTCTCAGATGCTTCTGTTCAATTAAAAGTAAACAGTAATTGAGGACAATTAAACTTTGTCTGTAATTTATATTAAGACAACTCATAGATGGTGCTAGAACATTGAAATTATTAGAAAACATATCGACTTATTATGAACACCCTACTAAGCAAATATTAATATCACAATGCGGAGAATATTGTCTTAGAGATGAACTTAAAATGGAGACAGAGTCACAAGTTTTCCTTGTTAGTAAAATTGAAATTTTATATCATTGTAGTAACACCTGTGTTAGGGGTTAGATTTTAAATTACTATCTTTTAGAAACATCAACCACCAGCAAGTGTTGAAGGGGAAGCTACAGGGATTAGCTATAATGTATTTGACTTTTATTCTATTGCATCATATCTTGACAATATTGTAGATGTAATAGACGTTCGTGACACACCATCAGTTATTAGGGTTGAACGATATTTGAGTGATCTTTATTGTCTTTCACGTAAACATGAACCAGGTATTAGAAAATAGAATGTTACCCTGCTCTACATATGTGTAGATATATAATATATTTTTTATAGGAATGGATCTAGGTATTTATGAAAAAATGAATACTGGTTCTGTTGCAAAACTTGATGTAACAGCCATTAAACTTCGTCAGTTACTAATACATTTTCAACCTGATACAATGACAGAATTGGAAAAAACAAGATATATTTCAGATATTTCTGAAATTATTTTAGCTCATATGTTTTATCATGAAAGTAACGAAGTAAATTCAAAATCGTCAAAGTTTCAGATAACTATTTATATAAATAATCTATTGTATATAACATATTCTATATATTATTTAGTTTTGTTTACAACACATTTCAATGCATTCTCATACAACAATACATAAAATATTAGAAATTGCATATAAGATAGCTCAGAAAGTTGTTGAAAAGGCTGAGAGAAAATCTATAATCTCACGCGAGTACGGAAATATAAATATTCCAAGGTAATTTTTAACTAAAGAAGTTAAAAAAATCATACATTTTTATTGACAAGTCCGTATTTTGTAATTTTAGTATGTTCGGTGCATGTATTCAAGATGTAATGCCTTCCGAAAATTGTATGTTATTACTGCAAGATATATTAAATAAAGCCATATCATGTTTAATACAAATGTATGATATGGAAGAATAATACGTTATTCAGGTAAGAAGACATTTGTAATATATATTAGAAGTAAATTTGTAGGGGTGCGAATTTCTTTTATGAAGGCCACTGAAGTACATATATACAAGTATTCCAATTTTTATAAAAATTTATACTTGCAAGATTCTTTTATACATATCACATACATAATTTATACAAAAAACGACGCAAGTGGTAAATAACTCATTTTTAAAAACAACATTTCTATATCTATATCACTGCTTGATTTTAGTAAATAACTTTCTTCCTCGTCCTCGAGTAGCAGATTTTTTACCAGCTGTATTTGACTTTTCTTCAACTGGAGCAGTTTTCTCGTGAAATGCGTTATATAACATTTGTGCTTCATTTCTATTTTCCATCATTTCCGTAAGTTCTTCCTAAAAACGTAAGGTTATTGTTAGTTATGGAAGAAATTTATGCTATAAATTAATATTAAATTATTTAAATGCTACTTACTTTTTTAAGTGCATTCAGATGATCTAATGATTGTCCTTTGCTCAAAACTGTTTGCAAATTTTTTGTAGTAATTCCGGGTAGTTTGGCAACAAAATCTTGTATTCGAGGATTAAATTTTTCTACTGCTATCTGTTTATTTTCTTCCATTCCAATCTCGGCAGCTTTAGCTGCATCTGGCTGTTCTCTTCCTTGCTATAAATTTTTATGTAACAAACATATTATTTGTACTTTATAAATCTATGTGTAGGATTTTCCATCATTGTAATAAGAAAATTACTTGCATCATTACCTTCAACTCTTCAAATAATTGGGCAGTGGCGTGAGGACCAGGTGACCATACAAGTTTCAATCGCGGAAAATGTAAAGTCAGAAGCTGAAGCTTTGAAGTAATGAACATATTTTTTATATCTTTACTAGCATAGTAATACCCCTATAATTAGAAAATTAATTGCTATCAAAAATGTCAAACAATATACTCTGTATTATATGAAAAAATATGTACTTGAAAACAAAATGGCTTATTTGGATCAAATTCTATGAGAAGCATTGCTTTGCTATAATGTCTTGTCATAGAAATGGCTTGGTTGTATAATCTTCCACTGTTCAACGAGCCAATGAGATCAGAAATACTTTTTCTTTCAACACAAATATCTGGCGACAAAATGTAATCTCCTACCTATAGAAAAATATACTCAAATAGTTTGTATATTAACACACTTTGGATTTTTAATAAATAAAAATTTTCAACTATACTTGTAATGTTACGGGTTCAATTTTCATGCCTCTTGTATAAAGTATAGCAGGTAGTTCACTTCTGAATTCTCTCATATCAACTATGATCGTATTTGGAGCCTCAGGTTGTACAGGCACTCCACCTTTACGAGTATTTGTTTCATCATCTGTATCTTTTTGAATTGCTAGACTTAAACAATCTTCAGTTTTTCCGTCTTGATCGTCAGGTATAACCATTTTCTAAAGAAAGAAATACATTGGAAAAAGTACAAATATAAAAATTAATTTGTAACATAGTAACATACAGTTTTGGCATTAATTAACAAGTGAAATGCTTCTTTTTCTCGTCGTAACGATGTTAAATATTCCTGCTCTTCCACGGAACCTCCGTAAATTAAGAAATACACCTTTAAATCTATCGACGGATTATTATTCTGATAAACCTAAAAAAAATTTGTTTCAGTATTTGCGATTACATTTTACTTGCGCCTCAACAAATTAATTTTTTGTTTAAACATACTTCAATTTGCCGTACAGCAGAAATATCTGCTACATACATAATAATATTATTTGGCATGTGTTCCGCTAAAGCGCGTTGCAATGCCATTGGATCACCATTTTTTTTCAAAGACTGAATTAAAATAATAGGTGTATCTACAGTTGTATTTGTTAAATCTAATTCTGCAATCTGTGAACATTCTTCAAACTGTGTTAAATTTTGATCGTCATTCGATGCTGAATCGGACTGACTTCCTTCAGGAACTTTTTGAGATAATGTTAGCATATATGTATCTTTTTCTTCGTCTTCATTTTCTTCAGTTTTTTCGGTAGTTGCAGACTCCCCTTCTGCATTTTTCTCATTACTGCAATAAATACAGTCTAATCAGTTATATATATCGACTTTGTGAATATACAATTTTATTTTGTATTAATAGCATACTTTGGCTTTTGCATTTCTTTATGAGAAAGTTTCTTCATTGCTTCATAAAGTAAGTACTCGTTAGCACCCATAATTAAATAATTTTTTAACTGATAACATAGATTTCGATCGTGTACCAGTATCAGAATTTTCTCATTTTCCTTATTAATTTTTTTTTTATTTTGATGCTGAATTTCAAGTAATACCTCGGACAAAGCAGTCCACTTTGGAGTTACTTCAGGTTTTATTTCTGTATACAAATAATACATGAAAAAAAATTAAAAATTACTTTTCTAATGCATATCTTTATAAACTTACCATTTTTGCCATTGTACACTCTTTCTTTGGCATTTTGAAATAAAATATCTACAGAATCTAACATTAACCATCCACTGTTTTTTACAGCATAATCCATAGTACGTAAACAGTTTAACATTGAATAAAATGATACCGAATCCTCGTATGTCAAACATCTATATAATTTAATACGGTTCTTTAAAAATAGATTCGTCTTCTCGTAATTTGTCTTTTATGAATACTTACGCAAGAAGACCACGTAATGTTTTCAAGTCTGAGAGCAATTGTTTTGTAGTAGCACTAAGTTGGTGCCATAAAGGATCTAATTGCAATTGTAATTGCTTGTGGTATTTTTTAGATATTGCATTTTCAACAGTTAATTCATCTAAATCCAACTGTTAAAATAAAATGCAGTATATGAAATCGAGCATTTTATGTAATGGTATATGTTAATAAGCTATTGCACTTACATATTTGTTAAGTCTTTTAAGTTCTTTGATGACATAATTCATTATGTCAAGTAAAGAGGTTTGAATATTCAACATTTTTGATGTAATTTTTACATGTAACTCAATAACATCAGGCTAAATAAAAAAGTTTGCTATTATAGTTCTTCATACAATATATGTGTTGCATAATTGTATCAATGATTAGCATTACCTTATGTTTCCCTAAACTACTATTTACAAGTGTGTGGAAACGTGGCCATAAATGTAATTTTTTGACAAACAAAGCTTTCATTATGCGTTCTACCTGCGCAAATCCAACGGTAAACGCCAATGCAGAGTTGCTAAATGCTTTGATAAAACCGGTCTGGAATAATGTATAAAGTTATTGAATATTTTACATTGTAATTTTTTTCGTGCAATACATACCTTGTTACTTTGTCTATACAAACGAAGTGCAAACGCTTCTTGATATGAATTTAATATATTATGCGCTCTATATACAAGAACTCCAGTAACTAATTTTAATGGAACTCTATTTTTTAATAAATCCACTACAAGAATTCGTCCTGATAGAAACAACACTCCACCTTCTAAATACATTAGCTCCCTATAATTACATAACAAACAATGAACAAAATTGAATATTGAACAATAAAGTTATTGTCATAAAAAGGATGTAATTCAAACCTTTCATCTGCAGTGCATTCACATGTTACAACACGTGGTAAGTGTTTAATTCCAAGACCTTTTAAAATATCAATAAAATACTGTTCATCATGACTGGTAGTTCCCAAAACTATAATCAAGTTTCCTGGATCTGTGTATGCCCTTAATATATTTGCAAACACTATTTCTAACCCAAGTCCCCTAAAATAAATAATAGTAATATGAATTTGCAATATCACATAAAATTAAAATTATATACCATATAAAATAATATTTACTTTGCAACAACAACTAATCCATCTTCATGGATTATTTCCAAAAACATTTGATTCTCGTATTCCAACATGATTAATTTAAAAATTGTACACTAAATTATGACACACTCAAAATAAGATCTGGAAAAGTAAATCTAGAAGGTACCATGTAACAGATATTGGAAATGAGGAGTGCTTTTCCTAAAATATTAAAATATAATTATAATATACAAGCATATTATATCAGTATTTGCATCTGATTATGTACCTCATTAGCATTAACTTCTGGAGTTTTTTCATACAATGTGTTTTCAGTGTCTGTTGTTTCATATACTAGGAGGATATATTTACTAACTTCATGAGATGGGTGTCCATAAACACCTATACTAACAGGCCTTTTAAAACTGAAAATATATCAATTAAAATATATGTTTGCACATTATTGAATCTGTTTCACTATACCTATCAGGGATAAGAATGGTATCTTCCCCACATGTTGCAGACTGAAGACAATACTGATCTGGTTCATAAGTTGGTTTTGTTGTTGTTTGAGAAGCATACAAATCTGCATCACCAGTCCTACAAAATAAAATAAAATTTAATATTAAAGCAAATTAATAATTAAAGTAAATGTATGGTTTACTTACTCCGATATTAGTGTTATTCTAATAAATCCATCATATGTTAAACTATAATATTTATATGAACCTGCTGCAACTTCATCAATTATATAATGAGAAAACTTGTCTTTATGAGCTAATACATAAGATATCTGTTAAAATAATATTGTGTTTCCTTAGTCAAATTATTACAATTGAAGATTTAATGTCACATGTATATATAAAAGATACAAACTCACCAAAATAAGGAAAACTAATATATTCTTCATAGTACAGTGTATTTTGACATGACCATCACGCAATCATCCTCTCAAACTTCTTCAAAAAAGAATAACGCTGTACAATTAAGTTACCTTCTATATAATTTCTAAATAAGGATAAAATGCAACAATTAATAAAATCATTCCATCATCAAATCAGTTGTATAGTAAATAATGATTAAAAGTTTTCTATGACACATCTTAGTATAAATATATTTCACATTTTTCATAGTACACACAACTGAGTACGAAGTAGGTTAGGATATTACCATGTGCTGTTAATTCGTGTAATACTCCTTTTTTGTACAGAAAAGATTGAATATATCTTTTAACAAAAACTTATAACTTTGTATGACATTTACATACTACGTTTCTTTTTAATAGAATACGTATTATGATGCAAACTTCTTTAAACAGTAACTGTACAATATTTGACAGATGTCGCGAGTGATGCATTTAAATACAAAAAACTTACATCTTTTTAAAAACCTAAAGTACGTTTAAAAAATATCAAAATATCTGTTTTTTTCTGCTATAAACAATAGCCTGAAGTACTTTTAGTTGATAGTATATGATCAATTAATGTGATATGATATACCGACAATTTGAGCCCTTATCAACTAACAATCGAAAAGATAATGAAAAAGCAAAAAATATTATGGAATGGTCAGGGAATTTGAGGAAGTTGTGTCTTATTAACAGATTGAAGTATGCTACAACATTCAACAAGTTATTACAAACTTCCGATAGAAATAGGCTAATTTGGAATTTAAAAATGTTCTACGCGTACTTTTTCTGCTGTTTAATTAAATTAAGTATAAAACGTTTGCAAGAATGCATTATTTGCGTAATTTAAGATAATTAGCGCGTATCAAAGCTCTCGTTTCTAGGCCTCATGATACTCGCACCTCCTCGTAATCAAGCACGATATCCGCTGCATCACTATTAGGAAATGAGGTATAATAATTACTGCTTTGTCGTAGGAACAGGTTGCATGTATATAATAATGTACCGAGGGAATTAATAATAATCCACTCATTCTATCTGAAAATGTGTCACCACTAATTCTTTTAAATTTATTCATAATTTCAGTAATGAAATTGCAAATTCTCCGTGATCAATATCTCCACAAAAAATTCTTCGTTCTGCAATATACTATTTAATCGCTGTACGATATCTAGATTATCATGACTACTTGTATGATCGGTGAAGTCGATCGGAATGCATCGTCCGTGAAGCAATATCGGTAATCGTGTATTTCATTCTATAGCTGGTAGTAAAGTAATGCGTTATCAGAAGGCATTAGAAGATCATCTCGTACGCGTTCTTTGCTACCACTAGGTCCGTCGAATTGCAGCGTGGTTAGCTCGATTCTACCAGTGCAATAGGATCGGCCGATACTTTTTCCTACATCAATATAAGCTACCAGACCGGTAACAGTCTCTCTTTCTCGTGGGGTGTAAACAGGGCCTATGACGAGTCTGCAAGAAAGAGGAAGAGGGGGTGAGCGGTAGCACAGGTAAGATCGTCGGACTCCTGAGCAGCGATGTGTACGTTGCCTTATTAGCGATGGGAGCAATACCCTCATGATACCTTTCCAATTCTTCAACCATACTACAACAATTTTAATAAATTATACTCAAAAATTTACCGCCTTTTTATTAAATTTTTATGTAACTTGTCATGTATCATAAGATATTAAAAGCATATGATGTATTCAAACCTTTTGTATTAAATTACCTTCAATTATTCCGTCTATATATACAGGTGTTACATATTTGGTTTAATGGTTAGGTTAACCTCATAACTTCACCATAGATGCCTATAATTTACAAGTTCCTAGATGTCCAAAGACAAGTCCTTCAAGGCACATTCAATCCTTGCGTCACTTTCCGTAAGTACAATCTGCAGTGTCCATCAATCGATAAATCGGTGGTAAGAGCAGTAAATTTCGTAATTAGCAGGGAATCGATCCCATCGCTAGGTGATATGCATGTATGCGATTAAAGGGAGGTTATAGACGGCGCATGGTGAATCGAGCCTAAGGGTAGTAGAGTGGGGTTCGGCGGGAGTGAGGGGAGAATGGCGGAGGTTCAAAAAATGTGTAGGTGCGCGCGCAGCTGCTTTGTCTCTGTGTTGGCGGTGGTGGGGGGTGGCTGGACCACGAGGGGCCACAGGGGTCCGTGAGCGGAGCATGGCGGACCAAAGGCGACGGCATCCTTTCAGTCGGCCGCTGAACCCGCGCGCCGTGCGGTTGTTCGTGTGTATAGTCTCGGCTACGAATCGTCGCGTATCGTTCCTTTTCTACTCTCCATCGCAGAAACCACGCGTGTGAGCTTTTTCTATTCGCCGGTTATCCGTCCGTACTCGCGAAGGTGACCACACCGACGGAAACGACGTAAGCTGTGTTCCAGTAAGGACCTTTTCACGCGCCAGGATCGTTCTTTTGGATTTTTTGGAGTACGTCTTCGAGATTGTTTTCGTGCGCGGGCGTAACGCCGACGTGAAGTTCTTCTGCATGGTAAGTACTCCAAATTCAACGCCTTCTCTTTAACCGCGAAGTTAATCCACTCTTCGCGATGAAAACCCGTATGATGTCAGCCATTATTCTCCGAAGATGTTTCGGCACCGTGTAGATAAGCGCGATTCGCTTCAATGCAACTAACGAGCTAGATCGAAAGAAAGGGAACGAACGTTGGGCAAGGTTTTCACACGTGTATGCAAGCAAAACTTGGTGGAGTGATGCAACGAAGGGGGAATAAGATAAACGCGAAGTTGGCTTGCTTTTTGAATCTCGCGAAAAGAAGCTGGTACCGTTTCCCGCGATAATGTCACGTGATCGTAACCACAAATCTTATTACGCGCGAACTATTAGGAAAATGGCGTACGATTTTTGTTCCGGAAAACGCATTTACATTTTATATATAATAAAAATTATTCTTTATCGTGTAAAATTTTTTGCGAGACATAGACTCTTTTTCATAGGGCAAAATTTTTAAAATTCTTCTCTGTTAATGATTATATTTTAGTATTCCATTAACAGCGAAAATTCTTAATACATGTAGTTATTTTTTTTATACGCAGAACTTTTTAGTGAATGTTCATACTCTGCTTTAATTATTATAATGATTTTGTAGAATGTAAATTAGGCTCGTTAGTTTTCATTAAGGTTCCACTTCTTGCCAATTTTCACCACCCTCATTAACAAGTAATGACCTTCATTATCCATTAAGAACTTATCCAAATATTACATCTTTTTTATGAATATTTCAAAAGTTTCTCAAGAATTAACGGAAACCGCAATCATTTACTGAATGAAAAGTGCAAGTATAATTTTACCTTTTCATTTTAATAAATACACGAAAGGTGCAGGTAAATTTCGCATTATAAAAGGCCGCTAAATAGACTATAATTTAAAGTAATTCACAAAGTAATAAAAAAAGTTTCATGTCGTAAAATGAAGTGCAAGTTAAACGCTATTGTGAAAAGGGACCCCTTTTAAAATAATTAGTGCATATAATATCAAGGGTTCGGTTTCTATTGAATCTATACATGTTCCTAGTACACATGCTATTGAAATGAATATTTCTGTATGTATATTTAAAAGAATGACACACATACAATTGCACGGGTGTGCAGTAACACCGGTGGCGCTTTCAGTAACATAAGAGTTCGAAATTGTGCGTAATTACACCATATAATCGTAAGGTACTTCGTGTGGTATTCAAGGTGCGTTCTGAATGCAACGTATATTTGCTACTGTTTCTTCTCCCGTTTATACGCGCAATTTGTTCTGCACGAGAAGAATTAAGAACCGGGGAACTTTTTATGGTAAATAGCATGAGAGGAAAATGCCGTAGAACATTTACCAATTAACCCTTCACGGTATTGTTCGGATAGGAGAATAGATTTTAAAAAATAATCGAGTGAAAGTTATTTGGGTGGATGTTAGGTATTAGATATTAAATTTGTACGATTTTTAGATGTTATAAATTCTCTTGATTATTTTTCTATTTGACCGGAATAATTTATTTTGTGTCTGAACAAATTTTTATTCCCATCTTTTCGAATTTCAATAAATTAAGAATAAAAACTCAGATATTTTAATAAAGCACTAGAAATGTAATCGACAGACAAATTGTGGATGAATTCTAATTTAATGTAAAGCACTGAATAAAGTTTAATCTTGTAATCTTGTCTAAAAGAGTTAAGCCGTCATTTGTTGATACGAGTTTCGCTTGTCTCATATGTCCATGGCGTTTCGCAAATTTCGCAGGGAAATCATGTGTTCGAGGAGTGTTATTGATAAATCAGTCTCGAAACTCATTGTATACATTGGACGCGCGAAACAAGTTTGATCGTTTTGCTTGTTTCCATTTTTTTATTTTCTCAACGGATCAGAGATTCGAAAGTCGAGGCGTAGAATTGCAAACGGAAGAATCTATAAACAGACAAAGTCGAGGACTTCATTCGGTTTGAAATAACTGACCATTGTAGGGATCAAAGATTTCGTTGTTGGTGCCATCTGGTAGTCGACATTAAATGACTCATATTTTAAAATCGTTTTATCGTTTACCAGCCATCTTTGTGATCCTTTACGTTTATTATTAATTTATAGATATATCGATGATCGATATTGAGAACATCTATTTAGAATCTTAAAAATAAATTTGAAAATTTTTTATTTACGTAGAATGTATCGATGATCGATATAAGAATGTAGGAAAATTATTAACAAGTTTAGAATGTAATTTAAAATTTCTCAATTTAATAATCTCACATTTCTCAATTTACTTATTCAGAATTTTTCAATGTACCAATTTCTCAATTTACATATTTAAAATTTTTCAATGTACCAATTTCTCAATTTAGTAATTTAAAATTGCAGAAGTTTTTCATTTTTAAATCAGAAATTGCAGCAATGTTTTAACGGGACATTGTTTACGGTCACTGAAGGATTACACAGATTTTTTGAGCTGTTTTGCTCGCTTAATGTATTCGTTGAAATATTAACTCCGTCCGTCTCTGCTTTTTTGTTATCAAGATTCCCGGTTTTATCGATGTCCTCATAATACGTGGACATTATTTATTGTGACACAGTTCCGTTTCGTAAAACGGAAGCACCCTCGTTAATCTTCGAATTTTTTCGATATCTTCGGTACCGGTATTCAATATTTCTTCAATTGTTTTATATAGACTCTGTCTCGTAAATGAAACCATCATTTGTTTACAAAAATGAAAGACAGGAAACTCATGAACAGATAAATAGTAATATCAATAATTTTTGTGAAGTACAAAATTGTATTAAAATTCGAGTTTTTATGGAGGAGATTTGCATAGAAATGGGATTATTGACAAATCAATACTGCACAAGAAAAGAAAGTAGTTCAGCCCCTCAAATTATAATAGAACTTAAAAACGTGATAATATTCGTGACTGCGGGCAGATTTAATCGAATATTAGTCTTGAAAGTTGAGAGGGTCTCAGGAAGGTTTCTATGGTCCTAGGTTTGATCTCAGGGACGCCAACCCTCGAGTTGTGCCAACTCCAACACTAGTGTCGCAGTACGACAATCGATCTCTGCTGAAACACGTATACCGAACGCATTTTCAGGTCTCGTTAATCTTCGCTGTCGCATCGAGAGAATCGCTGAATTTGTCTGTATTGAAGAAAGAATAATTAGCACAGTTAGCTGCGTTTCGCAAAAAACAACAATCGAATCAGGACCGTATTGTGAAAATATTGGCGCGAGGAGTGAATACGAAAAACAGTATAATCCTTCTTTGTCACCCTCTGCATCATTTTTATTTGTAATTTACTTATAAGAACAAATTATAGCAATCAAGTTCATACGAACAAATTATAGGAATCAAGTTCATAGGAATAATATTCAAAGCAACAATAATTTATTTCATAAAAAAAAATAAATTAGTCTCATAAAATAAAGGTGCAACCCGAAATAAATTTTGTTTAGAAATATAAATTAGTTTTGAATACGTTTCATCTTTTTAATCAGAGAAATAATAAATATTCATGAAAGCTGATATTGTTAGTATAGGAACCTTTATGTGAATAAAAAATATCGAACGTTGACTCTGTTTTTAATTCCGAGAGTATACAATAAATATTTGAAGTGGTAATATAATAAAAGGAATAACAATTTTGGTCGGGGTTCCACAAGAGGGTGACTGTTCGCGTTGATGATCTCATTTTTCCTGATCTGGGTTTTTACGACCTTCCTTTTCTTCGTGTGTACACAAGATACATAAAGAATTACGATCACCATGATGCATGCTGATAAAAGACGAAGTCAATATTTAGGGTTGTTATCGATTGACCCTTAAACTACAGATATTCAGGAATTATGAGTTTCATTTCGATAAGTGAGGCTCTTTTGTGTGGTAGAGGACCTTTTCGACAGCAGGTATATTTCTGAAATTTCTGAATAAAACTAATCAATATAATTTTATTACACGACATACCTTCAATATATCTTCATTTTAATAAAAAAAATACAGTAATTTATTTATTATGTTTCATTTCCTCAGTTTTATAATTTACTGTCGATTTGACAGTAAATATGTGGGTTGTCCATAATGAGCGAAACAACAAACAGAAACTTGAGTACGTATACATATAAGTGGCATAGAATATCCTCGAACGTAAAACAATGGAGATATTATCGAATCCGGGGTTCGTTTCCCTGAAACTTTCAAATTTTTCTTCTCTCTCCACTCGAGAAAACTTGCTACGATTGATTTATGGTAGCCGCGAACAATACGGTGACCCCAAACTCAGCTTACCGTAAATCACTCCGTCGCGATTGAAAAACTTTGCAAATCAGTTGTTTAACGTTCAGAAGTTGTGCATCGGAAGCAAAGATTAATACAATGGAACTACATTTATCTAAACACGCCGCGAAACAAAACAGTTCGATTAACTTAGTGCCGATAAGAGGCGCCAATCTTCTTCTTCGACAATGATTTCTTGTTTCCGTGTGGTGAGTAGAAAGCGCGTGGTTTGAGTCACTGAACTGTATTGTCAAGATGTAGTTTTAGGAGAGACAGTGTTAAGGAGAAGTTTATTTCTTGGGGGAAAATTTGGGAAGTTGGAGAGTTAGGGATGTGGGATTTTGGGGAGTTGGAAATTTGGGGTTTTGAGGATGCAGAGATTTGGGGACGTGGGAATTTGGGAACTGAGAGATTTGGGGATGTAAGAATTTGGGGATGTAGAGATTTGGGAATGTGAGAATTTGGGGACGTGAGAATTTGGGGATGTGAGAATTTGGGGATGTGAGAATTCGGGGACGTGGAAATTTGGGAATTGAGGGATTTGGGGATGTGAGAATTTGGAGAGTTGGAAATTTGCAGTTCTGGGAATTTAAGAATGTGAGAATTTGGGGATGTGAGAATTCGGGGACGTGGAAATTTGGGAATTGAGGAATTTGGGGATGTGAAAATTTGGGAAGTTGGAAATTTGCAATTCTCGGAATTTAAGAATGTGAGAATTTGGGAACGTGGGAATTTGGGAATTGAGGAATTTGGAGATGTGAGGATTTAAGAGCATGGAAATTTGGGACTGTGGAAATTTGAGGACGTACGAATTTAGAAATACAAGTTCGACAATCACATAATTCCAAAATTCTCTCCAACCATCCAACTCCACTAAAAGTACATTTGCACCGTTTAAACCCATCACTACCCAAACACACCAAGGTCACCCCAAACTAAACAATTTAATTGTCCATCTAACAAAATTTCCTATATCACCTTCGATTGAGAAGCATCTCCAGTAACACTCACATCGAACAATTACCATTTGAACCCCTCAATTAACAATGAAACCAGTATACAGCCAAAATTGATAGGAACTAAAGGAGAACAATGCTCCTCTTGTCTACTCGTATCCTAGTAGACGGCATTTCAAGATTTTGGCACAGGTCTACGTTTCTCAATGGCGAATGGAGCACGTTCTCGTATATTCTTGTTCGTTCAGTTTCTTTTTCTATCTCGTTCATCTTCTGGAATTACTTCTGTTGGTTACCGTGTCTCGAGACGAAGGGATGATAGTTTGATACGATTGAACTGCTGGATTTAATTGGAGCACACGAGGAGAGATCCAATAATTTATCGGTTCGAATGCTTCGGAGAGAATAAAACGGACGTTGCTTATCGTTAGATGAAAATTCTAGGTCAATTTTTCGAGACACTAGTGAAACTTGTTATTGAGAGTGTTGTTATTTATTCTTGTTGCGAGAGCAGTTGTATTTATTGTTTAATACTTGTATTTTTGATGTGAGACCCAGATTTTCAAGTTTGTACTTTTTTTTATTTTCTACTCTCTAAATTTTCAACTCTCTAATTTTCAACACTCCAAATTTCCAACTCTTCAAATTTCCAACTCTGCAAGTTCCCATCTCTCCAAATTCCCATCTCTCCAAATTTCCATTTCTCCAAATTTCCAACTTTGCAAATTTCCAACACTCCAAAGTTTCATCTCTTCAAATTCCAATCTCTCTAAATTCCCATTTCTCTAAATTTCCAACACTCAAAATTCCCATATCTCCAAGTTCCCATCTCTCCAAATTCCAATCTCTCTAAATTCCCATTTCTCCAAATTTCCAACACTCCGAATTCCCATCTCTCCAAATTCCCATCTCCCAAATTCCAATCTCTCCAAATTCCCATCTCTCCAAATTCCCATCTCTTCAAATTCCCATCTTCTCAAATTTCCAACTCTCCAAATTCCCATCTCTCCAAATTCCCATCTCCCTAAATCCCCATCTCTCTAATTCCCACCTCCCTAATTCCTACCTCTCCAAATTTCCAAACCCTAAATTCCCAAATTCTCATCACCGATTCCCGTCATGCACCGTCCAATATGGTATTGAAATTCGTCGACCTGCGCGAAGTGGTTGCGTAGGACACCTGCATCCTTATAGTCCAGCTATCGATCGCGTTCGATGTGCGTGACGCGATATCGATGTTATTGGCCCTTATGGTCTCCCGGTGACCGGCGTGTATAGATATACGCGTTTATACGTCTCGTTACCTTGTACCCTCGCAATAGGAATCAGAACAGGATCGACGAGACGGTGTGTGGAAGGTGAACGGATCGAAAGAGAGGCAGGGGTACAGGTAAGTAAGCAGCAGGGATATTGTCGAGGCGTAACAGATCAGAGTGAAAGTTGAGGCACGACTCTGCATCTACGTCTCTTTCTCTTTCTTTACTCCGATCCTGAGTACAAGAAGAAGAGCTTGAAGAATCACGAGTCGAACGGAGTCGAAACGATCGTGTGCACGCTTTGCGCCTTTGACTTCTCTCGACGCAACGATTACGCGATTATATCACGGTGTGTCCCGTTTCTTTAACCATTTCGCCGAGGCGTGTGTTGTGTAATAATCGCGAATCGATCGTTCAAATCTGATACATAATTTGTTTCCTAGATATTCCTTGATGTTCACAGGGAAAATCTGCTTCATTATTTTTACCATCCGCTACGCATATGGCTGAGACAAAGACTGATATATGGAGTTTCCGGGATACTTCAAGGGATACTCACATTTTTTTTCATTTTTTCCTTTGTGAGGTGTTTTGTGGATTTAGGCATATTTTCTTATATTCAAAATTTTCGAATTTTGGGATAGGATGATAAGATTGATAGATTAATAGGATAAGTTCCTGAATTGATGAACTGGAGGATTCATACAGTGATGTAGTGATGTATTTAAGAAATTCGTGAGTTGATTCATTGATTTAGAAGAATATGGACTATCAGATTATTTCATTCAGAAATTTACAATTTTATACCTCTTCAATTTAAAGTCTTCAGGTTTTTGTAACTTCACATTTAATCTTCTTGCAATATTCCTCTTATAACTTCTTACAACTTATACAACATAATATTACATATAAAATATGCAATTTGACTGCAGTAAATAACCATTGATACTAAACATGTACATCAAACCTCATAATACAAAACAGAAGAAGTTTAAATATTTGTACGAATTTTACAATCTTCCTCACAAACTGTATCTCAAGAGAATATATCACAAGGAAAGAAGAGTTTGTTTTATTTGGCAAGTCGAAGCGTTCGATGGCACAAAGTTCGAAACACAGAAGACGAAATGGTATCGAACCCTGCGGGATACATGGGAGTCTGGGTAAAAATAGACTATGAAACATCCGTGAGGACCCTTTCGTCGAGTCTAAGTGCGTAAGTGGCATGGAGTGGTTGGCCAGTTGGTCGGAAGTGCACGTTGCATCGTCGATGGGACGTCGGCACGGATCGTGACGAAAGGATGCAACATCCATGGGGGAATCAATGGGAGAACGAGAGATAGAGCTAATGTTGTACAGGATGTCTCGGATGCGATAACGCATTCATCGAACGCTGCAAACTTTGATTTAGGGTTTGGTACTAAAATAGTTTGGTAGATGTTTCTTGTTGTTAGTAAATTATTTAGTAGAAGTTTCATAATTATCAAGGTTATAGTCATTTAAAGTCTTGAAATTCTAATTGGTAGAATTTGGAAAGTTTTAATTGATGAGATGGGTAAAATTGCTCAAGTTCCACATTGCTGAAATTCTGTCTGGTCAAATTTGCAATTTTGATAATTTTAGGTGTGTAAACTTTAAAAAGTATAAAATTCGAATTGGTCAAATTATCAGCCTTGAAAATTGTAATTGACCAAATTATCAGCCTTGAAAATTCTACTCGTCCAAATTCTCAAGCTTGAAAATTCCACTCGTCCAAATTCTCAAGCTCGAAAATTCCACTCGTCCAAATTCTCTAGCTCGAAAATTCTACTCGTCCACTTTTTCAAGCTTGAAAATTCCACTCATCCAAATTCTCAAGCTTGAAAATTCCACTCGTCCAAATTCTCAAGCTTGAAAATTCCACTCATCCAAATTCTCAAGCTTGAAAATTCCACTCGTCCAAATTCTCAAGCTCGAAAATTCTACTCGTCCACTTTCTCAAGCTTGAAAATTCTACTCGTCCAAATTCTCAAGCTCGAAAATTCTACTCGTCCACTTTCTCAAGCTTGAAAATTCTACTCGTCCAAATTCTCAAGCTTGAAAATTCTACTCGTCCAAATCCTCAAGCTTGAAAATTCCTCTCGTCCAAATTCTCAAGCTCGAAAATTCTACTCGTCCACTTTCTCAAGCTTGAAAATTCTACTCGTCCAAATTCTCAAGCTTGAAAATTCTACTCGTCCAAATCCTCAAGCTCGAAAATTCTACTCGTCCAAATTCTCAAGCTTGAAAATTCTACTCATCCAAATTCTCAAGCTTGAAAATTCCACTCGTCCAAATTCTCAAGCTTGAAAATTCCACTCGTCCAAATTCTCAAGCTTGAAAATTCCACTCATCCAAATTCTCAAACTTGAAAATTCCACTCATCCAAATTCTCAAGCTTGAAAATTCTACTCGTCCAAATCCTCAACCTTGAAAATTCCACTCGTCCAAATTCTCACCCTAGAAAACCCCAATTCTCCAAATTCCCAAATCCCTCAAAACTCCAATTATCTTTCTCCTCATTCCACTTTCAACCTCATAAACCCACATTTCACAAAAATAAAAAAGCACACTCCACGAATAGAATCCGGATAAGAGTTTATGCATTCTAAACGACTGGGAATCTTCTGCCGGAAATGCATGCCTCTTGGCGAAGCATCGAGTTTCGCAAGGCGGTATTTAATAGCTGAATCAGAAATCGGACAGCTGCTGGTGTCGATGACTCAGTCGATGGCTACATTCAAATTTGACAGTGACGCGACAGTGCGTGACTTTTTCTATACCAAATCGGACCCACCTAAATACGTAGGTTGACTGAGGATTTATTCGAGCATTTCAAGTTGTCCGCAAATTCCGTGGTTCTGTTTAAACAGGTGTCTCCTTCGTGATCGTCCGACGAAAATATTTTTCCTCTGGTCAGCGTAAACAACAGCAAATTATAGATGTGTCCATTGTTATCGTGGAGACAATTCGTCGTTTGTAAATTAATTACATTAATTGTGCTGTGTGTTTTGTATAGGTAGGTTAGGTTGTATAGATTGGTAGGTTAGGTTAGGTGGATATTAAATGGTGGGTTTGGAAGTGTTATGATTTGATGATGGGAAATTATTGTGCAATAGAAATGAAATTTACTTATGGTAAATTAATTTTTAAACTATAAGTAGGTGATTTGGTTATATTTTCCTTAGCTCTTTACATTGATTTGTAGTCCATAAATTTATCTGATTTAATAGAGTCAGACTTGTTCTTATGTTGCATAATGAAAATATTTTAAATATTTTCTTTAGCTCTTTGCATTGATCTGTAGTCCATAAATTTATCTGATTTAATAGAGTCAGACTTGTTCTTATGTTGTATAATGAAAATAGTACTGTTGAAGGATTACACAAATATTTTTGTCTTGACTATGTTAATATTCTGTACGAAATTAAAAATGCAATTGAAAGATCAAATAAGTAGTACAATAAAGTCTCTATATAAGAAAAAAAAAGACACAATGTTCTGTTTAAGAATAAACTGAACTAAAAACACAGAAATATTTCGGAAGCAGCTGAGAAGTGAATAGAAGATGCACAGGATGATTCATGTTTCCTCAGATAGAGATTGTGGATAATAAGAGACCATAAGCATGTTTGTCCTTTTATCTGCCTTATCTTCTCCTGCTACATAATCTAGTTCTCCAAAATATGATAAGACACAAGAGTTGTCCTATGTAAACTGCAAGCTGTTTCCTTCGAGGTCATCAAAGATAAAGAAGCACAATTCACAAATACTTCAAAACAAACTAAACTAAACATATACTCCCATAAACAAACCTTACTATTCTCTCTAGACACTAAACGTTAATAGATAATTACATTTGATAACTTGTTTATACTTAAACAATTAAAACACGTTTTAATAATCTTATGATAATTGATGTTTCTCTACGCAGGTATTTAGCACTTTCTCTTCAAGTGAAAACTGTATCTATTAGTAAATCAAATAACAGATTTCACTTAAAAAGGTGCTGCTCTATGTAAATGATTGGATTGAAAAACAAAATTCCTTTTATGCTTCTTTGCCTTTGATTAATTCAATGTAAACTTCATCTGATACAGTGTGGTTTTCTTTTTTACTGCAAACTTTCCACTTTGGGTTTCTATTGTGACTGAATTCTGGAATGAGTAATTTAGATTTTGGGGGTTTTGGGAATGTGGAGACTTGGGAATTTGGAGGTTTGAAGGTTTCAAGACTTGGGGATTTGAGGATTTAGAAATTTGGGGATTTGGAGAGATGGGAACTTGGAGGGATGGGAATTTGAAGAGATGGGAATTTGGAGATTTGGAACTTTGGAGAGATGGGAACTTGGAGAGATGGGAAATTTGAAGAGATGGGAATTTGGAGATTTGGAACTTTGGAGAGATGGGAACTTGGAGAGATGGGAACTTTGGAGATTTGGGAATTTGGAGAGATGGGAACTTGGAGAGATGGGAAATTTGAAGAGATGGGAATTTGGAGTGTTGGAACTTTGGAGATTTGGGAATTTGGAGAGATGGGAATTTGGAGATTTGAGAATTTGGAGAGGTGGGAATTTGGAGTGATGGAAATTTGAAGAGTTGGGAATTTGGAGATTTGGAAATTTGAAGAGTTGAGAATTTGAAGAGTTAGAAATTTGAAGAGTTGGAAATTTGCAAAGTAAGGAATTCAGTAGACAAAAATCCCCAAAAAAAGAACTTACAGTGCCCCCCAAAGAATAAATAACTTTCTAAAACTCCATTTCTCCGTCCACCATCCTCCAACCTCGAAAAGCGATAAGAAGCGATTTGTCAGCGCCCTCCGCGTGGCCTTCGCGACACTGGTAGCATCGACCGGTAGCAATGTTTGTTGTAGAAAAGTGTGATGAGCGGTTGCACGAAACAATGACTGGTATTCGGAGCGTGCATTTATTTAAATCGCGGAGAGCAAGTGTTGCTGGTTGTGGACGTAGTGCGCAGCGAAGAAGTTAAATATATCTGGCTTGGCCTAACCGTTCCTTCTATCCTCATTCCTTTCGAATGCCCAGCCTGGTCTCGAAACGGATCGCAAGTATGGCTTTCCAGACGAGAGAACTTCGCGGCTCCTTGCTATAACGTCGATGAAGGATAAACAGCGATCGTTCGTTCGAATGCGGTCGTTAAGGTATACCCAGCCACTTTCTTTTTGGGAGATTATAGTAACGAGGTTGCTCGGACCCCTTCGTAATCCTTCTGCTGTAAGGCGCCATGAAGACTTGTAAATGGTTGCTTGATAGGGGGCTTAAGAGTCAAGCTTCGCTGTATTGCGAAAGATCCTTAAAAGGTTTTTTCTTTCGAATCGGTTTAACGGAGTGTAGCATCGATTTTGTCGGGATTTTTATGCTTCCAAAGAGTTCCGAACAGATTTTCGTTGATTGCCACGCATTTTTTTACATTGATGCTGATTTTTAAGAGGAGTTTTGTTGCAACGTGGGTTTAATGGAGACACGCCTTCAGAGGAGTCTTATGGACGATTCGATACAGAAAATTGGAGGTTGCAGGTTTTCTTGTTTTGCGGTTTGGGATGCAGATTTGGGAAGGTGGGGATTTGGGGTTGATGTTTGGGTACTTGAGAAGTTAGAGTGAAGTTTGGATGTAGAGAGAGTTGCAAATTTAGGACTTGGGAATAATTTGGGAGGATTAATAAACTTGCAAATGTAGGAGTTTGAGAATTTGAGGGTTTAGGATCTCCAGTTTTGTGAATTTAGAAATATTTGAATTTTGGAGGGTGGAAATTTGATAATCTAGGAATCCAGGAATTTAGGGGTCTAAGAATCTCGAATTTTAGAATTGAATCTGGAAATTTAGAAATCTATGAATCTAGGAACCTTGGAACCGTGAAACCTTGAAAGCTTTGGAACCTTGGAACCTTGGAAGATTTGGGACCTTGGAACCTTGGAACTTAGGAATCTAGAAATCTTGAAATTTGTGCTCCCAAAAATATAAAAAACCTACAAATTTCATACCTAGAAAATTTCAGAATTTAAAAATTCAATAAATCAAAAATCAGTAAATTTGAAAAATTGACTTTGAAAATTTGAAAATTAAAAACTGGAGTAACATACCATCAAGAAAAGAAAAATTGCTTCAAACTAAACAAATCAAAGTTTCCACAACAAGAAAGTGTATTTAACTTTGAAATTAAAACCAGTTTTCGCTTAAATAATGTAAAAATAATAACAGATAGAAATTTAGAAAGCACCTGCGCGTAATTTCGTTTGAATTTCCACAATGACTGAAACGATTTCTTTACACCCGATTGAAACTGAGAACCTCGTACATAGTACGTTTGACTAAATCCTTTGAAACTCTATTGAAACTTTTAACAACGTTTCTATACCATGAATCGAAATAAAAGATCCTTAAAAAATCAAATGAAAATTCTTTTTAACAAAGTTACCCAGGTTCTGAAACGAGATTTGAAAACTCGTTCGAAATAATAGAATTTTATCAGATCGATGCTGTAGTCTGTAGTTCGATTGAATTGAAATGTAAAAAATTGTTCGGAATCAACGCAAATCCTCTTTGTATTTGGTGGAAACGTAATAAACTTCGTGAAATCGGTGCTGTGCTTCGTTAATCTGTGTTGGAACTAAAGCTTTTTGAAATTGGAGCAAATTTTGTTCGAATTCGATGGTATGGAAATGAACGTTAAGGAGGAGTGTTATTTAAAATTTTGAAGTTGGGGATTTTTTAATTTTTGATTTGGGGAATTTATTAATTTTTGTGGGTTTAGATTTTTGGAGTTCGGAATTTAGCAAATTCTCAAGCTTTCGATTTTTCAAATTTATCGAATTCCCAAGCGACCGAATTCTCAAATTTACCGAATTCCCAAGGGTCCGAATTTCCAACCCTCCGAATCCTCAAATTTATCGAATTTCCAAGCTTCCGAATTCCCAACCCTCCGAATTCTCAAATTTACCGAATTCCCAAGCTTCCGAATTCTCAAGCGTCCGAATTCTCAAATTTATCGAATTCCCAAGCGACCGAATTCTCAAATTTACCGAATTCCCAAGGGTCCGAATTTCCAACCCTCCGAATCCTCAAATTTATCGAATTCCCAAGCGTCCGAGTTCTCAAATTTACCGAATTCCCAACCCTCCGAATTCTGAAATTTACCGAATTCCTAACCCTCCGAATTCTCAAATTTACCGAATTCCCAAGCTTCCGAATTCCCAAGCGTCCGAATTCTTAAATTTACCAAATTCCCAACCCTCCGAATTCTGAAATTTACCGAATTCCCAACCCTCCGAATTCTCAAATTTACCGAATTCCCAAGCTTCCGAATTCCCAAGCGTCCGAATTCTCAAATTTACCGAATTCCCAACCCTCCGAATTCTCAAATTTACCGAATTCTCAAATTTACCGAATTTCCAAGCTTCCGAATTCTCAATTTTCCGAATTCCCTAATTTCCGAAATCCCAAAATTTACCGAACTTCCTCATTCCTCATTCCTCATTGACAAATTTCCAAATTCCAACTCTCTACATTCCTAAATCCTCCAAATGCACCGCCCGGGGCAGCGAATATCCCGTTCATCATCGCTTCTCTCCCTCGATTTCGCCATCAAACCGAAATATTCCGAACGTCGATAAAATTCATTAGAAAAATAAATTTTCCATAGTATAATAATTTAAATCCCAACTACCGTTCTGCACAAATAAACGTCCTCATAAAGTACTGTTACTCGTCTATAATATACTCGTGCATAATGTCAAATCGTTTAATCGATAATTTATAGGGAATCATCGTTCTCGCTAAAACATTTAGGTCGGAAGTTACGTGCAACATTTTCGCACTCGAGCAATAAACTAACTAAGCTATACTCGAGAGTGGCTGTTAGCGAAGAGAACGTATAATGATCGGTAAATTGGCTCTGATATACGGATCGCTTGCATCGGTATACTCGTGATACTCGTTTCATTTGCAATCTCTGCTTACATGTCTTTGTTTCGATTTGACTGAGGATCGAGAGACGTTTCGTGGAGAATCGATTCGACGAGGAAATGGGACGACCGATTATAACCAAGTTATTAATAAGCTTGATAATGTACACATTATTCTGTACTATGTGGTCGATGATGAAAAAGAACAGGGGGTTAAGTGCCGATACGAAGACATTGTTATTTGGAACGTACTAAAACTTGCGTTTAATAATTTTTTATAGAATTTTATTTCTTTGTATTTTGTCATTATTCTTTCGATTTTTATTTCATTTTTGGTCACTGTGGATATTTATTAATTTTGTAATGTCACTGTGGATATTTTTTTTTTTTTAATGTGTTATGATTCATAACTTTCGATATTTATTTTTTAATATATTTTAATTTTTATATTTTTTTATATACTTCAATTTTAATATTTTTTAATATATTTTAATTTTAATATTTTTTTATGTACTTCAATTTTAATATTTTTTAGTATATTTTAATTTTAATATTTTTTAGTATATTTTAATTTTAATATTTTTTAATATACTTTAATTTTTATATTTTTTAGTATATTTTAATTTTAATATTTTTTAATATACTTCAATTTTAATATTTTTTAATATTTTCAATATTTTGCAGTTGATAACAGTCGACATGTCCTTCTTAGTATTTTAAAATTAATAATAGAGGATGTTTATCTAACGACAGCTTTTTATATGAACTTGTCAGTACTTGAAATATTTTTAATACATTCACCAAGACTGTATAATAAAATCACCGTTATTTATTTTGTAAAACACCAATCATAGCAATTAAATTTCATTAAAAAACCAATCACAGACCCTAACTTAAACCTAATCAGACACTAATAGCCTAAGTATACTAACAGACTAAGTACATTAATATAGAGTAACTACGCTAATAGCCTAAGTAACGACATGAACGCATCAAAGTAAACACGTGATTAATATATTTCATTAAACAAAGACGTAACAAACACGTACTTTGAACGAGTATTTTTACAGCCCAAGGTCTGTTAGCATAGTAGCAAATCGAATGAATGAAAGTGCAACTAGCAAAATGGACGTCTGTAGATACCAGTTAGCACACTTTCATTTAACTTTCCTGCATTTGTGAGAAGAGGTTTGATTAGCATCCGCGTTTACTTAAAAGCGCGTGAAAAACATTTCATTAGTCGTTTCAATCGCTAGTTAACTTGTTCCATAAGCGGTCAACGTTGAACCGTGAACGGGAAACAAGAGAATTTCCCATCGTTCCATATCGGGATACTTTACCGTAATGCACCGTCAATTTTACCGTAAAATACCATTGTTAACACTTGCAGTGCTTTTCATATAATTCAACAAATAAATCCACCGAAAAGCGTAATAATTATTTGGTTTAATTTGCATTTGTATCCAGTTACGTTTTGGGTACGACAGGGTTTATATATTATATCAATCATACATTTCATTTTCATAAAA
Organism: Megachile leachella; assembly: GCA_963576845.1. Taxonomy (NCBI): domain Eukaryota; kingdom Metazoa; phylum Arthropoda; class Insecta; order Hymenoptera; family Megachilidae; genus Megachile; species Megachile leachella. The sequence continues at coordinate 11,546,816 of OY756254.1, read as the reverse complement.
TTAATTCAACATTGATTAACGAAGGTACGGAGGTAAATAACCGAAAAGAAATAAAAATCATTCAAATATTAATATTTTTCATTTAACCACGAGTTATTGATTCAATCAAATTTTGGTGCCAATTTTTTATTTGCTATACTTTTAAGTAATACATTCAATCAGAAGTACTTTCCACGATTCTCAACGACAGGTACGATATCTTCACTCCTTGTTCAAAAACAGGAAGGTCGGGAAGAGACCAAATAAGTGTAGGGCCCGTTTCTAGAGGAGCGAGCGAAGCAACTCAAGTGTTGAACTCAATTCCATCAGGTTCAACTTCGTTTAGCCGCTCTCGTTTTCACCGCAAGACCAATCATTACAGCCGAGGTTTTATCAGATCATGTGACTAACAAATGCGTTGTATACAAAGTGCGCTTAAAACAGATATTCAAAATACTCGCTCATGTATTCAAAATATGTGTTCAAAGTACATGTTTACAAAATATGTTCAAAATACAAGTTTATTAAATCCAATTATGTCATCATACTTCAGCTTCCATCTGATCACGTGACTGGGAAAAATACATTATCCACAAAATTTATTCAAGATGTTTATAAAATGTGTTGAAAATACATGTTCATAAGACATGATCAATTATGTAATTATACTTGAAGCTTCATCAGATCACGTGACTAGTAAAAATACATTATCTGGAAAATTTATTTTTTATTCAAGATGTTTATAAAATGTCTTGAAAATATATGTTCATAAGACATGTTCCATTATGTAATTATACTTGAAGTTCATCAGATCACGTGACTGACAAAAATACATTATCCAGAAAATTTATTCAAGATGTTTATAAAATGTGTTGAAAATACAGATTCAATTAAGTGATTACATACATGTGGTTTCATCTGATCACGTGACTGGGAAAAATTTATTTACAGAAAGAATTTAAAATATTTACAAAATAAATTCAGAGTACAAGTTTATAAAATATGTTCAGGTACAGTGTGTATTTCAAATTTGTACCAAATGTGTACAAATGTAGTTGCGTTGTTAATCTGAATGTTAATAAAGCTTGAAAATATAAAATTATTTGACCATTGCAGAAACGGTATCGAAGTGAATCACTGCGTTTCGAAAGGGTTATTTCGACTCTTCCGTTCGTCAGGGTTATTTAGAAGCTTCTTATAAGGCCATTCAGGCACGCTATTTAGGAAGACGAGAAGAGTATTTTTATTTGCGGCGAGAAGAATACTCGGCATCGGAAGAGTTACGGTATGCAACAAGCCATTCATCAAAAGCACATAATCAGCACCGAAAGGGTTAAATGACGAGGTTGTCGGTGAGAAGGCGTGAGTCACTAGCAAGCAGTGCCTCTGTTAGTTACCGTTAACTTTTAGCGCTGATGACGAGCCATATCCGCGAACACGTGAGAAAACATTCTTCTTCTTCTGTTGGTGCGCGCGTGGTTGCTCGAAGCTTTTCGTAAATGGACGCGCGGCTAATTTGCGCGTATGTAATTAAGTCGATTGCGCGAACGAATCAATCAACCGGTCGATCGATCAGCGACATCGAATCGGGAAAAATGGCCACTCGAGTGAATTAAATGTGATCGATGCGGAACGAGATTTTATTTGTTTCCAAGTTGATTGGTCGGAACGAAGGTGCACGATAATTGCATGTTCCAAAAGCTATTAAATTTATTTTCTCGTTTTGGATCTCCCTTGTATTTAGTTTCATTGCGTTTCGTTTTTATCTCGTTTCAAATCCGATTGGAAGAAATTTGTCTTGGTCCAAGTTTTTTTTAACCTCTTTTTATCTCAAGCTGGATATACGTTTCACTTATTTTCTTATTTTTCATTTACTCTATGTAATATTTCTGAACAGAGCTGTCTCGCTACACGTTTATTCATAATTATTAAATTTAAATCTGGTATTTCTTTGAAATGGATTAATATCTTAAAAATTGAAGTCTCGAAAGTTTGCCAAGGAAATGCAAGTTGAATTAGTTACTGCGTTGCTGAAATCATTTTACTAATTGGATGCAACTAATTAAAGCATTCCTCCTACCTTGTAGGAAGTCCCTGCGTTCTAGATTGAATCTCGAAACTATTCGACTTTCTTCAAATTAGTTTCTCGCAGCGTTGATACAGGGACATTTTCTTCAAGTACCAACTTTCTTCGGTTGATTTTAATCGAATTTCTTAATAATCGAAGGCCGATCAAACTTTGCTGTACCAAGCTTTCAATCAAATTTCAAACAATACGAATGGAAGCTTGTTCTTATTGTTGGCAGAAATAGAATCAGTTATTTTAATTCAACATAACTTTATAACTTTTTGTCAGTTTGGTTTGCAATGTTACAAAAATTGTCATTAATTAGTCTTCATTTATTGTAATACATAAGATTATCAGTTTATATTTGATACAAGTAGACATTAAATGTTACATCAAGAAAAATAATTTAATCTGGAAAGATTAAAATGTAGGAATATTCAGTTTGTTTTTAATTACATCAACCGAAAGTCTCACGTACAAATTTCACCATTGTTTTCATGCTTCATGAATTTTTTAAAGATTTATATAATTACATATTGAAAACGACTAAAATATTACACTACAAAATCAAGTTAAATAAATGTTTATATTTAATCACAAAATTGTCTATTATGAAAATCTACTATGAATGAATAGATTCAAATTTCACCGTCACTCCAGCGCAAATCAAGATGGCGGCTATTACTTCCATAATTGCAACGAAAGACGTCTCAAAATAAAAATATGAAGCATCATGGAGGTTTCAAAAGGAAAATGATGTTGAAATAAGTATACTAGGCGTTGAAGAGGATAAACGAAGACGGCTTCAAGTTAACCGTTAACCGATTCCTCTTTTTGCATCGTGTTCCTGCCCTCGGTCGTCGCGACGCTTCACCTTCAGATTGGCTTCCGCGTGCGAAAGTGAAACGATCGTGTAATTTCCTCCAGTTTCGACCAGGATGATACACGATACGTCCAAACCCGTACACCGCAAGAAATTTTGTAAGGGGGTGACTGATTCCCGGTGATTCTTATAATGGCTCATCAACTACAGTGACACACACGCTCAATTACTTCCACCACTGCCGCATCCCACGTAATTTACTCCTCCGGAGTAACGTCGCTAACATTGTCAATACAAGACATTATTCTTCCTGCTGATGCCAGACACAATTGAATTCAACCTGCCACTTCGACTTTTTACTTTTTAGAGGACGGTCGTTGCTCCTCGACTATGTTTGCGCTGCATAATTTCACGGGGGGCTCTTGAGGTGTGTCGTATTTACTTCCACATTTTTGTATTCACGAATTTTTACGTTTGATGTGCTGCGATTTTTTTTAGAACGAAATTTTGTAGCTTTATGTATAAACTTGTAGTTGCAACTTCATGTGTGTGATTTACGAATTTGTTTAATTAAAAAAGGCTGTAGCAAATGAAGTCTGTAAAGGCTGTAACATCTGTTTATTTCTTGACAAAATTAATTGTAACATAGTAACATCTTCATCTACATTTTCTAACATTCATATAAGTTGCTCTTTCATAAAAAGAAAATTTTAAAAAATAGTACTTACGGCTATAAAATCAAGGTACATCTATTTGAGCCTAGTAAAATATAAAGAAGCCAAGTAATAAATAATCGAAGCATTAGGAGGATGGTAAACAATTTTTGCGGTAGTTATTTGTCGAATTATTCTTGCGGATTTATAATGCTACAAGCAGCAGAGGAGGGTAAAGCACGCTCGAGCTGAAAGCGGATTTATAATAATTGCAAGCGTGGCGAAAAAAGTTGGAACACCCACGCATGTATGCGTGCGAGCAACGAAACACGTGCACATGCACTATACATCGTGAGACACCGTTGATTAATGCCCTTTCGTTTTGTATCTTCTTTTTCTCTCCCTCGACGATCGTTTCGATTATTCTTTTCCTTTCCGAAGGGGAGGAGAGAGTTCGCGGCTCTGCGAGCACCGTGTATTGGTTCAATTAATGTTTCATTTTGATTACCTGCGAATTATTTCTTTATTTCATGATGTTTCGGCCGCGTGATTTATGACGGTAGGTGTTGAAGAAAAGCATGAGGGGATGTTCTTCGAATTATGAAATATTATTGCGTTAATTCGTGTATTATACAAATAGTGATTAATACTAAACATGGAGGTAATTAGAGCTTCGTTGTAATTTCTTTGCGTCGAGTTTAATGATTAATGTTGCTTGGTGGTTTAAAATCGATTAACTTTATTAGTTATTAACTATTATTAATACGAATGTTTGCGTGTACATATTATAAATATGAGATCAGTACAAATTACAGAAATAAATTTAGTAATAGATTACAAGCGTGTAGATTTATTCTTGACTCACTGAAGCACTAAATAATTTTCTTATTTATTATTAATGTAAATATTCACAAAAATTACCTTACTTGCTGATTTATAATACTGACGATGGTACATATAAGCATGGACAGTGAAGTTTACACAATTTTTATTTATTAAAGTAACATATTTGTGGAAGAACGAATATTTCTTATTTTATAAACGAAGGCAGTAATGATGTTAGGACCTCCTTTCAAAGGGACGCATTATTCCGTGCCGCAAGTAGGTTTAATTCATTCTAGTTTAAATTCCAGTCGTAGGTCAGAGTTCAGTCGATTACAGTGCCTTTGATCACTGCGTCCACTGCGGAAAATGTTCTCACGAAACTGGTTCTGTGTATCTCATACACGAGCCTCCATTTTGGTCCCTTCTCGAGCATGCTGCTCTAGTTAACCCAATTTACCGCGATGAAAGGATACGTGCACTTATTTTTTACCCTATCATGATCGTACTGATGCTACCTTAAATGTACTGCTTTATCAGATGGTCATAATTACTTTAATCAAGATACTTTCTACTATATTTTATACCTTGTCTTTGATAGTGGCGATTGCTTTCGAACTCCTGTCACGATTTGAGGTTATGGTGTTGTAAAGGAATTGTGATGGTAATTTCTATAGGGAGGGTAGAAATTGCGAGGTTGGGAATTTAGGAAATTGGAGTGTGTCATTGTAGATAATTTTCAAGTTTCTACTTTTGAAATTAGCAAATTTTCAAATGCACCAAATTCCAAATTTTTCAAATTCCAAGCGTCCCAAATTTCAAATTTTTTAATATTCTATATTCCCCAAATTCAAAGCGCTTCGAATTCCAAATTTTCAAAATCCCTCATTCCCCAAATACCAAATTCTCTAAATTCCAAGCGCCCCAAGTCCCAAGCGCCCCAAATTCCAAGTTCCCCAAATCCCAAGCGCCCCAAATTCCAAGCGCTCCAAATTTCAAATTCCCCAAATCCCAAGCGCCCCAAATACCAAATTCTCCAAATTCCAAGCGCCCCAAATTCCAAATCTTCCAAATCCCAAGCGCCCCAAATTCCAAATCTTCCAAATCCCAAGCACTCCAAATTCCAAATCCTCCAAATCCCAAGCGTCTCAAATTCCAAGCGCTCCAAATTCCAAATTTCCCAAATCCCAAGCGCCCCAAATCTCAAGCGCTCCAAATTCCAAGTCCTCCAAATCCCAAGCGCCCCAAATTCCAAATCCTCCAAAACCCAAGCGCTCCAAATTCCAAATCCTCCAAACCCCAAGCGCCCCAAATTCCAACTTCCCCAAGTTCCTAATCTCCCAAATTTCAAATCTTCCAAGTCTCCAATCTCCCAAAGTTTCAAATCTCCCAAGTTCCCAATCTCTCAAATCCCAAATCTCCCAAATCTCCCAAATCCCAAATCTCCAAGTCTCCACTTCACCAAACACCCATCTAAAACCTTCCAACCCAAGGAAGACCAAAAAATACAAAAATTGAACCGTAATAAATTTCCCCATTCCGGAATCTGCAGCATGCATGTATTGTAAACAACAGCGTATAATCGAAAACAGTAAACGGATGTTTATATAAATTATAGTTGGTTTACGCAGGAGCCTATTTTTAAGTGGAATGAAAGTGATCCCCAGAGCGTGTCCAGATGTTGCAGAAATACCGAAAAGAGTTCCCTCGGTAGTTTATCATTAGACGGCACGCTTTATTAAAGTACCTGTGTACTTCTGCTTAATTCAGCGTCAGATGTGTCTGTCAGGTTGTAATTACACTTTGGGCACGCGCGTCAGCTACTTGATGTTTACTGCAGTCCAACATATGCGTCTTTAAAATTCACCCTCTGTCTGAAGAAACTTAAAATCATTTCCAAGATCGCTTCTCGACGTTTCCTGTAATCTTGAAACGTTTCTATTCACGATAAAACGTTAATGGGCTACGTTGATGTTTCCGTTTCCTGGATATTGAACATAACATTTATTCTACGCCTGATGCTGTTCATCTAACTACAAACAATTTTGTTAATTTTAAAATGGTGAGGATGAAATTTCCGGAAGAAAATGGTCTGTGTTAAAGTCATTAAATATATCGGAAGATAAAATAGATTTCTGTGGAGTATAATTATCTAAGATGAATATAGTGTGATGGGATTCATAGAAAATACTTGAAAAATGAGAGGAGACAGATGAGTAATTCAACTGGTGTTTACACGCACAGTATCTAACCTTCCAATTACAAAGGAGATGAACGAGACGTGCATCTTTAATTCTCGTTGGAAGGGTGCGTGAGGGTCCAGCTAGGTCGTTCCGTCACAGAAGGAACGGAAATATTTGACTTCTGCCCTCAGAAGCTTATACACAGAGGGAGAGAGAGGATCCTCCTTGTGGCTCGCGATCTACTGGGTGTTCATAACATATTGCATTTGCTTTTGTTAGCTTTAATCTATTGTTAATTTAATCTGGTTTAACACTATAATCTAATATCACTTCTCATGTTCATACAAACTATTCTTATACAAGATTAACCCCATCCCGTGCCATTTATTTATCAGATGCGTCAGTCAAGACTAACTAATCAAGTATAACATTAAACCAAACAAATGAAATTAAAATGTTGTGCGTATTTTATATTCAAGTTAAAGAGTATTCAAAACTTGAGTAAGGTTTATCAAATTTGAATAGTAAGTGCGTCACGAGTCAGACTCGTCAAAGTACGGAAAGAGGTTAACAACCTTGTTAGGTTTTTACCTAAACTAGAATTACTAATGCATGAAAATCACCTTACACGATAATATAATATAATCTTGTACAAGATTAATAATCTTTTTAGGTTATTATTTATCTAAGCTGACAATGTGTGTTCATCTAACCTTACAAGATAATTAATTTAAAAATATCTCTCTAAAAAAGTCTCTGAATGATGTAGAGTATAGACTTCACCCCTCTTTTGTTTCTTAACCTTGTCATACCCAACCCTTATACCTGTAATTGTCCACCCTTACCCAAAGTATTGTATCGTAGAATCAATACCTTGAAGTAGTAGCATATATTATTGGACACCCAGTATTCACTGTTGCACGTTCTCCCGAGTACATAACATACGAACGAACCAAACAAATACCTATACGGTAACACAGGTATCGTAGCTGACACCGGGTCGTTCGATGCCGGTGGTGCCCGGTCCGAGCACGCACGTACAGTCACCGGCAAATCTGCCTCCCATAGGGAAATTTAATTATTTACGAATTTAGAGATCTTAGAAAGTGGGGTTAGAAATTTGGAAATTGGGAATTTGGGAATTTGGGAATTTGGGAATTTGGGGAATTTGGGAATTTTGGAATTTTGGAATTTGGGAATTTGGGAATTTAGGAATTTAGGAATTTAGGAATTTTGGAATTTTGGAATTTTGGAATTTTGGAATTTTGGAATTTTGGAATTTTGGAATTTGGAATTTTCGGTGCTTGGAATTTGGGGCGCTTGAGATTTGGGAGATTTGGAATTTGGGGAGCTTGGGATTTGGAGGATTTAGAATTTGGGGGATTTGGGATTTGGAGGATTTAGAATTCGGGGCGCTTGGGATTTGGGGGAATTTGGAATTTGGGGCGCTTGGGATTTGGGACGCTTGGGATTTTGGGAGCTTGGGATTTGGAACGCTTGGAATTTGGGGGATTTGGACTTTCGGGCGCTTGGGATTTGGGGAATTTGGAATTTGGGGAGCTTGGGATTTGGAGGATTTGGAATTTGGGGCGCTTGGGATTTGGGGGATTTGGAATTTGGATCGCTTGGGATTTAGGGGATTTGGAATTTCGATTTCTTGGATTTGGGGTGCTTGAAATTTGGGAAACTTGGAATTTGGAGCGCTTGAGATTTAGGAGATTTGGAATTTGGGGCGCTTGGGATTTGGGGAATATAGAATTTGGGGCGCTTGGGATTTGGGGAATATGGAATTTCGAATTTCAGAAAATTGTGAATTTTGAAATTTGCAAACTTGAAAAATTGAGAACCGTAGAATTTAGAAACTTGAAAACCTGAAAATTTGTAAAATTAGAAATACATAAACTTGAAAATTCCCAAAGTTAACCTTCGCAAACACATAAATCCACCCCCTCAAAAATACCCCAAAAAACCTGAAAAGTATACAAAGTCACAACACAATAATTTTGAGAACCATCAACTATAGATAAGTATAGGCGTTATCCAAAGAAGCCACGTTGCAACCGAGTGTACCTGCGGCTCGCACGTGTTGTGTTGGGCTTGACTTATGTGTGCAGCAGCTGCAACGTTGCAGTGTCATTGACATCAGGGCGCACACTAGTTTCCATGGGGCGAGCTCGGCTCACGAAGAAACCCAGTGGGTCTTGTCCTCCTACCGATCGTACATTACACACGCGAGGAGGACGATTATAGCCCCGGTACGGCAACCGGCTGTGTGTGATGTTCGCTGTTCGCGCGAGAAAGATCCGTTCCCGTTCCTCCTCCGCTCCCCTTTGCAGGGCCACGGTTCCTGCGGGTTTCTCCGTCGAGCTGCTTCGAGACTGAAAGTCCTGCGTGGCGAATTAAGCCCATTACGGACCAGTGACAAAAATGAGAAATAAGGAAGGCGGGTTTCAGAGAGGAGAAACGTTTCGTACTTGCACGCGGCGACTCCGATGCATATTCAAAGGGATGTGTTCGTTCGACCGTGCGCGCCACATGATTGCTTCTGCAATTGCTTCTTTTTGTTACATGGATTTATATTTTGGATATTTTTATTATTTTTTAATTGATGTGCTTACTGAGAATCAATTCTAATTTTATCTCCTTACTGTGCTTTTTATTTAACAGATGCTTTAAGGGTTGTTTCAGGACTAACTACTCAGAGTTTAATTAATATTAAGTTGTCAGGGTAACATTAAAATGAACAAAGAAAATTAAAATGTTGTGGACATTTTATATTTAAGGATCCTTGATAATATAACTTATAGTTGAACATAAATTTCAAGTTGGGGATTGTTCAAAGTTTGAGCAAGGTTTGTCACATTTAAACTTGAAGTGCAGCACGAGTAAGACTCGTCAAAGCACAGGAAATAATTAATTAATTAACACATAATAACTTGCATGAAATTTAAGTATTACAACAGCTGCAAATTTAGAGATCCAAAATGTAGAGATTTAAAAATTAAGAAGTTAGAAAAAATCTTAATTTTCAAGCACCAATAGCCAAATTTTTAAATTTTCATATTTGTAAACTTGTTGCATCTTCACACGTGTAAACATCCTCAATTTACATATGCAAGTTTGTACCATTCTCTTAATTTCCCTCCAGCACCGTGATGATAATTCTTTACGGGCTGCTGAAAACGATGGTTAACCTTGCCAGCTCGAGTAATTTTGGTCGCTCGAAAATTGGGCCCCACTAAGTGATAAAAGTAAACGGGCACGAGCGCGTGCTTAAAACGACGCGAGTGCACGTGCTCGTGAAAGAAAGAGGATGAGTACGGCGGTCGTTTGTTGTGTTTGTAAAACGCGAACGAGGCAAAGGAAGATCGAAAGCTACCTGCTCGATTTGCGAGCAAACGATTGCCAAGCAGACTAGTAGCGTAAGTACACTCGGGTACAATGTGGAGCTCCATTGAATCGCTACGTGTGTGCAAACTTCACTGTTACATCGAGTCTCTTTATTCTTTCTACGTTTCTAAATAATTACATTATTGGTTTACAATTAGAAATTTTAGTTTTTTAAGGTTTTAGGATTATTCAAGTTTATGGTTTTTAAGTTTGCAGTTGTCAAATTTTGGATTATTGAGTTTTTGGTGTTTAAGTTCGGAGTTATCAAGTTTGGGATTATTAACTCTCACATCCTCAGATTTCTATATTTCTAATTCCCACATTCCCAAATCTACACACTCCTAAATCTCCACATCTTCAAATCTATACACCTCCAAATTCTCACGCTTCCAAATCTCCACACCTTCAAATTCTCACGTTCCCAAATCCCCAAGTTTCCGAATTCCCACATCCCCAAATTTTCACGTTTCCAAATTCCCACACTTCCGAATTCTCACGTTCTCAAATCTCCACATCCTCAAATTCCCACATCCCCAAATCTCCACGTCTCCAAATCCCCACACGTCCAAATTTTCACGTTCCGAAATTCCCACATCCCTCAAATTTCCACGTTCCCAAATCCCCACACTTCCAACTTTTCACGTTCTCAGATCTCCACATCCCCAAATCCCCACATCCCCAAATCCCCACACCTCCAAACTCCCACATCCCCAAATTTCTATAAGTACGTTTCCACCGAAGGTTCAAATCGGGTTAGAGTCGGGTTAGAATTCAGTTGCCTTGTCTGCTTCCACCAGAGCAAAGTTACGTTGGAGTTGGGGCAGGGTTGAACATTACCAACTGCACTTAACTACCATATTCTGACACGTAAAGGTTATATTATTAAAATGGATCGGAGAGCAACATTAATTTTATAATATCAAAATAACATTGTAAAAAAGTAATGAAGTAATAATAACCTTGTCTACACCAATTAATACATGTGATACACAATGCACTTTGGATTTGTTATGTTAGCAACATGAACTCGACTCTTGTCATTTCCACCGAACCCAAATGCAATACTACCCTAAAATTTTGTAGAGTTCAACTAAACCTTTGGTATTTGAAACGTACTCTATGACTCCGAAACTTCCAATCTCCCAAGCCCTCATCCCCAAAATTCTCCCCCACTCCACAAGTGGTCTCCCAACTATTGTCCCTAGAACGTCAGATTTGTCTCGGACTGTACCTCCGATCGTTTAGTTAATGAACGCTACTTCTATGCGAGAGGTCGACGGTTGTTACACTAGCCGGTGAATTATACGCCGGCAATAAATAGCAATTATCGTACGCTCCTTTTACGGACGTGCGAAAGCTCGTGGAAATTATGCACCCGTGGCGAACACGCGTTCCTAGAAGGGTGCCAATCGATTCCGAAAGAATTCCACGCACCTCGAACCTACGTGCTTGGGAGGTTGGCAAGGGTTTAAGGATTTACAGGCAGCGATTTTTCAAGCGGTTCCACCGCGTTACTCCCGCGGTTCACTTTTCTCTCGCTTCGAAACTTAGTTACGTCTAGTCGCTTCTTACGCCTCCTTGGCTCCTTCGGTGTCTCTCCAACTCTTCGTCTTCTTCCCTCTTCTCGGGCTCTTTTTTATGTTTCGTCTTTCTCTTTACACCTATGCACCTTCTCTTGCTCCTTTCCTTTTGCTCTTTTACCTTTCTCTCCGCTCGTCCAGCTAGTTGAGGCCGTCCTTTTCTACTCTTTCTTGTTCCTATTTCTATCTTTCCTTTTTATCGTCTCTCTTTGTTACTCGCTTTGACCCTATGCGCGTCTTTTTCTCGCTTTATTCTGCCACGACCGGCCTACTCTAGCTGTACACTCGCCTGCAATCGACTTGCGTACAAGTGTACGAAACAATTGTCCCCTTTTTAGGAATAATTACATTTGCATATTTTCTGATATTTTCTAATTCTTGCTCCCTAAATTCTTACATACTTAAAACCGCAACTTTCATAATTTTTTTAATTCCCAATTTTCTGAATTTAATTTTCTAATCATTCAAATCTTCATATTTTTGATAGATTTTGAAGTCTGTAGGTTTTCTAATTTTCTCTCAAATTTCGTAAAAATTTAACTAAAATATTCTACAATTTTTTAGCAGAATTCGAAGATGTTTTTATCAGTGAAAAAAATTGAGGGGATTTTTCTCCAGAATTTTTCCTAAGGCCAGATTTGCCGTAGACTGTACTCTTCCAGTATTCCTGTTGTTCTTATTTTTACGCGGACCCTCATCTTCCTTCGTTCGTCGTCCCTCTCCTAACCTTGCTCCTGTTTCATCCTCTGCCAACGTGGCTCTCGTTGCTCTCTCTGCCTCTCTTCTCCACCTTCTATCCCCTTTGCAAGTCTATTCCCATTCGCCAACGGCTGCTCGGCAGCGGCACTGCCGGAACTGGTCCATCGAGGAAAGATTCTTTGAAGAGGCAGCAACAGCCATGCCACTGGCTGCCGCTGTTGCTCTTCGAACCTGCAACCTCGACTTTAACGCTAAAACTACTCAACCGGTCAAAATCGCCGGTTCACGACTCTCTTCTTTTGAATTATAACGTTTAACACCGTTCTACTGCCGTGTACCTTAAATCTTGCATGCATTGGTGCATGGGAACCTTTTGTTAAATACTTGTAGTCTTTGATATTTTGTGGATGTGTTATTAGAAAATTTATTTATTTATTTAACTGGGAGTAGTCTTAATTTCTTGTACTGTGGTTTGTTTAGTAGCTGACATAATTAATTGAAATTAATGATTGCCATTATATACATGTACTGCTATACACTTAGCTACTCACTGTTACAGTATTCAAACTAATAAAAAAAGTTAGAGTGTCATATCTGTTTAAGTGTCATGAAAATTACCTTCTTAAACTAAAAATTAAAGCAAGTTGAAAACATGACAAATGTTTAAATATTATCCACATGTCAGATGCATTACAAATGTATCTCGTGTGCGTCACGAGTGTATCACATGTGCATCACACGTGTGCATCCTTCAGCTAACCCTGAAAACTCCGCAAAAGTATCAGATAAAAGAAAAATTTCTTTTCTGTTCAAGTCTTCCATTTTCCCATAAAAATAATATATAGCTTCATAAAGAAAATGAAGTGAGAAATCTCGCAAGGTATAATTAACCTCCAACGAATCAAGGTTTAACAACCTTGTCCAAGGTATAAAATTGACATCCGAAGATAACGAATGTTTCCTGGCAAGTTGACTGCAATTTTCACACCATTGAGAAGCCAGATGGGTGCATGAACAAGGACAAAGCACAACGACGATGGTAAAAGAACAACGTAATGGTGTTCATTGCACTGTGAACCATCGTTGTTCCCAGCAATTATACGCACGACCAACGGTGCAATAAATAGCCAGGACGTTTCGACCGAGTATTTTTCAGCATCGTTCGAAATAGAGCACGAGACATCGCACGGAACCCGCCAAAATTCGTTGCTTCGATTAGAGATGCAACATAGTGGCCCGCTTGGCTGAGTAATCGGAACGGTATGGCATTCTGAAATCGGCCCTTGGTTGCTGCCAACCGCTGAACTCTAAACTACGCGGAATGAGAACTGCTTGTCTTGAGAAACGTACCTTTACCTTGAATGTTTAGTTATTTTGTTTTATAGGGATCTTTGGTAAAGAGTAAACTGTTAACTTACAAATTGTTAAATCTTCAAGTTCGTAGATGTTGAATGTCTAAATTCAGGACTTCTCAAGTGTCCAAATATTCAAAGCATCAAATATTCAATGCACAAACCTCTATTTCACAAATCTATACATCACTACATTTTGAAGCAGCAATTTTCAAAATCCTCAAATTTATATATGTTCCCATTTTTAACATTTTTAAGACCTAAATCCCTAAATTCCCAAATCTCTGCATTTCCAAGTACGTAACTTCCCAACTCTCTAAACTCCCCAATTCCTAAATTTCTACCTTTCTAAATGTCCACCTCTCTAAATTTCCAAATCTCTAAATTTCCAAATCCCTAAATTTCCACCCCTCTAAATTTCCAAATTCCTAAATTTCCACCTCTCTAAATTTCCAAATCCCTAAATTTCCACCCCTCTAAATTTCCACCTCTTTAAATTTCCACCTCTCTAAATTTCCACCTCCCTAAATTTCCACCTCCTTAAATTCCCAAATTCCAAAATTCTCCACTCCCCTAATTTCCACCTCTCTAATCCCCAAATCTCTCAAATCCCAAACCTCCACTCACACATCACCTCTCCACTATATCAACCCTCCTTATTTCCCCAAATCCAATCACACACAAACTAAACTTGTCAATCCACAATTTTCCATAAATCCTTCAAATCCTTCATGCACCCCATTAATCAAATATCAGGTCCCAAGTCTCATAATCGCCTTCAATTAGATACAATTATGTGACGTGGGGCGAAAACGAGGGCTGAAGAGAAGTCGGTGAATAACGCGTTACATTGTTACCACAGGTCCTAGCTCGTATAAACCCGCAAAGGGCCATGGTTATTCATTTGAAAATTATAGAACCGGTTCTCTTCTCCGTCGAAAGTTATTCAATTCTCGATACACGGTGTATTGTCAGGTGGGCCAATGGCATGGCGGCTTTGTCCAACCGGGAGGCCGTTCGCCCGGCTCTGACGATGCACAAGCGACAGGTCATTGTTGCCACCACTCGACTCGAAAACTACCTGGATCGAGAACCTCATTGGGTGATGGCAAAATCATGAGACAAGGGTTATTGATTTTCTTCAAACTTTTTACATTTACTTTACTTTTCTATTTACCTATTTGCAAGGTTATGTATGTATAATTATTATGGAGGTGTATGTTCATTATGGATCATTGTGGAGGTACATGTTTATTATGGATCATTGTGGAGATACATGTTCCATATTAGATATCTGTCATGGATGGAATTAATACTATTTTACTACTTTAGAGGGTGCAAGGTTACATTTATGCAAGGTCAAGTTTTGTTAGAAGAAATATTATTTTGGTAGAAAGATTTTGATGTACTGTGATCCATACCGTAGCTGTGTCAGATTTGTGTGCATACGATGAAGTTCAAATGCATTGTCAATAAAGTTACAATGTTTATATCAGTTTGTGTACTTCTAATTGGTTCAATGAGACCCTTCAGTATATGGAAATTTGCAAACTTGAAAATATGAGAATCATATATTAAAAATGTCTACACTTGACAATTTCTGATTTAGAAAATTTAACAAAATTATAATTTGTGACTTTGGAAATCTGACAATATTATAATTTGTGATTCAGGAAATTTAACAAAATTACAACTTGGAGTTGACAAATTTAGTGCTTTAAAATTAATAACAATGTGACACACCGGTAACAATTGTTCCAACTGATTGAACTAGCAACCACAAATAAAACAATGTATCCACTGTATCTCGATTCCAGTCAACTCCTACAAATATGTTTTTCTTCTAGAGCCTTATATTCTACTTATTGCACTCGTTCTGTTAATAGCGCACTTTCTTCCTCGCAGTTCGAACGAGTTTAATGGGTTGTTAGCGTTTAATGCCGATCGTTCGAGTGTAATAGATCGGCCAGTGATTGCCGCCATAAACGTCTCACAAAGAATACCAACATTTCTTTTCCCCTATTGTCATTTAACGCGACTCTATCTGAAACGCTATAATTAACCCTCGGTACTGAACATCGTGTGTAACCATTGTGTCATAAATTCTGTTCTTTCAATCAGAAAAAGAACCATCTTTAAGTAACCTTTATTTTGTATGTCAATAATTAGGACTGTGTACGTTAATTAAAAGGAGTAGGAAATGAATTAAAAGGTGTGTAATGAATGTGAATTAATAGATACTTATAATGAAGTACTCATACTTAAATACACGGACTTAAAGGTAGGGTCAATGAATCAGGAACTACTTTTAGGGTCAATGAATCAGGGACTACTTTTAGGGTCAATGAATCAGGGATTTATGGAGTCAATGAATAATTACTATTTTTGTATGAAATAAATGAAATAGGGTGCGAGTGGGTAAATGAATTAAATTCACGTGGTAAATGAGATAGGTATTTTCTTATAAATTAAACGAAACAAGGCTTGAAATAAGAAGCTTAACAAAATTTTTATTTCTAACTAAATTAAAAATAATTATTTTCTTGTATTAATAAATGTAACACAACACTGAGTCACCTCAGAATTAAATCACTGATTAATACTTTTAATGCTTTAATATATTAAAACTTCATTTACTTTAATTTACGTTTAATTTACGTTTAATATGTACATACATATAAACATAAGTATGCAAGAAAATTAGACAGTAAATAAAATCAGAGTCGAGTTTAAAGGAACGATGTTAGTTTCAAAGAAAAATAATCCGGGAGGATTTATGCACTGTCTATCTGTGAGTAATGTTACGCGAATTCCAGGTAATTAATTATCACCGTGAACGTGCACCCCGTAGTACAGCATTAAAATGGCGGCTCCGATATTTTTATTACTATCCACCGCTGAATATCGCGACTTCGCATTTAACGCGCCGGGAGGAGTCAACAGGGAAGAGTTGCATAAACGCGTCTCTGGAAACGTATCCTTTTTTAGTTGAAAGTAACACGAGCGGAATAATGAAAAAAAGAGGAGAAAAATAAAGGGAAAAGGAATAAAAGAATGGAAAAAAGAATGTGAAAGGGACGCGTTGCCCCCGGCGGATTTCGGCAAGGATTTCGTGCACTGGCTTAGTTAGCGTGGAAAGTTATTTCCGTCGGAGCATAACCGTGTTCCGTTTCGCGGGCCAGAAGAAAAATGGCGATCGGTGAACCGAAAGTACGGTTAAAAAAAATATTTCATGGAACTCGAACGATCAAAAATTCTCCACGAAAAATCGACGGACAAAAGTTTGGAAAAAAAGGAGAAAAAGTGCAACGAAAAGCGGAATAAATTACGTAAGTTTTTGGAAGATGTTTGAAAGTTGAATACAATGAGTTAGACTGAATAATTATGTAAGGTTCAAGGAATCTATTTTCTGCAATCTTGTTCTGGATTTTATCTCCAGAAAGACATTAATTTCATTAGAAAACTTAGAATTATTTTTACAATGAATGTTACCGTGGTTCAGTGGTAACTATGCCACGGTCTCAAAGCTCGAAAACGAGACAATTTAAGATTTCAAGATCCGCTATTATATGAAATACTGTAGCCAAGACTTCCGACTTAAAGCACAAGTCAAACGATCCGAGTTTTCAAGGGAGCAATTCAAAGTTTTCAAGAATCCCTGGAGCATTTCATTATTTTCCCCTGTGACGATAAAACTGACTTTCCAACTTTAATTAAGTTGAACGTATTAACAATGTCCTGCAATTAATAATAATAATTCAATTGCATAATGGCAATCTTACCGTGACGGTAAAAACCAATTTTCATGTCTAATTAAATTGCACTCCACTACGAACAATTATAAATAATTAAACGTACATACAATTGTAAATAAATAATTGTACAAAATGTTCAGTCTGTTATCTCTCTAAAATATCATAAAAATGTACTTCATTTATAACTCACTTTACCATTTAATATTTATTAAAACCTGTGTATTGATCTCACGAAGTTAATTTATAATTTAAAGTAATGTCGGGATTTCTCTTAATTATCTTCTGATATTTTGTTTCTGATTTTACGTTTCTGTATTTTGGTATCAAGTCGGTCGTTTCGAACACTTAAACCCAGACCCGGTGGCTCCAATTCCATCTTTTCACCCCGTGGTTGTGTCAACACGAGAGAAGACCATGGAAAGTGTATACAAGCATGGTGGTGCTCAAATTTCGAAAGCAGGTGGTTAAAACGTTTGAACCGGTAAGAGAATCTGGGCTCCTTGTACAGTCAAGGCAAATCTGGTTTTCCTTGGGAAAATGTGGTAAACAAGGAAGTTGTCCATTTGTTCATTTTTGGGGATTTTTGGAGACTCGAAGAGTAACGATGTTTTTGGAATATTTTATTTAATCAGTAATATGAGGGCGCACTATTTTTTAAATTTAGATTTAGAAGGGTAGGTGTTAGGAAACATATGAAGAATTTTATTTAATGTAACAATAATTGCAATGGTCCCAACGAGATTAAAAATTGAAACGTTCGAGTCGCACGGTTCTGGTAGCCGCGTCTTTCTATCATTATCACGTATCATTTACGGTAAAACGACTATGTGGGTTGCGACGTTCACGCAGAGACAATGCTGCGGCTGTTTACAACGTTAGCTCGCCGATAATATTGTTGCTGCCAGCCTTTCTATGTCAAGGTGAAGCTTTTTCCAGCAACTCGTGCACAACGTGATTGTCAATAACCGTTATTAATACAGGATCGCAACGATATAAAAATAACGAGCCCGGACGGGGCAGCCGCGGTGTGAAACCAGCTTCAAGAAAACGAACTGACAGAGCAAATCCGGCCAGGAAGCCTTTGTTTTCGTTGTTCTTAGCTGAGTCCTGGAGGTACTTTCGCGTGCAATGTGTGGTTTTTTGGGACATGTAAATGTGACAATAGTTTTGTTTTTAAAATTTCATGTTTATGTATTTGCAAGTTTACAAATTTCTACATTCTCCAATTTTCATATTCGCAAATTTTTAAACTCTCAAATTTCCAATTTCTTAAACTTCTAATCTCTCAAATTTCCAAACTCTCAAAATTCCAAATTCGCAAATTTCCATATTCTCAAATTTCCAAATTTTCAAATTTCCAAACTCTCAAATTTCCAAACTCTCAAAATTCCAAATTCTTAAATTTCCATATTCGCAAATTTCCAAATTTTCAAATTTCCAAATTCTCAAATTTCCAACTTCTCAAATTTCCAACTTCTCAAATTTCCAATCTCTCAAATTTCCAAACTCTCCAATTTCCAAACTCTTAAAATTCCAAATTCTCAAATTTCCAATCTCTCAAATTTCCAAACTCTCCAATTTCCAAACTCTCAAAATTCCAAATTCGCAAATTTCCAAACTCTCAAAATTCCAAATTCTTCAATCCCTCAAATCCTCAAATCTTCAACTTCCCAAGTTCCCAAATTCCCAAATCTCTATATCTCCACATCCCCAAATCTCTACACCTTCAAATTTCTATATTCCCAAACTCCTACAAAACCAAATCTACACGTCCCCCAAATTCCACGTCCATAAATCTCCACATGACCCAATTCCTACCTCCACAAAGTATCCCCAATATCCCACATCGTCCTCCCAAATTTCTTAATCAAATTAAACGAACATTCTCCGACTCCACATTCTTCAAATACGATCATCCCTTCTGTCTTAATAAATTCTAAATTCTCTCAAGAAAGAAGAAAAAAGAATTCCAAATATTGTATACAGATATCGATCTCGTCTCTTAAAAGAAGGTCTAGGTAGCATTCTGTGTAGAGATTTCGACACGAGCTAGAAGGACCAGTCTGGTTCTAATTAATGTTCATCCGGTAAGCTGCACGAATGTCCAGGGCAGGTCGAGACTATGAAGCTCTGTTTCGGTTAATAGCACGGTCCATTGTCGACGACCTGTTCTCAAAGGCGGAGGCTGGAAACACGAAGGATGAATTGTCTGAGGCCAAAGGAAAGGCTATACTATACTGTCCACGAAGGTCAACTCTTGCAGAGGCGACCGACGTTACCTCTGTGTCTGCGGTTACGCACGGTTTTAATAAGAGATCTTAATAAGAGGAGCAATGGCTGTGATTTTATTTGCTACTGTGTTGCTTTGGAATTTTGGGAAGTTGGGAAATTTGTGGGAGTTGGGAATTTAGGGAATTTGGGGAATTAGGGATTTGGGAATTTGGGGATGTTGAAATTTGGGAATGTAGGGATTTGGGAATTTGCGAACTTGGGAACTTGGGAACTTGGGAACTTGGGAATTTGGGGATTTGAGGATTTGTGGGATTGAAGAATTTAGAATTTGAGAGCGTAGGAATTTGAGAATTTGGAAATTTAAAAATTTGGAAGATTGAGAAGTTGGAAATTTGAGAAATTGGAAATTTATAAATTTGGAAATTTGAAAATGTGGAAATTTGAGAAATTGGAAATTTATAAATTTGGAAATTTGAGAATGCGAAAATTTGAGAATTTGGAAATTTTGATACCAAGTTGAGGAACTTGAATCTCATAAAACAGAAAAAATCCAATAAACTCTGCTATGCAATCAATGAAGGTCAACTCTTACAGAAGCATTCTCGTTGCCGTATGTTTGCGGTTACACACAATTCAGATGGTTGCGCGGATCGTTCTAAACTCGTCAGGATCGATTCTGCGTAGCATCATTTCTACCTAGACTCTATTTCCTGCTGCGGTATTTACCGTTTCTACCGTGCTACCAACGATCGTGAGAATTCTTATGCTGTTTCATTTTTACTTAATCGAGTTAAAGGTTTAGTGTCGCATGTGCTTGTAGGTCATTAGCAACATGGTCTTTGTGTCATACTTGATAGTTACTTAGATAGAATTGTATGGAGGTATGTCACTTTGAATTCTACTGAGAAGTTTCTCAACGTTCTCTCCGTTGTTCAATTCCTTCACTGAGTTAGGGAGTTTAACCTGCTTTTCAATAACTCGACACTGTTGTAATAGGTGTTGAATAATTGATGGGTTCATGAAAATTTAAGTACTTATTTTACTTCCGTTTGAATGACAGACTTATTATGAAATTCATTTTTGAATTATGATAAAATGTTCATTGATAGACATCTTCAGAAAATGGCAGACTTATTATGAAATTAATTTTTGAATTACAATAAAATGTTCAGTGACAGACATCTTTAGAAAATGGCAGACTTATTATGAAATTAATTTTTGAATTACAATAAAATGTTCACTGACAGACATGTTCAGAAAATGGCAGGCCTATTATAAAATTAATTTATAAATTACAATTAAATGTTCAGTGACAGACATCTTCAGAAAATATGTCTGTTATATAGGAACATAAAATGATATAAAATATAAAAAACATATAAAAAATACAAGACATAAAAAACATAAAAACCTACAAAAATATAAATACATGCATTTCGAACGAAAAGATATAATCACACATTTATATGCACAAAGAAAATTTCAGTAAAAGGATTTATTTACAAAAAAGTTTGAGACAAAATCAATTTTAATTTACATAACATAAAATGAAGCTATACAGCACACAAAAATAATGAATTTCATATTTAATTAGTAGTTTGAATAACTTTAAACCTTATATGTATTTACATTAACAAAAGCAATTATTTATCTCATACATGTTTGTTTTATTCTAGGTATGTATCCGAGGATTATCCGAATAATACCTACCTAACTCTGATCCCGACTAATGTCCACATGCTTGGGTCCGCTTCCCGTCAGTTAACGAAAGAGGTAGGTGTACTTGGCTCTTGAATAAATTATATCGTACATCATGTCCTGAATAAGATCAGGAATTTCCTGACTTCTACAGAAACCGTTCTGTAATACAATTCACACTGAAAAAGACAAATTTTTTCAAATATTATTTATCAAGATTAATCGTAACTTTTGTTCCAAACATTCTTTTGAATTATTTCATAAAGTAGTGCCTTAAAAATATTTTTGCCAATGTCTTAAACATTATTTACAAATTAGACAGTTTGTACGTAGTTGCTCAAAGGTGATCTGAGCAACAAGTTGCTGCGAATGACGTTGACATATTTAATATTTCAAGGTTTCTATCTATTGAAATCGACAAGGTTTCTATCTATTGAAATTGACAAGGTTTCTATCTATTTTCAAATTATTTTTCAAATGAAGTCAACAACTCACTTTCGTGGCTTAAGTTGCTACTCTAAAGATCAACCTCTTACACACAGGTGATCATGCAATTTTTACAAAAAATCACAACAATTAAAAACAAATATTTTCCCCTAAATTATACGCGACAATCTAAAGAAAGAATAGTATCAGTAAATAATACAAATTATCAAAAATGCCTATGAGCGCAAAGGGTTGTATGTGACTCCACATCAGCCTAACGATACGTGGACACGTGGGTCGATTATGCAAGTACACGGATAGTTGGTCAGACCTGCGGAGATGTTAGAGATTGAAAGTTCCTTGTCGAGGGTCAGTGAAAGAAAAGTCATTGATACCTTTCACCAGTCATTGACACAGTGGTGTCCCGTCGGTTGTCGCGCGTTCGACGAATCGCGTGTACGGCAAGAAAGTATGCGCGTAATGGGTCTCGAGCGGAACGAAGAGGATCGGAGGTACACGTACACTTCCAAGCGACGTTCTGCGTGTGGACCAAGACCACCTGAACGTGTGGCTGGAATCACGTGTTTGAACCTGTTCGAACCGTGCAGCAAGAAGCGAAACGAGTTCCGAAACGAAACTGCGTTACAACATTTCACTCACTTCTCCACTCGCTTTTTCCTTTCCCTAAAACGGAAACTGGAATCGCCCGGTTCGCTTCTTCGTTTTGTGTCTGATATTCAGATTGGGTTGGAAATTCAAATGTGGATGGGATCCAAGGTTTCTCGGAGACGATTTTCCAAGAAGAGTGGGATTCTTTTTTGCTCTTCGACGAATTATTGTGGATAATATTGTTGGTGGTCGGTGAAGGTGAATTTTAACATGTGGTTGTGGGGAAGGGACCTTGTGAGATGTTGGTTGGAACGGATGGAAAATTAGTGGGGGTTGGGAAAGTGGATATATGGGGATTTAGAAATTGGAGACGGGTTGTTTGAGGAATTTTGAGAGGTTTAATCGTTTGAGGGATTTGGAAAGTTCGAGGGGTTTAATGGGAATTTGGGGAATAGGAAATTGGGGCAAGTGGAGATTTAGGGAATAGAAAATTTGGGAAAAAGGGAATTTGGACAAGTGGGAATTTGACAAAGTGAGAATTTGGGCAAGTGGGAATTTGGAAACTTGGGAGTTTGGGAGCTTGAGAATTTGGGACTTTGGGAATTTGGGGATCTGGGAATTTGGAAGTTTGGGAATTTGGGAGCTTGGGAGATTGGGACCTTGGAAATTTGGGGATGTGGGAATTTGGAAGCTTAGGAGTTTGGATGCTTGCGAATTTGGAACCTTGGGAATTTGGAAGCTTGAGAGTTTAGGAGCTTAGGAATTTTGGGATGTGAGAATTTGGGAGCTTGGGGATTTGAGAGCTTGGGAGTTTGGGACCTTGGGAATTTGGAAGCTTGAGAATTTAGGAGCTTGGGAATTTGGGAGCTTGGGGATTTGAGAGCTTGGGAGTTTGGGACCTTGAGAATTTGCAAGCTCGAGAATTTAGGAGCTTGGGAATTTGGGAGCTTGGAGATTTGAGAGCTTGGGAGTTTGGGACCTTGGGAATTTGGAAGCTTGGGAATTTGGGGATGTGAGAATTTGGGAGCTTGGGGATTTGAGAGCTTAGGAATTTGGGGAAGTGAGAATTTGGGAAAGTGGAAATTTGGGTATGTGAGAAATTGGGCAAGTAGGAATTAGGGAAAGTAAAAATTCCAAATAAACAAATCTAAAACTTCCGACTAATTAACTCCAAAAATTCTAAACACTCAAATCCTCAATTTAAAAATCTCAATAACAAAATCTAAAAATTCCATATAGAAAAAATTCAGTGACCCTCACAACAAAAGATCCTTCACCATCCATTACATTTTCCAAAAGCCGTCCATCTTGTTCAATTAACCAAACCACACATGGTAAAAATTGAACAATGTCAATGGTAGCAACTGTCAACGAACCCGTCGTCGAAAGACCGAAGCTACTACACAAAACAAATAAACCCGAGAAAGGGATTTGGATTAGACTCGATTGATCATCGATCGTTCCACGTCACGATGACACGCGTGCAAGGTGCAGCCACCTCGAAATACGACGAAAACGACATCCCTGCTGTTCGCAGGCCGGATTTAAATTCGCAAAGAGCGACGAACTCGGTCTCGCACTTTGTCAGAATTCAAGGTTACTGTTCCCAGCATTCACGGATTCGTCATACTTCAGTGTCAACGGCCTTACTGGCGGTATTATTTTTAAACAAACGACATTAAGACTAGGTGTAGATACTTTATTCTCTTTACTGTGGAAATGTTTGCTGTTTCTGGTGGGACAATCTTCAAATATATAATTTCTTAGATTAGCAATTTCACAAATTCTCTACTTCTTCAATAGACTTCAGTTAAAGTTCAAATTTTTTCAAATTTCAAATTTCCTTAGATTAACAATTTCTTAAATTTTCTACTTGTTGAACAAATTTTATTTTCAGTTTCATCTTGCAAATTTCAAATTTCTTTAGATTAATAATTTCACAAATTCTTTACTTGTTGAATAGACTTCATTTACAGTTCATTCTTCAAAAATTTCAAATTTCCTCAAATTAATAATTTCACTAATCCCTAACTTCTTGAGCAGATTTTATTTTCAGTTCCATCTCCCAAATTTCAAATTTCTTTAGATTAATAATTTGACAAATTTTCAGCTTCTTGAAAAAACTTCATTTTCAGTTCAGTTCTTATAAATTTTAAATTTCCTCAGATTAACAATTTTATATATTACCTACTTGTTGAACAGACTTCATTTTCAGTTTAGTCTTTTAAATTTCAAGTTTCCTCAGATTAACAATTTCATATATTTCCTACTTGTTGAATAGACTTCATTTTCAGTCCAGTCTTTTAAATTTCATACTCTTCCATTTGTCACTAACAACTTCAAACATCTTACACATTTTTCATGTAATTTATTTTAGCCCAATTTATTTTACCATAATTTACATTCACCGCAATTCCCAAAATTAACCTCCTCCTTTCCACACTCTCATAAATCCAACCCAGTACAAATAAATCTCCACACAGTTTGCAAAACCCTACCTCACAAAAGTTCGTTATATCACATATGCATACGTACTTTCTCTTTGTCCATTTATCCGTGTTTCTCCCGGAACGTTGTCTGGCGTTGCACAAAGCGAACCTCGTGTTTTGGCAAATTCGGTTACAGCGAAAGGGTTAAGGTTCGTTCAATATGCAAGGCGTGTAATTCACGGCGCCGTGAGACGAGCGATCACTTAACGCTGAAGTATGTTAATGGAGTGCGTTTCGAGTTCTCCTACGCTGTTGGCAGATTAGAGATGAATTGCTGTAATATGCTCTATTATGGTACACGTACGTTTTCTATGGTAGTGGACGAACGGGCGGGCATACTTTAAGGCTGACACAATTTCTAACACGATAATAGGTTCATACCGTCGTATTTACTTTAACGTGTAACTGCGGTTGTGCATTCCTTTAAGATGATGTACCCACCTTTTTCGACAGAATTCCGACTCTTTTTCTTGCCTTTTGTTCATTGTTTTCTGTTGCGTTTATTCTTGGTTGCGTTGGGAATGAGTTTTTCTTTGTTTTTGGATTTGCGGATTTTTGGGAAATTTGGGGAATTTGGGGAATTTGGGGAATTTGGAGAATTTGGAGAATTTGAGGGATTTTGGGGAATTTGGCGATTTTGGAGATTTTGGGGATTTTGGGGTTTTTGGGGAATTTTTGGGGTTTTGGGGATTTTGGGGTTTTTGGGGAATTTTTGGGGTTTTGGGGATTTTGGGAATTTTGGGAATTGGGGGTATTTGAGGATCTTCGGGATCTTGGGGAATTTTTAGGGTTTTGGGGAATTTAGGGATTTTGGGGAATTTGGGGATTTTGGGGAATTTGGAGAATTTAGGGAATTTGGGGAATTTTGAGAATTTGGAGAATTTGGGGGATTTTGGAGATTTTGGGGATTTTGGGGTTTTTGGGGAATTTTGGGGATTTTGGGAATTTTGGGAATTTGGGGAATTTGAGGATTTTCGGGATTTTGGGGAATTTTTAGGGTTTTGGGGAATTTAGGAATTTTGGGGATTTGGGGGAATTTGGAGAATTTAGGGAATTTTTGGAGTTTTGGGAATTTTGGGGGTTTTGAGGATTTTGGGAATTTTGGGAATTTTGGAAATTTGGAGAATTTGGGGAATTTTGGGGGTTTTGGGGGATTTTGGGAATTTTGGAGATTTTGGAAATTTGGAGTATTTGTTGAATTTTGGGAATTTTGGGAATTTTGAGAATTTTGGAGGTTTTGAGGATTTTGAGAATGTTAGGAATTTAGGGAATTTAGGGAATTTTGGGATTGCTAGTAATTTGAAAAATTTTAGGAAATAGAGAATTAGGAAAGTTGGATTTGCGAATTGAGGGACTTCGCTATTTCAACTCCAAAATTTACAAATATCAGAATTTACTCCTAAAATGTATCAATTTAAGAGTTTAAGAAACCATATCTTCATGAATCCATTTATTTAAAAATTTGCCAATTTAGAAATTTCAATGAAAGAATTTAAAAAGCTAACAACTTGAAAAATTATGAACTGTAGAAATGACAATTTGTCAAATTAAGAAGTTGCGTATTTAAAAATGAATTAGAAAAAATGGGAACTTGTAAACCTAGAATCCACAACGCAATACAAATCTACATACGTTCCCACAGGACAATAAATCGTGGAGTAAAAAAATCATATTGAGTAATGGCGCTACACGTTTGTTTTCATCGGCGATCGTTTCAAAAGGTTTGCCTATTAATAGTACGTACGATGCATCGTTGACGTTATCCGAACGGGATCATCGACCGAGTTCTCATCACGTAAATGATGTCAACGGTAAAGGTAACCCATTGTCGGTTTAAATTGGCGCGATTCGATCATTGTTGTCACAAGCCGATGCTGCCGTTGTATTTATGGCAGGTAAGTTTTGCAATTGGTCTTTATATAAAATTGACCGTACGCTGCGGTCGAATTGTGTAACGCTTATACACAAGTGACGTAATCGGATTTATCAGTAGGACAGGCTTATCCAAATCGAAATTCGGGTTAAGCAGTTCTTTTAAAACGAACAGGATGCTCTATCTGAAAATGACATTCCTTTACAGGAGACATCATTTTAGAGTAAATTACGTTTGGAGAATTTTTGTAAATTTGCAATAAAAAGAAGATTTGTTTTACGATGAAAAATGAGCAGTTTGGAATTTTCTTTCGTTAATCCAACAATTAATGTATTTCATAAATTGACAAATTTATTTCCATACAGTTACATTATTTATGCATACACGTATGTATACATATGTTATATTACGTATATGTAGATTTGTCATCTTCACGCAGAGTTCATTTCCAAAGTAGTACCTCTAGTTATATTGCATCGCGCATACAAATCTATCGATCGTCCGCGTAAACCGAAGGTTCCCCATAAATTCTGTTGTCGCAATCCAGCATACGGTATTCGTCGGCAATTTTTATTGTTTATTCTTGTGAAATTCGCGTTGCAATCGCTGGCGATAACTTAACCGCGGTGCTAGTAAAAAGAGAAAATTATTTTGCTTATCCGAGCGAGGCATCGTGGATTTAACAAGTTCTCTGGAAATTTCATTTCCTCGTTTGCTCGAAGGCGAACGTGTTCGGGACAACGATACGTACGTGTTTCTGATTGCTGTTTTTATTGTATAACAGGTGTGCTTCGTAAACTTATGACAGTATCTTTCTGTTTTATGCACTCGCGAGTTTGAGTATCGTGCCGTTCACGTTCGACTGACACACGAATTTTTGTAAAAATTTATTACGTGTCTTTAGAGATAAAATTATTTTTATTTAGAGTATTTTTGGTAAATTTAGTGAATGCATGAGGTAATTGTAGGGACAATCTAGGGACAGTTTAAGGAGAATTTCATGTAGATATATCTTGATGAACCCAGGGAATACATAAAGAAATTTTAGGGATAAAAGACAGTTTAGGCTTGTGGAAATTTGAAGAATTGTAGAATTGAAGAATTGAAGAATTGAAGAATTGAAGAATTGAAGAATTGAAGAATTGAAGAATTGAAGAATTGAAGAATTGAAGAATTGAAGAATTGAAGAATTGAAGAATGGAAAAATTGAAAAATTGAAAAATTGAAAAATTGAAAAATTGAAAAATTGAAAAATTGAAAAATTGAAAAATTGAAAAATTGAAAAATTGAAAAATTGAAAAATTGAAAAATTGAAAAATTGAAAAATTGAACATCTGAAAACTTGAAAACTTGAAAACCTGAAAACTTAAAAACTTGAAAACCTTGAAAACTTGAAAACTTGCAAAAACTGAAAACTTGAAAAATTGAAAAATTGAATACTCTCAAATCTACAAACTCGAAGTCCCAAACCCAGCCATAACAACATCATATCTTTCCTCTACAATCATCACAAAATACCAGAAACACTCCACCATAAAATGAAATAAACGAAAAGAACGGTGCTAAAATTTTTTTCAATCGCCATTCCTCAAGTATATAATCGAAGAACATAAATATAACGGTATCGTTTCATTACGTTGAAAGAAAATAAAGCACGGTTGCGTTGAATTAGGGCTAATAAATAACCGGTTGATCTTGTAACAATATCACAATCGAACAATCGACATTGAATGAATTAAATCATACAGAAGGTACTGTCCAAGGTGTGCCCAATCTGATTGCAACGATGTATTTTATTAAACAGCCTTTACGTTTATGATACAATAGTAATTACATGGACCGGCTCGGATCCTCCGGCGAGCAATCTCGACACAACTGGTGCCCGGAGCTCGACAACCTGAATCCCTCGGATAAAAAGCAGATACCGTTCTATAAATCATTCATTGACTGTATATTAGACCGTTGCCTCACCACACCGGCCTCATACATAAGGATGAAGATTCGTTTCTTTTTTTCATTTCGTTTCATTCGCCGCAACGGATCCAAGGATTTTTCGACGATTCAGCGAAAGTGACGATCGATAGTGTGGGTCTTTGAGTAAATGCGTTCCATTAGCGTTCAATTAGGTTTGGAAAATTGTACGCTGGATTTTCGATGGGGACGAACGATAACGAGCCGATAGAATCTCTCCAATCGTATCTGCTGAAATTTTCATTCGTTAACTTCGCGTTTCGATCGCCGATTGGCCATTAAACTTCGGCGCGTTTGTGCTTCGGGATAAATCGTGACATTGATTTTATCCTGATACGAAGTACTTAAAGAGCATAATTGCGTTTTAATTTTAAAATTTCAATGACGAACTAAATTTATTATTTCTATAATTTTTAACAAAGCACTTAAAAAAATATATTTGCATAAGACGTTGGACAACGATATCGAAGAATTTTCTTTAAATCAACACCCAAATACAGATCTCGCACTGTTCGTGCATCGGCGAAGAAAGAGCACTCTGCATCGAAGCGAATAAAAAAGGAGCGAAAAAACGTGCATATAACTGGGCACAGGCCGAGATCGCTTATCAAGGAAAAAGCTTAAGATCTCTTTGGGCTTAATCGTAAGGTGATATGATCGCGATATTTATCTGGATCGCACAATTAACCCCGCAGCTAACCGGTTGTGTATCTCGGCCGAAGTAATCGCGAACTTGTGCGTCGAAGCAAATTTGACCATCGAGATTTCCTCCGATGGTTGATGGATTTCAGAATTGTTCCGAGGGGAGATACGAGTCAAGATTCAACCACCGTATAATAACGAGACACGTAACAGAGGAAGAAAAAAATGAGGAACATACGAACGAAATATCCGTTCGCAAATGGACTCGTAACGTTTACGTGGTCACGTAAAAAAAATCTTGTTTGCCCACACACTGTTCCACTCGTGGCGTAAGATCGGAGATCAACTTCCGCTCTTTGATCGCCAGAAAGCGGCCTATTCTTCTTCGTGACAGCGCTCGGTTACGGGTCTCGAGTTTGACGCTATGAAAACTAAACGACCTCGAGGATGAAATTCTACCACGTTCACCGTACTGCTCGGATTTACCTTCCACTGGCTACCGTTCGTTGCGACGTTTAAACAATCCTCTGCAAGGTACCTTTTCCGGGTAATCTCTTCACTCAGACTGACACGCGTGCGTACCTTTAAATCTTTCCTTTTTTCCATTTCGATATGCTCGACAAAGACGTAACGAATAAGGAACAGATCTTGTTACCCTCAGACAGGTGTCACATTTGTGTCACTTTAAGTACCATTGTATTGAAATCGCGCTCTTTAAATCTCCTGCTGTGTGCATTACTTCCGATGGATAATTTAAAATTTCAACCAAATCGGTGTCCAAGGTCATGATAAAGGTCATAAAAAAATGACAGATGAATCTACCTGTCAAAGTCAAAATTAATAATGTTCAGTTGGATTAACCTTCCACAAAATTTTGATGAAGTTATTATTTTTTTATTAGTCACCACTGGTCACACTGTGTTTATACCTCATATGATATCTATAAGATCTACTTAAATATTGCTTATTACGTTGAACCGATCGAGTCAGCTTTTGAGAGTTTATCGTATCACGTGAAACGTTTCAAACCTGATTATTAATGTTACCAATGCCCCGTATAATCGTGATATAATCGAGACGATTTGAATATGTGCACCGTTTAAAGAGACTTAAAGGTGAGTTTCAGGGTACACGTTTCGCAACAAAAGCGAATGATAGCATGAAACGTGACTAAGGTTGTTTCATTAACGTCGTCCGGCTTTCCTTCTCTCACGCTGCCGTTTAATATAGTAATTCCTCCCCGATACGATGCCTCGGGACGTGGGAGTAAACCAGGGAACGGGCGTCGTCCTCTCGCACACCGACTCTGGGACTACCCTCCTATCCCAGTCGCTGACCAGTCATGGGTCACTGAATCTTAGTTCCTAGTCACGAATCTGAATACCTGGTGGGCGTGAGCTGCTTCGAGTTTACTTGCGTTTACTCGATACCAGCAACTTCCACGTAAAATGTATACACCTATAGCATCCAACAAGCTTTTCCGTTAACGATAACACGCTCGATTTCCTCTCTGTGGCCTCCCATTATATTGCCGGTTATGCCGCATATAGACTAGCTCACGTGGAATATATTCATAGAGTTTTACATATGTTCGTATGTAGAAAACTTTAAATGTACATATGTTCGTATGTAGAATTTATAAACAAAAAAAAAACATGAGAATATACAAACCTTTTGATGACTGATTTGTTTGAAAATCAAGTTCAAAAGCGACTCAAATTTTCAACATTCATTTAGCTTCAGTGTAATCATACTGTACTTCGTTAACATGATAGCTAGCTAGAACATGAAATATAGTTACAAATATAATTATAAAGCCTTCACAAAGTTCATACTTAAGAGCACGTGTACCAGAACTAATGAAAGGCAAAAAAGATGAAGTGCAACGCATCCATATCCGACTGCACAAAAGCATTGAACCACCCCGATTCGAAGTTCGTAACTGCATAAGTTTGGGTCGTTATCCGGGTAAATGCATTGTAAGCGTCGAAAGGACGTGGTACCCCGTGATGGCTATAAATAACGAAATTTCGTAAAGGAGCATCTGCATTCCGGCGTTGGAGAACGCGAGCGGAGAATCTAAAACGAGCTTAAACTGTGCCGCTTCACGGTGCGCTTCTTTTAATTTTCCGGCCTGTACATCACTGTCGCGTTTCGTTAGACAACGAGGGGAATGCTTTTTCGTTTGCTCGTATCATGTTGGACCCCTGATTAGTCAGATGCGTTCGACTATATCCTTACTCCTCTCGCACGTGTATCCACCTTTGTTCGGTTTCTCTTTCTCTTTATCCCACCGTACATTTCTCATTTCCCACACGATGCATTTCTCATGTCCCCCACCGTCCACCGAATCACTTATTTTTCAACAACATTTTCTGCCTCTGTTCTGTGTTCACTCTATTTTTCACCCCTCTTGCCTTCCTTTTATTGTGGAACTTCTTTTTTTTCCACGACTTTCTTTCGCTTTGTCTCCCGCCACGTTTTCCTGCCCTCGCGAGGCTGAAAATACGAGCTCGGAACAGTCATTGTGTCGAAGAAACTGTTCTCTCTGCTACATGAGCACGTGCCGTGAATTCTTCAACGATCTACGGAGAAAGGAACGACCATAAGAGGGCTGAAATAGATCGAGTCGGTTTTATGCAGGAGAAAATTATTTGACGAATTAGTTATGGGGAGAGACAAGGAATTTTTGAAATTTGGGGAGTTGGGGATTTGAGGATTTGGGAATTTGAAGATTTGAGGATTTAGGGATTTGAGGATACAGGTATTTGGAGGTATAGGGGGATGTAGAGATTTGGAGATGTAGGAATTTGGGGATGTAGAGATATGGGGATGTAGGGATTTGGAGACGTGGGAATTGGGAAATTTGGGAATTTGGGAATTTGGAAATTTGGGTACTTGGGAATTTGGAAGCTTGAGAATTTGGGAGACTTGGGAATTTAGGAGCTTGAGAATTTGGGGACTTGGGAATTTGGGGGATTTGGGAATTTGGGAGCTTGGGAATTTGAGGACTTAGGAATTTGGAAGCTTGGGAATTTGGGAGCTTGGGAATTTGGGAGCTTGGGAATTTGGGGACTTGGGAATTTGGGATTTTGGCAATTTGGGTGCTTGGGAATTTGGAAGCTTGGGAATTTGGGGGATTTGGGAATTGGGGACCTTGGGAATTTGGAGACTTAGGAATTTGGAAGCTTGGGAATTTGGGGGAGCTTGGGAATTTGGAAGCTTGGGAATTTGGGAGCTTGGGAATTTAGGAGCTTGAGAATTTGAGGACTTGGGAATTTAGGAGCTTGCGAATTTGGAAGCTTGGGTGTATACACCCTCGTGTCTCATAGCACGTACCTCGTACCACAACCATAAAAACACGTATCAAAAAAAGATTCATCCTATGAGAATAAATCTCCCATACAAGAAGCATCAGTTCATCCGCTTGAAAATTGTCCAATTACCATCAGACTCGCGATATAGAAAGTGGAAATATTATATAATTTTGCTAAAGTGGAAGGAAATTTAATAACACACGGCGTGTTAAAAATGTCATTTGCAAAGTTATATCTGTGTGGTATGTGAAAAGGCTCGTGCGCAGAGAGGATCATACTACCGG
Organism: Megachile leachella; assembly: GCA_963576845.1. Classification (NCBI taxonomy): domain Eukaryota; kingdom Metazoa; phylum Arthropoda; class Insecta; order Hymenoptera; family Megachilidae; genus Megachile; species Megachile leachella. Next base: position 11,513,971 of record OY756254.1, on the reverse strand, counting down.
GACAGGTTTTCACGTGCATTAAACGTGCGAGTAGTATTAAGATGGGCAATATTTTCCGTGCACGTACGTACGTATGTGTATCACTATCTTTTACCAAATTCGAGATATAACCTGTTCCATTTACGTGACGTGCTATGTGCGTAATATCGAGGGAATTCTACACCGAGTATGCAAATATTGCTGCTTCCTTTGAACTTGGTCAATAATATGCGAAATTCATTGAAAGTAACGTGCATGAATAGTGTTATGCTTTTTGTAGAAAATATTGTGGTAAAAGAAGAGTTTTTAGTGGAAAGATATTTTTTTAGTGCTGAGATTATTTTCATTTGATATTTTTTTAGTATTAAGACGACTTTCATCTGATATTTTTTTAGTATTGAGATGATTTTCATCAGATACTTTTTTAGTTAAGAGGTGATTTTCATTTGATATTTTTTTAGTATTGAAACGATTTTCATCAGATATTTTTCTAGTTAAGAGACGATATTCATCAGACATTTTTTTAGTGTGGAGGTGAACTTTATTGGATATGTTTTTAGTCAGATGATTTTTGTCGATGTATATCGTGTAATTTCGAGAAGATTTTATTCGGGTCCAGTAGCTACTTCCGACTTTGGATCCACCATGTGGTTAGACCCAATTATAATGAACGATCTTTGCGAAAATGCATGCTGTGCACTGCATTCGTTCGGCACGCAACAGTTCTCGCGTTTTACTTAGCCTGCAGTGCAGAACCCACCGTTTACGTCTTCAACAGCGATTTCAGAAACTGCGGGTTATCCGGTCGCTACTGTACTCCCTCTGCGTTGAACTCAGGTTATTCTGCACAATATTTTAGTATTGCTTCATTTCCAAATTTTTAATATATGAAGTTTCTCATTTTAATACTTTCAAGCTTTTTTAATTTTCAAATTTTTAAAAATTTATGTTGAAAAATGTTCAAAGATGTTCAAAGATGTTTAAAGATGTTCAAAGATGTTCAAAGATGTTCAAAAATGTTTAAAGATGTTCAAAGATGTTTAAAAATATTAAAAAATGTTCAAAAATGTTCAAAGATGTTTAAAGATGTTGAACAATGTTCAAAGATGTTCAGAGATGTTCAAACATGTTTGAAACTCTAAAACTATAACTGTAAAATTCTGAATTGCTCGTATTTTCTGACTAACTCGTCCTGCTTTTCTAATTCAATCAATCGAGGCGAAAACGATACCGGTTATACATTTGAAAGTATAAACGTTCGAGAGTGCAATTATCATCGGTAATGGACTCGTACATTCTTTCCCAAGCGAATCGCTATAGAAACTTTGAAATAGCATTTTTATCATAGCATTTATGTATTGATGCTCTAGATAGAACGTGTGTTCGATTTCTACAGGCTTGAAAGAATTGCGCATCAAAATTCTTTACCATTCAATAACTTTCATTACAGTATTAATATTCTCATTCATGTTACAAACGTATTATTATTATACCATTATTATACACTATTAATAATAAAGTAACAATATGTAATTATAACATAATTTATTCTGTAGATATTCAAATTAGTATTATTGTATTACTATACACTATTAAAAATACTCTAACAATATATAATTAAAATATAATTTATTCTGTAGATATTTTTGTAGATATTTAAATTAGTATTATTATATTACTATACACTATTAATAACACAGTAATAACATATAATAGCAATATAATTTTTTAAATTATTTATATACGTTATTAATTAAAATTTATTATGCACATAATTCCTTACCTCTACAGAGGGAGATTTGTCAGATCTTCCCTGACTAACCATTCTAATAAATAACATCAGTAATTAATTACAAAAAACATGGAACTTTGTACCATATCAAAATTGCATCAAAGACGCTATCAGCTTCGTCTACAATAAAAATTTGTTCCCCGTATATTTTCATCGGTTATCTACAAATCTACTCCTTTCGAATGCAGACGTAACAGTGTGTTCACAAGCGTGAAAAGTAATCGTGAAAATTCATTAATAAAGTTCCTTAAGGTAGCTATGCTTTTTTTCCCTCCGTTTTTGCGCTTGCGTGTTTTGCAAACCGTAAAGGAAAGACTGCTGCAACCGCGATAATATTTTTTCGCCGATTTGAGAAGTCGCGAAACGATCGCCGTGATACGTAAGCTAAATAAATGCGCGTCTCGATCTCGTTACGGATCGGCGTGATCCGCGTAACGAGTTCTCAGGATGGAAAAGCCGGGAAAACGGCAAGAATAGAAGCTGAGGCTAGCGTTCGAAGGGAAAGATTTGATATTAGATTTGCTTTTCAGCGCGCTCGTTAGATACGGCACAAGCACGCTGCGTGTCTCCTCCTCGGATTCCGCCTCGCTTACCCTCTTCGATGCTAACGACTTCTACGGCTTTAGTCAGCTAAAAGTTCAAGCTGAAGTCGACCGAGTCACTGTACGGCGCCATGAGCTGGAAAACATAAGCAATTTCTTCCTTCGTTTAGAATATTTGCCACGTTTTATATACTCCGTAACGTCGTATTTCTAGACTTCTGTATTCTCAGACTTTTAGATTTTTTTAAACTTTCAGGTTTTTGATTAAAATACTTCATGGACTGGAACTTACATATTTTTGAATTTTTATGTTGTCATATTTTCAAACATTTCTTTGTTCAAATTCTTAAAAGGAGAAATAGCAAACGCTTTATTTTTTCAAGGTATAAAATTGTCAAAAGGGGATGTAGTTAAATAATCGTCTAATAATTTTGTAACTGGTAGTCAAATAGTCAGGTAGCAGGAGTAGATAAGTAGTAAACTAGTCAAGTAGTTAATGAGGCAATGAGATAATTAATCAAGTAGATAAATAGTCAAGTAGTCAACTGGTGAAGTAGTCAAATAGTCACACAGTTATACAGTCATATAGTCATATAGTCATATAGTCAAACAGTGAAATAGCCTAATAATCAAACCGTCAAGTAGTCAAACAGTGAAATAGTAAAATAGTAAAACAGTAAAATAGTAAAATGGACAAATAGTCAAGCAGTAAAACAGTCAAATAGTCAAACAGTAAAATAGTAAAATAATAAAATAGTCAAACCGTCAAATAGTTAAATTGTCAAGTCGTGCAGAAGTTAAGTATTCAAGTAGTCCAGTAGTTAATTCTTCAATTCTTCAATTCTTCAAATATTGATATAATTAAATAGTCAAAAAAGAAAAATCCTTTCACACAATAAGAATGAAGTCACACCACATTAAAGTCGCCATAAAATCCTCAATAGTCAATATAAAACCCTGAATACTTAAACTTCTAATTGTCACTATAAAAAAGTAAAAATTCTCGACATCCCAGTTTCCACTAAAATAACACATGACTCCAATTCTCAATGTTACGTGTTTCAACCTACTCCACCAAACAGAATCTAACGTTTAAACAAAACGACCTTGTGCAAGAAGGTTTCGGGCATACGAGAGACTGTATATTACCAGGGAAATATGAATCATTACATTCGGACTGGTTTCAGCGAGGTAATTTAGACGTTTCACACAATGTGTGCCCCGAGAAGCCATTTTCTATCATAACACACACTGTATCGTGAGAATAGAAGGACGCTCTTGTATTCAGTTGAAACTCGGGTAATTATTTTATAGTTTCGGTGGCGAAACGCGATGTCGGTGTACGAAGAGGAATTGTTGCGTTGATGAATTTACGAATGCCGTAGTTAGGGTCGTTCAGGCGTGTAAGTGAGTTAGGTTAGACTGGCGTTTTGATTGATTGTGCTTGGAACGAAAGAATAATTAGAGAAATTGACCAATTTTCGACTTTCAAAATTTATACTTCAATGTCATAGGTATGAAGCTAATTTTTATCTACATACCTCATATTTTATATTATACATTATTATTTTATTTATCTATGCATGACACTACATGTGTTTATACTACATGTGTATCTACAAAATTTTCATTTAAAAAGATTTTACTTCGTCGACTTCCTTTATGGCGCAATTAAGCAAAGCCATAGAAGAAATAATTACGTTGTAATAAACATGAGACACTTAAATTAGATTTTTATCTACAGTCACAATAAAGACGCCAGTTTATATCATTTTTATCCACAACTACAAAGACTAAACTATCAAAATAATTGGCGGTAAAAATAAACTTGAATATTATCCAATATTAAAAGCAATTACTGAAAGAGCCCCGGCCATCAAATAGTCAGAAATATTTAACGAAAGCACGTTAGACATGCGTTCAAAAACGAATCATTCAGCACGCAAGAACGCAATAAATATCTGTCGGTGGTATGCTACCTGGTTACGTTTCCTCTAGTAATTACAAGTTCCATATAAATACAGAAAATGAATTGGTTCGAAACGCTTCTTGAAAATGGCATCCAGCTGGAAAACAAAGAAGTCTCGGTGCATTACGGAAGTGCTTAACATTACGAGTATCCTGTTATGGGGGTATACTGTATGGTGTGAGTCTCCCTGTTGCTTGGTAACCCACGTGTCACGGTCGTGCACGTCTTCGGACAACGTTTCCTTAGCATGAACGTTTAAGCAATAATGGAAAACAGATTTTTCTCTTGTTGTCTAATGGTTTTCGATGGTACACGTTTACGTCTTTTAACGGATTATAGTAATTCAGGCAATTGAATAACGCGGTGCATTAAATTGCAAATTGAATTTCATCGTGGGATCAAAAGGGTTATAGGTATGGTAGTTTAGGGATTGATATATAGGTGTTCAGAGTTTAGGATTTTCAAAATTAGAGAATTAAAATATTGGGAGAGTTGGAGTGTTAGAAGTTGGAGAATTTAGACACTTTTAAAAATTGAGAAAATTAGGGAATATAGCAAATAGGCGGTGAAATAAAATACTGAATTATGTTTTAAAAGAAACTTTAATTCAAATTGTGAAACTCAGAAAGTCTTTACTGTTCTGAACCTCAAAAATAATAAAAGTTGTAAACTTTAGAATAAAAAGAAATAGAAAATAAATAAACGAAGTGTGAAACAAAATTGCCCTTAGAATTTATAGTATCTTATGTTTCATTCGTATCTTGCATGGAGCCCTCTATATTTCACGGTGGTGTTAATTGAAGAAAAATTGAGCAGATACATCGGTTGAAAACTGATTTCACCATGGTAATTTAATCGCGTGTTTTAGACGAGGATGATCCGCGATCATGGTCGAGACAAAAGTCCCTTTATAAATAGCCCTTGATGATACGTTCCCGGGGGCAACACCTGCTCGTGATACGCCACTTGGGGCGCAGCTCGTACCTGCAGGCTCGTCTATGTGTTATATAATACGAAACCAACTCCCCATACCAGTCCCGACTAGGCACGAGATGGTCATGGTGGTTATGCTGGTTATAGAGGTTATGAAGTCTTGTCTGGATGGAAGAGCGGCGAGTATTATGCCCGGTACAGTCTGCCTGGCTATTCAACGCGAAACTGGTCAAGCGTGACCCGAGTGCCCGCTAAAATTACTATCCCTTTGCAATTCGACGAAAAACCAATGGAAAAAGGATATTAAGAGAGAAACTGGAAAAATTATGCACAACCATTTAACGACTAAAAACGCCATTACTGTTATGCTTTTACGGAAGAGCGTATGTGGTATTCGGGCAATTTCGATTATTAATCGGATTCTACGTGGACTTTATGTGGAAGACGGAGCTTCGAAGGAAAAGGGAGATATATCGGGTATTGGGGAATATTGGAGAGGATATTGGAAGTTTCGAACTTCCACTTGCAATTTCCACTTTTCCAGGTTCTTAAACTTCAGATCCAACATTACTACAGTCTCAATTTCAACATTTTCTACTTCCGAATTTCTAGGGTACAAATTACAGCTTCGAAATTTCTAATTTCCAAATTTTTTACTTTCAAATTTCAAATTTATCATTCAAATATTTTTCTAAGCTTCTGCATTTGAAGATCTCTAAATTTGTTTCTAAATTGCAGTACAAAATCAAATACAAACTAGAATCCAAGAATTTCACCCTTTCACTGCTTCTTGTAGAAACATCACTATGCATGTATTATATTTGGTATTTTTTCATTCAAATATTTTTCTAAGGTTTTGCATTTGAAGATCTCTAAATTTGTTCCTAAATTGCAATACAAAATCAAGTACAAACTAGAATTCAAGAATTTCACCCTTTCACAGCTTCTTGTAGAAACACCACTATGGATGTATTACATCTGGCATTTTATCATTCAAATATTTTTCTAAGGTTTTGCATTTGAAGATCTCTAAATCTGTTTCTAAATTGTTATAGAAAGTTAAATACATACCAGAATGCAAACTAGAATCCAAGAATTTCACCCTTTCACAGCTACTTGTAGAAACATCATTATAGATGTACTATATCTGGTACATTATCATTCAAATATTTTTCTAAGGTGTTGCATTTGAAGATCTCTAAATTTGTTTCTAAAAATACAAAATGAAATAGAAACTAGAATGCACAAATAAAAAATGTACGAGGGTGCACATAAAAATCAACATTACTAGCTAAACAGGAATATGATGCTCTTTCTGAAGTCATAGAAAAAGCAACATTGTATCAGGTACGTAGCAAGAAAATTGGAGTTAGAGACAAAGATACCGTGTTGGTATAAATCCATGGTGTAATGTGGATCCGGAATGGAAAAAGGCCGGTTGTTGGCAAGTGTACCGGTGGATCGTATCTCGGCAAGGAGAAGGAAGAAGGAAAAAGGGTTCGGTATAGTAAAAGGAAGATCGGAATAAACGGGAAGAATCGAGTAGAATGGAAAGAAGGAGATCTGGGAGTGCGAGAGAAAGAAAATTGGCCGAGGTATATACACTGTGGCGGGAACTGGTAAAGACTCCTACGCGACAACGTGGACAAGACCGGGTCTCACAATATATCGCACCTTCGAACGAGATAGCGCATAAGGCGCTATTTCACATACAAATACCCATGGTGCACTTAGTGTGGTACAGGTACGGTCTCTCGAACACCGCCTAACACCCACGCGTTTCGTTCGCTCACCGAGCCTTATGCAGTAACGTTATCCTTGCACTCTGCGAGAGTATCCTACGGTTCCCTCGGCTATGCTACACTTTAAGAGATTCCCTATCTACCCCATGGAAATTCGAATTCCATGTATTACCCGGCCGTTTACCAGACAATGATATTTTAATTCTCCAAATCGATAGGATCTGGCCACGGCTCGGGTCACCGTTTTCAATCGTGACTCGACTCTTTCTATCGCAGTCAACCGAATAATACGCTGTACCAGGCTTTAGGGCGCGAACGCGGCTTAGGTCGCTGCCGGTGGTATCCCTGGGGAGCCTCCTTTATTCTATTTTCGTTTACCGCACGCGGCAGGAGAATGGGAAAAATTTCTGCTGCCGGGGACTTCGGGCTTAAAGGGTTACTTGGGGAAAAAGTTCAAATTTATACCTTGTTTTCTACACATTTCTTCTGAGCTTTCTAGTATTTAATGTGGAGGTTCGATGTGAAGTTTGGACTTCTATAATTTATTTTGGAATGGAAATATTGTTACTCAAAATTTGTTCTCATTTTAATTGCTTGTTACTTTACGTTACTGTTATGTTGCTTTAGTATTATATCAACTTTGCCTAGTATACCGTTCCGTAGAATGATGTTGTTGTAAGACCAAGCTACTGTGGTCCTATGCTGCACTGTACATACCAAAACAATGGAATCTCTGACTAGTGTAGTTGCAGTAAAACAGTAGAGTAAAACAGTAGAAATAGTAACTCGTGCAATAATGAAATAGTAGAACAATAGAAAAGGAAATTAGTAAAACCGTGGCACAGTAAAATAGTAAAATAACGAAACAGCAAACTAATCAAACAAATTAGTAAAACCGTGGCACAGTAAAATACTAAAGTAACGAAACAGCAAAATCAAACAATCAAATAGCAAACTACCGAAGAAGTAAAATAGTAAACCAGTAAAACAGAACAATAGCAAATGATGAAATAAAACAGTGCAACCCCAATTCCACAAATGCTTCCATATCCACATAAAGTCAATCCCTTCACATCCACATATATCAATCTACAAACTTCACAAAGACATCCAAAGTTGTCCAATCGATTACGAAATAAGATGTATTCAGATCACCCGGTACATAGGATAGTACATAGTTCTAAGTATAGTGATCGCAGCAGCACGCAGGCGGCCAGTAGATGTATACGAGCACTGTACGGACATAGCCCGCATGCGAGGACGAAGCTCGCATGACGGCAATGACCCAGGACTGGCCTTGCGTTTCTTTCATCTTTCCGCCTTCTCCGAATTACATTCGATTAAACCGTCACGTTACTACCACACCGGTTCCGCTATAAACCAACCATATTTTAGAACTGCTAATCTTCCCTCACCGACGTCTTCCTTTTCGTCAAATATCTTTTATGATACTCGATTACCTGTTTTACTCTGAGGACCTACAACAGTTTAAATTGCACGGTGCTGTTATGTCTAGTTATATCTAGGCATTGGATAGTTTAACTACGTTGTTGTAATTCATTTTTTATTTAGATAGGAGATGGAATTAGGGGTCTAGGGAGTTTGGGATTTGTGTAATTTGGGATCTAGGGAATATCGGACGCATGGAATTTGGGGTCTAGGGAGTTTTCGACGCGTGGAATTTGAGTTATAGGGAATTTTCGACGTGTGGAATTTTTGGCGCGTGGAATTTGGGATCTAGAGAATTTTCGACGCGTGGAATTTGGGATCTAGGGAATTTTCGACGCGTGGAATTTTTGGCGCGTGGAATTTGGGATCTAGAGAATTTTTGACGCGTGGAATTTGGGATCTAGGGAATTTTCGACGCGTGGAATTTTTGGCGCGTGGAATTTGGGATCTAGAGAATTTTCGACGCGTGGAATTTTTGGCGCGTGGAATTTGGGATCTAGAGAATTTTTGACGCATGAAATTTTCGACGCGTGGAATTTTTGGCGCGTGGAATTTGGGATCTAGAGAATTTTCGACGCGTGGAATTTGGGATCTAGAGAATTTTTGACGCGTGGAATTTTCGACGCGTGGAATTTTTGGCGCGTGGAATTTGGGATCTAGAGAATTTTCGACGTGTGGAATTTTTGACGCGTGGAATTTGGAATCTAGCGAATTTTTGACGCGTGGAATTTTCGACGCGTGGAATTTGGGATCCAGGGAATTTTCCACGCGTAGAATTTGGAATTTAGGGAATTTTTGACGCGTGGAATTTTCAGACCCTTGGAATTTGGAATTTAGGGAATTTCAGACCCTTGTAATTTTCGACGCGTAGAATTTAGGATCTAGGGAATTTCTGACCCTTGGAATTTGGGATCTAAAAAATTTCTGACCCTTGGAATTTAAGATCTAAGGAATTTCTGACCCTTGAAATTTGGGATCTATAAAATTTTTGCAAAAGCAACTAAAACTTGTAATATTTCCACAAGAAACCAAACCGTTCCCATAGTAACAGAGGTCCCAAACTTTTTCTGCCAATCACTCAGCAACCCATAGACTCAAATGACCCGTGAATTATTAATATCAATGACGCAAGGTGGTTCCTAGATAGACACCTATCTATACAGCGATCGTATCCAGTACAGGTTAATGTCGGCCATCGAACAAGAAACCAAATGCTTTTCTCTCGGTACAGCCATTGACAAGAAACTCTTAGCTGCTTGGTTTAACGGTGAACGTAACTTCTGATCGGACAAGCTATAGTGTTCGTGTTATGACATCATAAAAGATATAATCGCGAACGGTGGAAGAAAGAGGCTGGAGTTGTCGTTTTCTTGTTTCGTCGTGTTATGAATTACGATTTAATGGATGACCAACAACCATTTCCTTTTAAAGGTTCAAGCTAAACGAACCGCTACCTTGAGGTCGACGGGTCAGCCACGGATACCGATCTCGATTCATGAATCGCGTAATGAACCGTTGCGACAAATCATAGAATAAGATCACGCGTACTGGTACCTTGGAGGTTAATTCAACTTCTCGCTGATTAATTAAGTTTCTCATTAATTCCCACAAGGTAAATCTCACGAAGTTCGATTGGATAGACTGTAATCTTTTGCAAGTTGATTTTTGGAAACTTTTGTATATTCAGTTTTGGGAGATTTTTGGAACTGTGGTACTTTGCAATTTTGCAATTTGAAGGTCTTGAAGTTTCAAAGTTTTCGAACCTTGGAACTTTAGCTATTTCTGAATTTTTTGAATCACTGTTAAATTTTGTGTCTTTGTAAATTTTTTAGCTTTGAAAATTTTGAACTTTGAGGCGTGTGGAATTTTATTTAATACACGAATAGTCCATTAAGCAAAACGGTGTCAATAGTGATCATCAAATGTAGCCTTCATAATGCATTAAACCACGCACCAAATTTACAGTGATATAAAAATTCTGGTACTAAAATCCTATCTCGCATTAGTATACCGAACTACCATTTTGTAGTCTCTTGTTCCCCGCATAATTACTATGGTTCCTTCTTTTTTCACCGAGAAGTGGCACGAGGACAACGATGAATGAAAGCGAAACCATGTAGGCAAGAGAAGGACCACTTGGTGGTCGAGATGTAGGCCGAAATAAAGCTCTCTATTAATGTACCGAATCTTTTCGAACCGACGTATTCAGATCGTGTACAAAACACTCTATTGCCTCGCGTATACCGTTTCTAATGGGCTTTTACGATTCGCTGAAACACTTTTGTCCGCCGATTTCCCTTGAACCGCCGCCGGACAATTAGGTATTGTGCAACAATACACACGAGTTGCTAGGAATGTAATCGTGAAACGAAATATATGGTAGTTTCTTCGACTGACAGATTGCGATACTTCAAACAAAGCTTTCGTCGAACTTCGTTGCTTGCGTGTCGTTTCTGATGGATGTAGGGCACTGTAGTTAACTCGGTTCATTGTAGGTTGTAATGGCGGATGGAGTGATGGTGTTTTTGGAGGGAGTTTGGGGTCTTTGGAATTGGTGAGTTGGAAGATTTGGGGTCGTTGGAATTGGTGAGTTGGAAGATTTGGAGTTTTTAGAGAGATTTGGAGAGATGGAAATTTGGAGTGTTGGAACTTTGGAGATTTGGGAATTTAGAGAGATGGGAACTTGGAGAGATGGAAATTTGGAGAGATGAGCACTAGGAGAGATGGAAATTTGGAGTGTTGGAGATTTGGAGAGTTGGGAACTTGGAGAGATGGAAATTTGGAGAGATGGGTACTTGGAGAGATGGAAATTTGGGGAGATGGGAATTTGGGGAGATGGAAACTTGGAGAGATGGAAATTTGGAGAGATGGGAACTTGGAGAGATTGGAACTTGGAGAGATGGAAATTTGGAGAGATGGGAACTTGGAGAGATGGAAATTTGGAGTGTTGGAGATTTGGAGAGTTGGGAACTTGGAGAGATGGAAATTTGGAGTGTTGGAAATTTGAAGAGTTGGGAACTTGGAGAGATGGAAATTTGGGGAGATGGGAATTTGGGGAGATGGAAACTTGGAGAGATGGAAATTTGGAGAGATGGGAACTTGGAGAGATGGGAACTTGGAGAGATGGAAATTTGGAGAGATGGGAACTTGGAGAGATGGAAATTTGGAGTGTTGGAGATTTGGAGAGTTGGGAACTTGGAGAGATGGAAATTTGGAGTGTTGGAAATTTGAAGAGTTGGGAACTTGGAGAGATGGAAATTTGGAGAGATGGGAACTTGGAGAGATGGGAATTTGGGGAGATGGGAATTTGAAGAGATGGGAATTTGGAGATTTGGGAATTTGGAGAGGTGGGAATTTGGAGTGTTGGAACTTTGAAAAGTTGGGAATTTGAAGACATGGAAATTTGGGAATATGGTAATTAGTAAATCCTTGAACTCCAACTCCCAAAATCCCAAAATTCCCAACTCCAACTTCCACTTTCCCAATCCTCCAATCTCCAACTTTCAACCTTCCCAAATCCATCACCTCACAACCCAAAAACCTTCCTCCCTCCAAATTTCCAACACTCCAAAATCTCCCCACCCAAAACTACCACAACCCATTTAAACAAATAATCCTTTTGCTTGCCATACGAAGAAAACAAAATGGCTACTATCATTCGTCCTCTCTGATCCATTAACGTCACAAAGAACCTCACAACGCGTTCCCAACGAGATTTCTCTTTTTTTTTCACTAACAGCTTTTGTGTTCGCGAAACGACGAGAGAGTTCGTCTGGTGAACGTAGATTAAAATTGATCGATGAAAATCCGCGCGGAGAGTGAACGAGCCCTGGACGATTTAACCGAGTAATTTGCGCTCTCGAGGTCGATGAAACCTTCGACCCCGGTTAAACGTTTCTCGGCCATTCAATGGAAGCTACCGGCGTTGCTGGTGTCGCTCAAGCTGTTGCCCGACGAGCGTAGGACGACTGGCTAACCCAGACAATAGCTAATCCATTCTTGTTTCGCTCTCTCGCGGACACGAGCTTGCTAAGGATCGTCACTTTTGTAACTTGTTCCTTTCCATCGAATTACCGGTCGACGTCATTTCTATTTTGAAGGAACAGGATATTGTAACCACGATTTCTAACTGATTTACACGCTCTTCGACACTGTTGAACTTGGAGTTCAATATTTTATTTGCTGATTTTTTTTTTGAGTTCTAAAAGTAATTCATATAATTTGTAGATGGTTGTCAAGTTGGTGAGAGTTGTCGAGTTATTTTATATTAATTATTTTTGTAGTCTTGAGAGAAGTAAATGTTCAAATGTTAGGAGTATGTCGGATGTGGTTGCATGTGGTGATCATCAGTGAGTTGGACTTAAAATTGAATTCGAAATTCAGTCGCAGTGAAATAATTTATGTAATTGACTAATGCAGTAGATATGTATAAACTACAGTTGATAGCTGTAGCTTACATTCGAAATATTATAACCACAATTCAGTACATGCTCCTAAGTGCTTTTCATGTATGAAACATACGTTTTCAATTTGTACACATGTGTCCAAATGTACATTTACAGTTTACAAATATCATTACACAGTAAAATTTCAGTATAATCAGACTTCTATTTACAAATGCATTGCAGTAATACTCCATCAAAAATTCATACATAAAATGACTTCCATAACATGAAAACGAAAGTGCGACATAATATGATAACGCATCACGTATTCTCACCTCGTACTCTCTTGAAACATCAAACTTGAAACTCTCTAACAATCGCAATGTTTGAGAACATTTGTCGGTTCACTAAAAAAACATTCATCTTCATTGATTGTTACACGTAAATTGTCCTCCGCAGCAAGAATATGTTTACACTCGAGGCACGTATCATTTTAAAAGCAAGGTGTCTCGCAGAAAAATTCAAAGAAAATGTGTCTGAAGGAATCGCACCGACGAAAGATCACGGTTAAGGGACGTGACTGTCGCGATTCGTATGCGTTTCGAATTTTTTTCAATGTAAGAAACGGCACGAATTCTTGAATATACATCTGCTTGGCCCACGCCTCTCAGCACACCTGTGATGCGGTTTCACCCGTTTCTATAAAATCTTTCTCTTCTGCGAAAGTTTTCGCCGAAAAAATTTTCTTTTTCTGGTGTTAACATTGTAACATTCTGACAGCGAAATTGGTTTTGGGAAATTGATATTGCATTTGTGATACATGGGTACGATTTGACGTGTGACCTTTTTGGAACGGCTTGTACAAATTGTTTGACTGTTTCGTATCTTAATTTCCTTGCAAACTGACGGACAGTTTTCACCGACAACGATGGCTAAAGTCACGACTCTCACGCGTTTTACAATATAGGGTGTCCATATTGGATGTTGTTATTGATATGTGAAGATCTATTTGAAGGAAAATTATTATAGGAAGAATGTGTGAATCTTAAATTTATTAAACACTTTCTAATTCTAATTCTCTAAACATTTCTTAAAATATAGTAAACCATTGTAAATCAAATGATTTCCATGTGAATACAGAAAGTACTTGTGTTACATAATTTGTCCTTGCATACTTAAGTCGAACAAAAAACTCTGTGAGCTTATAAATTTTTTAGAAGGCCTGATCTAATGAATAAATGAATACAAGAGAGGTAACATAGTAATTATACTCGAAACGTAACCCCTATTTTTACATAATCAATTACGAAATAACAAGATCGTTATAATACAGACACCCCATATATAGATGGTTCGAAATCGGCAGCAATATAATTAACACGCGAATCGGTAACAAAGGCTGGTCGTGCATGCACAGCTGGCTAATGATCGTCGATGCGGTACCAACAATGTGCCAGCAATTAATGATCGCAATTTATAAAGTCCCTAATTATATAAAAGTTCACGCTTTCTTTACCCGTGGCACGCGTCGTTTCTTTTTTCATTCTCGAGTCGTTGCTCATCTCGAGGTGTACACTCTCTCCCTGTTGCTTTCGTGCTCCCTGTTCTTTCTCACCTTTTTCCCTTAATAAGCTCCACTTTCTTGTCTTCGCTCGTCCCTTCGTTGCGCTCTCTGTGCTTTCTTTTTCAGTTTGCACGAAGAATCGTACACGTATAATTGGCTTCTTGCGTTTACCGACCGGCGCATATTTGGAGTTGGCTCGCGTGTTCACGTGCATCGCTTTTAAAAGTATTCCGGTGGTATATCGCCGCGATGCATCATTATCGAGCGAAAGGTAGATGCTGTGTACGCGATACGACGATTCCTTTTCAACGTACGTATCGCGCCAGATCGCGAATCGAGCTGTGCGTGTGCGTTCGATACGTGCACGTATAACCTGTCTGTGTACGCGTTCGCCTAACCGCGAACAGTTTCTTGTAACGATTTATCGGAGATCGCCGGCTTCGGTCGGGGAAATAGAAGTTTGAATGAAACGCATCGGGAAGGGTGGGAATCGTGTCAGAAGCTTTTCAGGCTACGGATTGATTTGTTACTGACGCGAGGAATCCCAGCTCGCGGTCACTTTGAATCGTGTGTCGCGTGGATCTCGAGAATTCACCAATCGATACCTTCATGCATATCCAACATTTTCGAATTAAATATTGATGCGTTTAATTTATAGGCAATGGAAAAACCTGCTAATATGTAAAAACTATATTTGCTATTCGATTACAGTGTCAATGATAATTTTATATATATGAGAACAACTCTGAACAATCTTTGTGTTGTCATATAAATTAATTCTAATGTGGCGCCATTACCGCCTGTAATAGTCATAACACTTCAAATATATGTTGGAGATAAAAGCGATACATGAATTAACTTTTACATTTGTCTCCATCTAACGGTATTAATTATTATTAATTATATCTTCTCGCATTCGCGTGTTTCGATTCAATTTTGTTCTCTAATTCTCCTTACGTATTTTGACTGTGGTTTTGTAATCGTTCTTGAATAAATAGTTTTTCTGTTCTGTATATAATTAATTACGACACTTAATTCAACCACGGATCTCCTCGCCTTCCTTAACATTTGGAATCTAGGGAATTTCAGACCCTTGCAATTTTCGACGCGTGGAATTTTGGATCTAGGGAATTTCGGACCCTTGGAATTTGGGATCTAGCGAATTTTCAACGCGTGGAATTTTGGATCTAGGGAATTTCGAACTCTTGGAATTTGGGATCTAGGGAATTTTCGACGCGTGGAATTTGGGATCTAGGGAATTTCAGACCCTTGGAATTTGGGATCTATTGAATTTTCGACGCGTGGAATTTGAAATGTAGAGAATTCGAGGTGTAGAGATTTTGGAACCTAGGGAATTTGGGGTGTAAAGAATTTGGGATGTGGAAATAACAAATCTTTCAATTAAAAATTGACGGATTCGAAATATACTGAGTTATGATTTATAAATTTTGAGATGAGAAGTTTGGGGTCTAGGGATTGCAAATGTAGTGCTTATAAAAATTCAGAGATGTACCAACGAAGAGATTTATGAATCTACTGATTTTAAATCTAATATAAACCTTGAAATCCAAGAATCTTCCAACCATCTCCAAATTTGTATCAGTATAATTATCCAAGTAATGTGCTCGAGTGTACATTTCACCCTTGGTGATACGAAAACATCCACGTAGGCGTCGCCTATCGTCGCGCATAGATCGCAGTCATCGGATACGCGATACCGCCGCTAATTATTCGTTTAGTTATCCCATTTCGCATCTCTCCGAATAAGTAACCGGCATTTAACGGTTGAACAAGAGTTAGCTAAACAGGTGGATCGGTCGCGAGGAGTTAAAACAAGCCTGTCGTGCGCGGCCGCTGTCGAGCGTGTGCAATAAAATCAATACAATGTACCCGGCGTCAACGGGGATGTAAACAAGCGTGCGTATCAGAACAGAAGGCAGAAATGTACGCTGTAATCGGAGACATCCTCGACGGATTTCGCCTCGTTATAGGAAAGATAGCTTCGAGCAGGGGCAGACCTGAGGCTTCTTCCTCGTTTACGATCAAGATCTATCCTCCTCATTTGCGTCGTTCGACTTACCGGTTAGAATGACCGGTGAAAAAAGAACGGGAGAACGCTGGTCCTCTTTCGCATGTCCGCGTAATTCTACGCGTATCACGTGGGTGGACGTGAACACGCACGTAGATGCCGTCGAAGAAGGTGTAACGCGGATCCTGAAGATCGTGAACCTGGTTTCGCAAGTCACTCGACTGGCCTTCTTACGTTACCTCGCGTTCACGATGTTGTTACCTTAAATTCGAGAACCCTGTTCCTTCTTTACGGTCATTCAAATTTTATTTAAATTGATAGATTATTGTATAGTGTATATATGTATACAGGGTGCTTCAAAAAATATTTTTTACTTGGGATATGAGGTCTAAGAAATTGGGATATTGGGAATTTGAAATTTAGAGAGTTACGACTTAGGATTTGGGAAAGTAGAGATTTGGAATCTGGGAACTTTGAATTTAGGGACTTGGGAATCTAGAGAAATTTGAACCTAGGGAATTTGAGACTTGTGGAATTTGGGGTCTAGAGAATTTTGGACCCTTGGAATTTCGGATCTAAGGAATTTCAGGCCCTTGGAATTTCGGACCCTTGGAATTTGGCATCTAGGGAATTTTGCACCTTTGGAATTTGGCATCTAGGGAATTTCAGACCCTTGGTTCTCTAGATTCCCAAGTTATTATACTTATATTTAATTTTTATGAAAATGTTTATTGACGTATTTGTAGATCTAAAAGGCAATGAGATATTCATTAAATTTTTCTTTCAAATAGGTGTGAAACTTCATCTTTCATGTTAACACCTTTCAAGATACATTTTAAGAATTATAAACAAATTTAATGTACACTAACAATTCTTCTAATATTACAATCTGCGACTTAATTGATAACATACCCCTCAACTCATTAAGTCAGACTCATGGCACAATTTATATTATAACAAACCCAAATTATGTTTGACAGAGTATCGATTTCAATACACAACCTTAACTACAAAATATACCTAATAAGTTTCCTCCACTTATTTATCTTAACACCATAACCACAACTTACCTTCCCAAAGGACCATAAATTAAGGGCTTGAGAGTGCAGATAGGAAATCAGCAATTCAAAATGTAAGATTTATGTAAAGTATCTGTTTAAAAGATGAATGAGAAGGGTTGATTGATCATTTCCGGTGTTCAGAACAGTCAGACTTCTATTTATATTCCGGGACGTGTTTTCAAGCAATGGTCAAGTTCGATTATGGGCGGTAAAGGGAAGACCGCAGTCGATTGTAGGTTATTGATTAGCAAATGGATTCTTGGTCGGAGATTGTTCATGATGTGATCCCGCATAATAATTGTTGTTCTGATCGGACGTGATAACGTCGGCTCGATCGGACGCGTAAAACGAGACTGAAAATTAGAGTAGGTTACAACCGCGAATTTTCGGTTAACGATCGGTTATATACGCTGTATTACGGTATAAACGCTTCACATGGATATCGATCATGGAGGGTAATATTACAGGCCGCCTATGGCGGGATATTTTAAAATCTCCAATCACTTTCGTTATATTGCAGGGTTGAAACTTTCACCTCACGCTGTACTATCATTTCTATAGAAATATACGATTTTATTTTTATGATCTTTGTGGAGGCACGTCCAAGTTATATTAATTTTGCGTATTTGCTTGTGTGTTTTGTCAGAGCATACATGTAAAAAAAATAATGTTTGAAAATTAACATGAAATAATAAAATTGATTATTATTCAACACTGCAAGTTATTGCATGTATAAATTAAATTCTTTGTTACTTTACTAATAGCAGCTGTTTAAAATTGGCGCCACATTTGAAGCGTTTAACTGTCGTCAACATCTTATATTTTTAATAAATTTTGTAGAGATTGAGAAATAGTAATTTATATTGGAAACGTCTGTAAAAGAAACAAGAGCTTTCATATCAGATAAAATTGCGAAAGTTTATTTATTTTATCGTACACAGTAGAACATGTATAAGATTGCGTTGTAAACTCGAAGCGATTGGTTCGATCGGTGAAGCCATCCCTCGAAAGAGATTCTTGTATCCCCAATCCAATATCCGAAACGGGCATTCTCGTCCGCGGCTCGTCTACAAAAGTCCAGTTTTATCTTCGATCAGTCTGTTCCTGGGATAGCGGAATCTCCAGCCAACGAATCGTAGCACGTGATGTACACGTGCATAGGAGGCTAGTCCCGGTATCGATTTCACGAGCAGCAATTATTTTCTTCTTTTGTCGGGGACGTTTACCCCACCTTTCCGCCTAGTTGCGGCTGCGGTTGCCGCGAAAGGGATGGAAAAAGGGGTAGCGTAGGTGGTGGGCCGGGGTCAAAGCACCTTCCGCGGCGAAAATCCATTAGGGAGAGCGTTGCCGAGTAATACACGAAATGAAAAACATTCGCCGTCGATTCCCGTAATTACAGCGTAATTATGTTATTGCACCCAGCGCGTGTCCTCCGGGGGTGTCGAACCTTAAAAGCGACACTCGCTGACGGCCGGTTCGATCGATAGAGAAGGCGACGAGTAAATTGCGAACACCGATCTGCAATTACACGTGTAAAATACAGATCGGATAGAGGGATATCCACCTATTCATTAATTAAGAATGCACGACAAATTGGACGCTCTAAGTATACGTTGGACTCGAGTGTGTAATTGCGTTAATCCTTTCGATTGCCTCGAGACTTGAAAATTACGCGACCGGACGAGCTTTTCTAACGAGTCAATCATGCAGAGCGGAAAACGGAATCGAATTATCCTCGTGTGCTCTTAAATAATTTACGGGATATTCCATTTGCTTCGAATTGCTATCCTGATGGAATTGACAACTTGTCAGATTTCTAAATTTAACCCTTTAGGATTTCAATACTTACCTGAGATCGTGAAGAATAGTTTAGAAATTTCAAACATCCAGGACGGTCATTAAGAAACATTCTATGTTTTCAGAAACGATATTGTAATTGATTACAATTACAACACACCGTTTAATGAATACCTACGTCCATTATCGTTGCAGCAATCAATGTGCTAACGCTACTATACTATTTTCATCGGTTTCAATGAGAATACAGCATGCTAAGAACCTACACCCACTCTAAATTCTAAAAGTGCAAATTAAGGTACACGTGGTTCACACGTAAATCGAAGACTCCCAGAATCAGATGGTGTAATTTCAGGATTAAAAGTTTCACCTCGTGCATGTAATTAGCCGTTTGCCATGGTGCTCTACCCACGTTGTTCGGATGAAACGTGTTCGACTCATCATGTGTCCCAGCTTCAGGACCTTTCCCACACTGTTATTATAGCATTGTTCTTTGCGCGGTGATCGGCTGGTTTTTCATACTGGCGAATTAATGAGAACTAGGATAATAACATTCGATCTCTTCGGACGTTCGCTTCGTATTCGAACAGGGCTTAGATGATACAGAAGACAGCGAAGACAATGGCAAATTCCGTGAACTATTATCTATCCTTCGTGTGATCTATCGTTGATACGATCGCGTATGTCTCGTCTTTTATCCTTATTATCGTTTCGAGAGACAGCTGGATTCTTTGTTAACGCACGTGTCTTCTAACTATTTTTGCATCTTTAATGATCGTGATCGTTCATGTACGTTTCTGCGTAAAGAAGGGTTCTAAGAAATGGGACGTATAATTGGGTCGCGTATTTTATAGTGGAAAGTGCTGCAGATTTTTATTTATTATCGTTTATATTGATAGGTGAATGGGTTTCGATTTACAGACGGTTCTAGGACATTAGGACACTTTAGAAAATTGGTATGGGTTACATATTATTTGACGGTGTATTGTAATGTTGCAATTGATGTGCATTGTATTACTTCGCGTTATATTACCATGTGTTGTATAATCACGTATTATATCGCCACTCGCTATATCACCAATATTAACAACGTTACTCCCACATTTTACGCTCCGTATAAAAAGAACTCTTCCTATATTACAAAATTCTTACTCTCTCCTACAATTTTCCACCGTGGCAATATAACGGAAGTGCACCGTTTCCGCCACGATTATAAACGTCTTTATTACCCGCATACTGAACATAATCCCGTGTACAACGTCATTTGTAATCCTAATTTAAACATCTTCCTCGACTATTAAGAAGCGGCAACATTACACAAACTAACAAGTCGTACCTTGCAAAGATCTCGTGCATTAACCATCGAACATACAACTTCGAACTTGCGAGCAAACGATAATTGGTCGCCAGTATTCCGAGGTAATTAGGAACAATGAAGAGAAGTAGTGCGGGAAGCGGTAACGGACGATCGTCTTCGGGGTGTAACGCGATGATCGCGCGTTTCGAACACGCGGAGACGTTTGCAGAAATTAGAGGATTGTCGTCCGCGAGAAATCTATAGGCAGGGATGTCTCTCGGTGGGACAACATTCGAAGTCACGCGATGTTAACTACCTGGAAAGTTAGTTAGACCATTGATTATGGGGAAAAATCTGTCATGCACGTGGTAGATGTAATATTTCTTTGAGCTTTCACGAACAATTAATACTATAATATTATATAATATTATTATAACACTTGATGCTACATGTGTTCTAAACTAAATAGCGACTCCATCATGTTTCTTTCGTTCGAAATATCAATTGCAACTGTTATCAAAAGTCTCCTCTTAATTATTAAATTGGGAGAACCACTTCAGAGTTTTTACTTCAAGTTTTTTACTTAAAAATTTATCCAAAGAATATTGTATCCTTTGATATCTAAAATTGAATGAATAACAGTAATTGAAAATTGTGTAAATGTCAGTAGATTCCAGGGATGTAATTTATTAGCGTAGTATTTAATCAAGTACAGTATTGCATGCACATTTAGCGTATTCGTGATGAAGGGTTAATTTGTCTATGAACGAAGCAGCAAAAGCAGAACATAAAATTGTAAAATTCTAAAGAGAGATACCGATCAGTGTACGTAACATTCGTGCTCCGGATACATCCCTGGTCAACCCGGTTAACGTAATTGGTCTGAATCCCAAGCCGTGACTAATTACACGCGGCGATACGCGCACGCTTCGGCGCCTCTGTCCGCTTCTCCTTCGCTTGCTCAAGACTCGTTACGAAAGAAATTTGAAAGCTCTTCCTTCGGCTACGAGGGACCGATTAATTTTGAAAGGCGACGAAGTTACGTGAACACGCGGTTCAGGAAAATGCACGGCCGAACGATGCTGGTTCTCGCGCAACGGGATTACACCACCCAATTTATTTCCTCTTACTTTCACGGCTAAATTCGATTGCTCGGTGCATCGATACCGGTTAGCGAAAAGATTTACATATTTTTTACATTTGACGATTGTGAAATTTTTGTGGGTTGAAATTTTAAAATTTGGGGATTTAGGAAGTTGATTTTGAGACATTTTAAGGGTTGAAATAAGCAAATTTTAAAATATTTTTAGTTTTAAGTGGTTGGACTGTCAGATCGTTAAATTGTAGAATTATTAAGTTGTTGAATCGTCAAGTCATCAAATGGACCAATCATCACATCATTCAATTGTCAAATAGTCAAATTGTCAAAGTGTCAATCAATCATTCAATCACTCAATCAGTCAAATTATCAAATCATTAAATTATGAACCTATCAAATGTTCAAACATTCAACCACTCAAATTTCCATATCACCCCATCGAAAATATACAATCTTCCAAATTTCAAATCCAATACCTTACAAAACACAAAAACCTACCCTAACCAAAAATATAAAAATTGTAAAGCTAAAAAATATACAAAATGACAAAGTACAAAATGCACCGAATTTAAAAAATATAAACCTTGTGTGTAATAAAGAGTGATACTGAAGGTTGAAAGAGTTGCAGAAGGTGTTCTATATTTCGTAGTGAAATGGAATTAGCCATAGAATTAGATGGAACGAGTTACACGGTTCCCAAGATTTCTCTGACTTTATGGCAACGGAACGCGGCTGTCTACCGTTCGTCTATGTAGGTGCAAAACAGTGAAAGGTTTTTCAAGGCACGAAAGTAAGTGACACCCACACATCAACGGCAATGCTAATGTAAAAAGGCAAGGCCGTTCGTGCGTATAAAAGTTCACTGCATTATTGCGAAACCGATCCTCTGTTGCAACTGCACAATGACGCCTATTGGGACCGGACAACAAATCTTTCGAGAATTCACTATACTTCTGTACATCTAATAATAGTTCGATACTATACCTTTCAATCATCGATGTTCTTTCATAAAATTCTCTCTCTTTCAATTTTCTCATTTTTTAATTTCTTTGTAATATACAATTTCTTTTAATATTTATATTTAGTATTTTAATATTTAATATTTATTTCTTATTCTTATTCTTATTATTATCTTATTATTAATATTTATTTCTTTTAATATACAAAATTTGTATATTTTATATAATGAAGTTTGCACTTTGGGAATTTTTTAATGTAGAAATACAATGATTTGGAGTTTGGTACAAATTTGACAAGTTGGTAATTTGAAAGTGCAGACATTTAGAAATATTAAATTTTCAAATCATTAACTTACTGCACTCTCAACTTTAAGAACATAGAAATTGACAAAAGTGGTGTTTTAATATTTGGTAGGCTACCAATATAGAAGTTTAAAAATGCAGAAAAATTAAAGTTACAAAAGTACATTTCCAACTTTACACCATAAAAATATTATTCTTAAACCAGAAAAAAAATATTAAAACCAGAAAAATGAAAAGTTATAAACTCCTAAAGCGTGAAAAATAAACACCGTACAGTTTCCAAGAAAACCAAAGTGCGAAGTGTGCACTCGGTTACGCAAATAGTAGTCGTAGTTTAAAACTGCAGTACGAGAGGGCGAAAAGCGCAAGTAAAGTGCGCGTCGACAAGAAAGTTGGTAAGAAAGCATAATTTTTGATTGTCTAGGCTCGTGGCACGAGGCAAAATGCCGGAGTTTCCGTGGCTTAATTTCGACGTCTCCGGTGCGCTCGAGACTGCTTGCAATTCTAATGCAGTCATTAACCAGCATCGTTTAAATGGAAAAGACATCGGTCTCGGTCTCGCGTCGGCTCGATCTCTCTTTCTCTTGTTCGTCCTCCTCGAAAATCCGCGTTCTCTCGTCGAGAGTTGTACCTGGCGAAACGCAAAGCGGCGTTTAATTAATCCGACGACTTGACCGAATTTTTTCAGCGGCGCGATGCGGATCATCCTGGAAACCGCAGCGCCGTATAGCATTCAGTGCATGAAAGCGCGAAAAACAGAGCCAGCCAGCCTGTTACGCGTCGAACGTTCCGCGTCCCGTCAAACAAATACCGTTTTAAAGGAAATGAGAAAAAAATTATTCCGCGAATTCGACAAAAAACAGAGAGAAAATGCAAAAAAAATGTGCGGGGGTGGAGGGAAATTTTTGCGTTAATTAGGAATTTGGGGATTTTGTGGATTTGAGGAATTTTGGGGATTTTTGGAATTTTTGGGATTTTAGGGATTTTTGGGATTTTAGGGATTTTTGGGATTTTTGGGATTTTGGGGATTTTGGGGATTTTAGGGATTTTAGGGATTTTGAGATTTGGGAAATTTGGAATTTGGAGAATTTGGGATTTGGGGAATTTGGAATTAGGGGAATTTGGGATTTGGGGAATTTGGAATCAGGGGAATTTGGGATTTGGGGAATTTGGGGAATTTGGGATTTGGGGAATTTGGGATTTGGGGAATTTGGGATTTGGGGAATTTGGGATTTGGGGAATTTGGGATTTGGGGAATTTGGGATTTGGGGAATTTGGGATTTGGGGAATTTGGGATTTGGGGAATTTGGGATTTGGGGAATTTGGGATTTGGGGAATTTGGGATTTGGGGAATTTGGGATTTGGGGAATTTGGGATTTGGGAAATTTGGAATTTGGGGAATTTGGGATTTGGGAAATTTGGAATTGGGAATTTGGGAAATTTGGAATTTGGAATTTGGAATTTGGAATTTGGGAGATTTGGGATTTGGGAAATTTGGAAATTTAGAAAATTGCAAATTTGCGAATTAGACTCAAATCTAACAGTGCATCGAAACGTTTCTGTTTGAAGCCTTATACAGAAAAATTGCATTAGGAAAAGGAGTTGCTTTTTTGAGAAACGGATGCGTGACTTATGCATATGAGCGTCGATCGCCTTATACGCGATCCAAGGAACTCTCACTCGGTATTGTTCGTCCACTATAAAATAGTTTCTACGCAAATGTGAACGTATGCTCTTCAATCACTATTTTAACTCTTCTACTTTAATTTAACGCTTGTTAACAAATTTTATACCCATAATTGAACTCTCTTTATAATTCAACACTTAATACAACACTCACAAAAATTTCTACCAAATTTTGGATACACAAATATTTACCACTTTGTACAATAATAATGCCCTAACAAAATCATTACCAACAACAATATTTATTTAACAACTACCCCCAGAAATCTGTAACACCATACTAAGTGTTGGATCACAAAAAGTTTCCAGTAATTTATCGTCCACAAAATTTATTAAATTCCTTCTACAAATATGAAAAATAAAAGTCAGCGTGCTAACAGAATTAGAGTGATGAATGATCATTCAGGTGTTATCAGCAACATGACTCGACGTTATAATAAAGTGGGTTAACCGGCTATTGGTTATAGTATCGTTCGATATTAATAAATCAGATGCAGATAGACGGACTTCTATCGCAAATTGAAATCCGTGTATCTCAGGCAGCGGTTTTGCTGGCAGCGCGTATTACACGGTACACGAACCTCCCGTAATGAAAACAATTTCGAAAAGCTGATTGCACGCGTAACGACGATCGACTGTTTCAGTTTTAACGAGCGATAGGAAATCGTGTCGTCGAAGGGAAAGCTACTACGGATGATGTAAATCATCGCGTCGTTTCGTGTTCATCCGAACGAGAAACAGGTACAGTCGTTGTTCGTTTGTCGTATGAGTTCTGTCCACTTCAGTTTACGGATCTGACTATCGATATTCTAAGATTTCGATAATGTACATATATTATCGATGACTGCATATATCGGTAATATCGATTAGGTATCGTTGTAGACGGTGGTTGAAACGAAATAAGTAATTCTTAGAACCTCGAATAAAATTATAGTGCAGTTTGCAGTTTTAAAATTTTCTAATTTTGGAATGTGACAAAATTTTTAAGTTTTAAATTTCTATATTTGCAAGTTTTTGATTCATTGAATTTTTAATTAGTTACTGAAACTTTTGAGTCCCTGAATTTTTATGATTTATAAATTACAAAATCCCTAGGTTTACAAGTCCCTAGTTCCCAAATTCCCTAGATCCAAATTCTTTAGTTCCAAATTTTCTAGATCCAAATTCTCTAGTCCCAAATTTTCTAGTTCCCAAATTCCCTAGATCCAAAATTTTTTAGTTCCAAATTCCCTAGTTTCCAAATTCTCTAATTCCAAATTTCCTAGTTCTCAAATTCTCTAATTCCAAATTTCCTAGTTCCCAAATTCTCTAATTCCAAATTCCCTAGTTCCCAAATCCTCTAGTTCCAAATTTTCTAGTTCCCAAATTTCCTAGGTCCAAAATTTCTTAATTCCAAATCCCCTAGTTCCTAAATTCTCTAATTCCAAAAATCCCTAGATCCAGAGATTCCTAGATTGCAAATCTCTAGTTCCCAAATTCCCTAGATACAAAGTCTCTAGTTCCAAATTTTCTAGTTCCCAAATTTTCTAGATCCAAATTCTCTAGTTCCAAGTTTTTTAATTCCCAAATTCCCTAGGTCTAAAATTTCCTAGTTCCAAATTCCCTAGTTCCCGAATTCTCTAATTCCAAAAATCCCTAGATCCAAAAATCTCTAGATCCAAAACTCCCTAGATCAAAAAATCCCTAGATTGCAAATCTGTAATTGCCAAGTCCCTAGATCCAAAAATCCCTAGATCGAAAAAATCCCTAGATTGCAAGTCTCTAGTTTCCAAATCCCTAAATCTCCAAATCCCTAGATCCCAAAACCCTAGATTCACAATTCTCTAAAATCCCCAAATCCTCAAAATTCCAACTTCCGATCGCAATAACGATATCTGAACAATATTACCGATATATCAGTTCGAATATCAGAAGGGTATCGATAATCGATAATCATACCTGCAGTCAAGGCAATCCAAACGACACTAAACAACATATTTTGCGTGCGACTATACGTGAACCGCAGATTAATACAGACCCATGTAGAATTTTAATTAGCACTCAAGATGCGTTCGAGTGCCGAGGCAATTCGACAACGAGAAACTCCGACGACCGCGCTACGTTTCTCCCCACCGAATGTTTGTGCAAACTAGATAATAAAAAAAAGCTCCAGGGGAAAAGTTTCGAGAACGTTTCCTCGGTTTTATAAACGTGCTTGTTCAAGTTGCACCGTTTTCAAATGAGACCGGACCTTTAATCGTTTGCTGGATCCTTCGCGTTAATTGCGGTCGAAAGTTCGCTAATTAGGAAGTAATTATGTGTACAGATTAATATTTCAAGCCAGTAGCACCTGATTTTCGTTCCTGTAACCTGTATCATTACTTTGTATCATTATTTTACGTTATCCTGTGCTTCTTATTTATGCAGCCGCAAATATCTTTTGTTGGAAAGAGCATGTCGCTGTGAACTCTTCATGAAACTTGTCATCCGTATTCGCACATGTTTCATCACATTTCGTTCGCATTTTTAAGACTCTTCGAAAATTTGTATTTTGTGAGAGGAATATTTGATGCTGTACCAGTTTTGCTGGGGTGAGTTTTAAAGGAAAAATTGGAAGTTTTAGAAGTCTTGAAATTTCCAAATATATTGAACAGTCTTACATCACCGTCAAGTGCACGAGAACCTCAATCTCGAGATTATACGGTCGGTTAGAGATTGTTTAAACATCCCGAAACCGTCAGAATTCTTGAATGCATCGTAGAAAAGAATCTCTCAAAGGTCGTACGTCGTACGGTAAAAGGAAATCGAATTTTCGAAGAGTATTTCAGTAGACATCCCGGTATCTGTCCCGAGGCACCGGCCACAAAACGACCTTCATCCTTCACCGATCTCCAGCAAATCACCTCGACTCCCTCTGTCCGCTCTTTTTCATTCTCCCCTTCCTCCGTAGGAACGTTGGCGAGTCACGAAGTCGTACGTTCATATTTCATCGTCGCAAGACCGCATCGTAGCCCTCTCATTCTCCGTTCATCATCGTCTCTAATCATTTCATTATTTCACGGCCGTTGCTTCGCCGCTTCGATTTGTTGTAGCCGTTTTTCTTTTAAGTTGCTAGCCCCTATCCTGTTCCTACTTTCTGTTCCAGATTTCGTACGAACCGTCGACGTACGGTACGAAAGGCATCGAGATCGAGGATGTAGCGAACAGGGTTGTCCTGTCACGAGAATCGTATCAAGAGGATGTACACGAGAGCACGAATCGCGTCCACGAACAAGCTCACCGTCCGGAGGGGAATCTGTAATCGTTCGTTATCGACCGAAGCATCGATCAAGACCACTGCCATCGTGATGACGAGCTAGAGACCAACGTAATATTCCGTCCGTGAGCCGTCCTTCGATAGTCGTTTTCGTACCGATCGTAGAACCGTTTGTCCGCCTTTCGAGATCAAAGACTGAACCGTATATCAAAGACAGGAAAGATGTTGGGAGTGAGTCAACCGGGAAATCCACCCTCGAGCCTGCGACACTCGGCGAGCTTCTCTTGTCTGCAGCGGGGCACAGCGAGCGAGGGGCACAGGGCGAGGACCTCGACCCTGCTGCAGCAGCCGAGCCTGCAGCTAAGCGGAAGCCATCACCAGTACTCTTCCGGTCAAGCATCCCTGCTGCAACACTCGACCGGCAACGTTCAGCATCGCATCGAGGCGTTGGAGTCCATTCAGGACAGCAACGACTACGGTTTCGTGAAGATTAGACCGCGTCTGCGCAGCACGAACGCCACCTTGTACTACGAGGAGGAGGTGGCTGCCCAGAAGAACGCCCTGTGGGATCGCGACGCGTCCGCGTTCAGCGACCGCGAGTGCGACACCAATTACAGAGAATGCTCCCTGAAGATGAAAGACCGGGACCACTCGCCAAAAGTGGGTACCTCGAAACATCAGAACCCTTTACGAGGAGCGTTGATACTGTTCACGTCGACGTCCTCTTGGTGGAAGGCCAGACAGCGAGAGGATCAACTGAACGGGTCGTCCGATCGAGCACTCGCGCCGACCACCGCGGCTGTCGGCTCGTCGTCCGAGCGAAAGTGGTCGAGCACCTCGATGGCGTCCCCGTCGAACGAACGTAAATGGCCGTCGGTGACTTCGCCCACGAACGATCGGAAGTGGTCGGTAGGCAACGGCGCCTTGACGTCGCCGGGCAACGAGAGGAAGTGGACCAGGTCGTCCGTCTGCTCGAACTCGACCGGGCAACAGGACAGGAAGTGGCGATCTCTCGGCGCTCTGCTAAGGGCTCACACGGGCGCCGGTTCGCACGCTGTTCAGCACTCGCTGTCCCATAACATGAGCGTGTCGATGATCGAGGGCGAGCACTTCCGGGAGGATCCGCGTGGCTCGAGTTGCAAGTCGACGCGTTACCAGCAGCCCACGTCCTATTCGGCTCGCGTGTCCAGAGTCAGCCGGGACATATACAGAGAAAACGGGGAATTCGGTCAGACCTCGGGTAGATCGAAGGTCAGCCGTAGGCTGTACCAAGACAACAACGCTACGGAGTCGACTGAGAGAGACATCGACGAGAGACATCTGAACAGACATCAGTTCGAGGAGGATTGCCGAGGCAGAACGAACAGGGAGAGCTTCTGCAAAACTGATCAGACCGGAAGCGAAACACGGAACACTTCTACCAGATCTAGCAGAGCTCAAAGCTTTTATCTTCTGGATGATTTCCTGCGGCCACAGCCGCAGCCGAACAAATGCATGCTGAACGTTTATTTGTCGCCGTCGCACTCCAAGTCTGGCAATAACGATCACGGTAGATCTGCCGAGGTGAAACAGATCTCGCAGGGGAACGTCACTAACATAACACCGCCCCGACGTCACAACTCCAGCTCCGATAGCCTCGAGGTTGCGACCAGTCCGCTTCCGCCACCGGTTCCACCACCGCCTCCTCAGGTCACCACCCGGGACAGGGAAAGGGGTGAGAATTTCAAAGAGAAGGACGTGTGCCAGTGCAAAATGTGCTGCACCATTATGCAGCAGAGATCTTTCGTTGAAGAGGTAAGTCCTCGGGGAGAGGAATATAACCGAGGGGGATATGTTTGCCGTACTTTGCCGCGGTTCTTTTGCCCCCATATGGGATTTCGTCGAATTTTAACCGCTCGTATCTGTCAAGATTCATCCCCTTTTATTTCTGCTCACGAATTTTTATGCAAACATTTGCAGATCGGTTTATAAAATCGTACAAAGATTGATAGTCGCTTTTCGTAAAAACGCGGAAACGAAATCTCTTTCAAATACGTGATCGATCAAGGATTTAAATCGCGTCTCGTCGAAGATTTACACGCGTAAACAGCTTGGAACGTTTCAGACAACGAACCCGGCTTGAAATATCGCGGCGTGTCGCGGCACGTCGACAAAAATATCGTTGCGGGACGTTTTGACTGCTGGTGCCAACATTGTTCTTTGGAGTCGTTGATCGTCGCCGGTGACGAATGTGCGGCCACAAATTGAGTTCATATGACAAAATGCCTTCCACAAAAGGCTGAATATTCTTTTTATATACTTATGATCAATTTTAAATAAATGTCAAGGTGTATTAATTATTTTCTTACGGAGTATCGCAGTAATATTAACATCGACTCTCTAAGGGTTAATTTTGATAAACGAAGATTCATTTACAACCGCGCAGGGGTAAAAATTGCGCTTTCGTACGTGCTAGAAATTCCAAACGAAGGTTTTCGAAGTATCGCATGTAATATTGCATTAACACCGACCAAGGGTTAATCATTTTGACAAACGAAGGCTCAATTTACGATCGCGTAAAAGTTCGGTAACTGGTTGCAGCGAGGGGGTTAAAAATTGCGCTACCGCACGAGTACGTGTCGAAAATCCGCAATGGAGGTTGCTGTCGGCCACAAGGATACAGCAGCCGTTTAAAATCGACCAGAAATCCAGTTGAATCGTCCAGCAGCGTTGCAGCGGTTACTAATAATAGAGTAGATGCTGGAAGGATAGAAATACGACTTCCTTCGGTACTCTCTACCCCACCGCGTCCCAAGAATAACGGGCTTTCGCGTTCGATACAACCGCACGATCAGCAAAATAAGGGGTCAGGGGCGGCAACCTAATTCAAACATTCATGATACGGCTAACGGGGTGAACGAAGACCCGCGATCACGTGCTTCGAGGTCTAGAACAGGTTGAAAGGGAGATCCAAGGAAAAATTACGTCCACCATGATGTTTAGAAAGTTTGTCGTAACTGCTGATAATCCTTGGTGATGTTAATCGTTGCATGATGCTTACATTTTTGTGGTACTTTCGTTTACTTTCGAAAGGAATTGGATTCAGAAAATAATATCATGGATGTTACAAATGTTAGAACAAAAAATTTGCTATTATTTATTCTATTTTTTTACTTTTAAATTAAATTAAAGCTATGTTTTCATAGAAATATTTAAAATTGTGATCCTTTGAGTTTTTTGATTTTTGAAGATAAAAATGAATTTATGAGCGTGCAAGAATTTAAGATCACTTATTTTAAATTGACATGTCGAGATATGTCAGTGCTTATCAGACTTGTATTATGGTTGTTACTCTTGTTTGATGACTTTCCGCTGAATGTGCCAATTACTAGGCGCCTTTAGGTGCCCATTGCATCGAAAGGGTTAATTATCGATTATGAACGGTGCACATGTACAGTAGCGTTCAAAAGTTTTGGACACAGAAGTTGGTCAATATAATTTCAAGATTTTATATGCAACTTCAAATTTCAGTAGCTATTTATATAATAGTGATTCGTAAATTTTCAATCATTGTCAAAATCATAGAATTAAACCAAAGAATAAATACAAACAGAGAAATAAATGATTAAAAAGTTTTAAAGATGTACAATAAAATTCTTGTCAAAATAAAATAGTAAAGATTGTAAGAGATAATAAAACAACATAAAGTATAATTAAATAAGACTTTTGTATAATACTGTGCAATTTACGCAACAGAAAAGTTAAAAATATAAAATCTATAAGATTATCAGGGATGCGTGTCAGTGCACGATCTAGTTAACGGGTTAACGCGTTAATTGCTCTGGTGAGTACACGTGACCCGCAACGTGGATTAAGTTTAATTAAACAGAAACGTATAAAACAAACAAAAATTCGTTCTAAACGGGTTCCCGTGCAATTACGCGTTATCTACGTTATTTGAAATGTAGAAATTTATGGATTTTGATATAATATTTAGAAACGAAAAAAATGTATTTATAAACTTGCAGATTTAAACTTGAAATTCCTAGAAAATCAAGAATGTAAAACCTGCCAATTTACAAACTAAAAAATAGCCATCTTCAATATCCTCATCAACCGATTATCCCTGAAATAACAACGGCAACAAAAAGCTGTGAAAATCCCGACTAAAAACTGCTATCTAATAGAAGTTCCAACAGCTCTGTCGTAGCAATCAATGCGTTATTAATTTTCATTAAAGCGTGTCGCGTCTTACATTGCCAATTTGATTGCGGCAGTAAACCGCGTTAATGAAAGGAGGCGCAACGTTTTATGGCCATTGTACTCGTTTGTCTCAGTCCGTCCTTTGTTGTCAGGATTTTAGCGACGCGTAACTTGGAACGTTTACCCTCGTCGTTCTTTCGCGATCGTTCATCAACCGTATCGTTGATTCCTCGTTTTTTTTTTCCTCTCTATAATATCAAGACGTCCTAGGTCAGGGACGCGTAACCTACGCATCCGGTTCAGACAACCACGTCCACCGGTCTGTCGAGAGCCGCATAGACTGCTGCTGCGGCTAATTCAACGTCTACCACGGCAAATTACTAGCACCGTGTTTCTTTTTATTCCCAGCCGAAGAATGTGGCGTTAAATTCGCGGGATTTCAGGTTTCTCGGACTACGCGACATGCTTCGAATACGCGCTACAGGATCCAATTTTTCTTATTCGAATACCTTAGCCACTGTAGAGGTAATTTGTGATGGTTACTATGCGTTAATCGTGGTAATTAGGTATTATGAAATATTGCTGCGGATGAGGTTTAAGACTAGGGAATTAGAGGATTGGAGACTAGAGAATTTTAGGAGTAAGTTTTGAACTACAAAATGTCGGAACTGGACAATTTAGGGATTAGGGAATTTGGAAGTAGAAAAATTTGGATCTAGGGAATTTAGGACTAGAGAATTTGGAACTAAAAAATTTAGGGACTACAGAATTTTATAATTAGGGAATTTTTGAACTAGGAAATTTTTGATCTAGGGAATTTAGGACTAGGGAATTTGGAATTGAAGAATTTAGGGACTACAGAATTTAGAACTAGAGAATTTTATAATTAGGGAATTTTTGAACTAGGAAATTTGGAACTAGAAAATTTTTGATCTAGGGAATTTAGGACTAGGAAATTTGGAACTAAAGAATTTAGGAATTACTGAATTTAGAACTAGAAAATTTTTGAATTAGAGAATTTTATAATTAGGGAATTTTTGAAATAGGAAATTTGGAACTAGAAAATGTTGAACTAGGAAATGTTGGATCTGGGGAATTTGGAACTAGAGAATTTAGGAACTAGGGAATTTGGAATTAGAGACTTTGAGAACTAGGAAATTTGGAATTAGAGAATTTGGGAACTAGGGACTTTGGAATTAGGAAATTTTTGATCTAGGGAACTTGGGAACTAGAAAATTTGGAAACTAGGGAATTTGGAATTAGAGAATTTGGGAACTAGGAATTTTGGAACTAGAGAATTTGGGAACTAGGAAATTTGGAATTAGAGAATTTGGGAACTAGGAAATTTGGAATTAGAGAATTTGGGAACTAGGGAATTTGGAATTAGAGAATTTGGGAACTAGGGAATTTGGAACTAGGAAATTTTGTATCTAGGAAACTTGGGAGTTAGAAAATTTGGGAACTAGGGAATTTGGAACTAGAAAATGTGGAACTAGGAAATTTGGATCTAGGGAATTTGGACCTAGGAAATTTGGGGAACTTGAGAATTTGGAACTAGAAAATTTGAGAACTAGGGAATTTGTGATCTAGGAAATTTTTAACTATGGAACTATAGAGTTTGAAAAACGTATAACTTTGAAAATTTCTGACCTCCCTAAAATTTTGTAAAATCCTTAAACTTGAGAATTGCTTGCTAAAAGAATATATTATAGTACAACTGTAAAAATGTAATTTGAAATTCTTATAGTACGAGTGATTATCATTTGATAATTATTTTGACCGATTTAATTCGTCACGCTAATAATTATGCTGTAATAGAATTTACGTTCTGAATAGAAGTTATTAGGTTGGCAACTAAATTCGTCTCTACCGCTTCCTTCCTGTGGAATGATTTATTAAAATTCATTGAAATTATACAAGAAGTTCGAACATAGAGGTTTATTTGTGAAGCAAGAGGGATTGGTACGAACTTTAGACGGTATACTTGTACAGAATGTACAGTATAAATCAATTTTAGTCTCATTTTGAGAAAGTAGCTCGAAGCGAGCTCGAATTTGATACAGAGAACGGGAAGTAATCTAATTTTCCAACTTACGTCAATCTTACTCTCAGGAGGTCATTTAGAAGCTTCCAACTTCTAGTATCAGTCAAGATTATACTTCATCAAGTTTTTGCTCGGAAAATGAGAAATACACCTTGAAATTTCGTTAAGAATATCATCATGTTTTTCTGTAGATACAGCACTCAATTACATTAGTATATTATTACAGAAACAGAAACAAATTTTGCTAAATAATATTTTAAAACACATTTACTAATGCAAGAGAAAATTATTTTTGTTAAACTCCGGCGAGTATCAAATCGGAACTAGCTACATATTGTCAGCAAATATTGTACGTACATGGTTTGTCCATCAATATTAACAACATAGATACTATTACATGTTATGATTAAACTAGATGTTTACACATTTGTGATTTATTAACGTTTGCAAAGTAAACACAAATCAATTAGTCCATATGCTCTGCATAGATTGTATGATTTATTCACGTGAACCTGGACCTGTATGTATCAACAGCATAAACATCTACAATTATAATATACGATATTTTGATGTATGATATTCAAAACTTTTAAGGGATCTCATGCAGAAAGACATCATAAATGCCAGACGATGGTTTCTTGTTTACCATGCAAGCTTTATATAAAATATTGTTCTCCAACATGGATGACGTCAAAAATATTTAAGTCAGCAACTGTTGATTTTCTGTTCTACTTTTAAACAAAAGTACCTTTGTCAAACTTCACACGAATCGAATACGGAAATCTAAATAAAAGTTTAATTATAATATATATTTTACTGATATGTGATATTCAGAACTTTTAAGGGACATCATGCAGAAAGATATCATAAATGTCATACGATGGTTTCTTGTTTACCATGCAAGCTTTATATAAAATATCGTTCTCCAACATGGATGACGTCAAAAATATTTAAGTCAGCAACTGTTCATTTTCTGTTCTACTTCTAAACAAAAGCTACTTTGTCAAACTTCACACGACTCGAATACGGAAATCTAAATAAAAGTTTAATTATAATATACATTTTACTGATATGTGACATTCAGGACTTTTAAGGGACATCATGTAGAAAGATATCATAAATATCATACGGTCCCTTGTTTACTATGCAAGCTTTACATAAAATATTGTTCTCCAACATTTGAGTCAGCAGTTATTGACCCTGCATCCCCAAAAGAACAGCAACTCCGCACGAATATCGAAATCTAAATAGAACAAACGCCTCCCGTCCTTCACCTCTTCTTTATCTCACCCCTGTTCGCGATTTGCATTGACCTTAAGCCGCAAACAGTACGACTTAAAAATATCCAATTATCTCGAGTTATTCTCGAGCAGTATTTTTCTCCGTTCGCCGCACAATGTGCCTCGTTGTGTCGCTCTTAAATCTCCGGACGTAATAAAAAATAAAGATGATCGGTTCGTTTTGGTCGATGGTTCCGGCGATGCATTATCGTCGATTTCTCGTCGCGGATTTTTATTCGACGCCAATATCGACGAGGACGTCCGCGAGTCCGGTAACGAGAGAAAAAAAGGAAATACGAAATTTATCCTTTCTGGTCCGAGGTTTTTATTCGCGATGGGTCGAGACACGACAAGCAACATTTGACGAGCGGGCTGTGCCGGTGCAACCTCACGATGACGCGCAAAAGCTCGTCGAGGATGGTCGCGAGTGAAAAGAACGCGTCAGGTATGCGGCAGTCGCGAGCATCAAAAACATTCGCCAGATGTAAAGCCGAAAGGCGTTATTTTAATGCACGATCAAAAATAAACGGGCAAACGATCGTGGAAAGCTCGTGTCCGCGAACACCCTGCCAGAACACGTTTTCCACAAACGTTTCTCCCTTGTGTTTCATCTGCTACGCGTTTACTCGTCTTTAAGCATCCGCTCGCGATACAATTATGGATATTTTTGACGCTCGAAACGCATATCCTCGCTGTTTTGGTATCCATTTAGATTTTCGTGAGGTTTCATCCGGTAAATAACGTGGCGTGAGTCACCAAAATGCAAGACTTTCGGGCACATTCAAATGTGAAAGTACTTTGAGCTGCCAGAGAAGTTCACTGCTCATATTTTTACAACTTGATATTTTTGTCGTTATATTGACAATGACTGTTTAAATGAAAATTTAACTTAACACAAATTTAACTTGATACTTATAGAATATATACGTTAATTCATTCATATGGAAGATATTTAAGTAGTCCATGTCAAATCACAATTTTTCTCTTAAACCTCCAGCCTCAATTTATCATAATTTCCACCAATATGAACTTGACAGCATTCTTTGTCGAAGATTTAATACCTTCATTGCAATCAGGAATTCCTCAAATCTCAAGTTATTCAGTTAGCCTAAATCGGACATTTTACAGTTCTCAGTCTCCTCGCACAAATGTTCACTCAATTATCCTTCGTCATCACTTCTCATTAATTTCATACAGCCTTATGTTTTGTCCAATATCGGATACCAGTTTTTGTGATCATTGCATCAGAATCTCTTGAAATCTCCAAGTTATTCAGGTAGTGTAACCCAAATTGGACATTTCACACTTCTCAGTCTACGGACGTCCTTTCAGGTATCCTTCATCGTCGTTTTTTAGTAATTTTACTGTAAATTTAGTAATATCTTTTTACGTTACGCAGCAGTCTTCGTGGACTAGTCACCAGAAAAGTTTAAGTCGAATTGATTGTGGGTTGATAATAATAGAAAATGATATTGATAAATGACAGAATTGATGATGTTTAGCAATTCTGTCTTCTTACGAAGTTGCAGTCATTTTGTCCTGATTCATAGTAACAGTCTTTGCGAACCAGTGACTGCACCAGAAGACTTTAACTTAAATTGATTGTGTGGTAATAATAATAGAAAATGATATTGTTAAATGACAGACTTGATGATGTTTAGCAATTCTGTCTCTCTACAAAGCTTCAGTCATTTTGGTCTGATTCATAGTAACAGTCTTTGTGAACCAGTGACTGCACTAAAGGACTTTAACTCAAATTGATTGTATGCTGATAATAGTAGAAAATGATATTGATAAATGTCAGAATTGATGATATTTAGCAATTCTGTCTCTCTACAAAGCTTCAGTCATTTCGGTCTGATTCATAGTAACAGTCTTTGTGAACCAATGACTGCACCAGAAGACTTTAACTTAAATTGATTGTATGTTGATAATAGTAGAAAATGATATTGATAAATGTTAGAATTGATAATATTCAGCAATTCTGTCTTCCTACAAAGTGTCAGTCATTCTCTCCTAATTCATCAACAAGTACAATAAATTTGACAACGAGACTTCTGACCATCGACTATGTTGATCCAACGTATGATCCAACTTGAACCTCCAAAATCTTTTCAAGAAAACCCAATTCAGCTAAAATTACATATCTTACCATCACGAGCCTTGAAATAAACTCGATAACAGGCAATATCACACGTAACCAAACACGACAATAAATTATCAGCAGTTATCGAATTAAACCGAGTATCAAACGTTACACCTGAAGCGTGCAGAGTCTCGCTAGCGGTACAGGAGGAAAGATCGCGGTATGTGATTGTCGCTTGGGGATTGATTTGGAATTGAATTTCTCGCGAATACTCGGCGCCGATGTTTCATCCATCACGCGGATTATTCTAGCAACGCGTCGAGACAGTAACGGGGATCCTCTTCGTAGAAAAATTTCCCACGGTACACGAGGAGAACTTTATTGCCAGTCAGCCGGGGGGATGCGTCCTTTTCATCGATCCCGCATCCTGTATTCGTTGCTTTCAGCCTTCTCAGGATGTACCTACTCGCGTTCGTTCGCCGTCTGAGTAATCCTCCGCCACCCGCGCATACATCAAAACACAATATCTTCATGTAGCAGTTATCTCGCCGGTGATTTCTTGGCCGTACACCCTAGCTGCGAACACGGACTATGGGTCCACGTAGGACGTTCAGCCAATGGATGGCCGAGACTGCAAAATTATTGGGGATCATTCCTGTGCTCGACAAATAAAGACCTTAGTGTACGTGCTAGGGGTAACTTTTATTCCAAATATTCTCAAGTATTACCCTGAATGAATACCCTTATTCAAAACATTTTGATGTTTCATATTAATGTCATTTATACAAATGTTCAGAAAACTTGATTTTTACCTTGAGTTATTTTATTCAAAATATAATGAAGTATTACTTCAAATGATTACCCTCATTCAAAACATTCTAATGTTTCATACTGACGTCACTTATACAAATGTTCAGAAAACTTGATTTTTACCTTGAGTTAATTTTATGAATATATTTGATGCAACTTACTGTAAGATTAAATAAAATCATATCAAGGTATACGTATCAACTCATACGAATATCTTGTACCATAAATTAATATGATCTAATTCTGATGCTTTGCAAACCTGTCCAATTAATATGAAACTTCATTAAGTAGTTTGAAAAATTTTTGAAAATTTGCATGAGACCATAGTTGACTAAAATTAATACCAAACTTTATTAAATAGTTTGAAAAATTATTGAAAATTTGTATGAGACCATACCTGACTAAAATTAACATCGACCATAACTAAGTAATTTGAAAAATTATTAAAAATTTGTATGAGACCATACGTGACTAAAATTAACATCAACCATAACTAAGTAAGTAATTTGAACAATTATTAAAAATTTGTATGAGACCATACGTGACTAAAATTAACATCAACCACAACTAAGTAATTTGAAAAATTATTGAAAATTTGTATGAGACCATACCTGGCTAAAATCAACATCAACCACAACTAAGTAATGTGAAAAATTATTAAAAATCTGTATGAGACCATACCTGACTAAAAATATGTCCCACCGATGACAAGGGCCTAAAAATTGAAAAGTAGCAAAGCAACATCGATCCTTACACCTCGAAGCGTTCGAATATTACGAAAGGTGTGCGTTAGCCTTAAAACGTCGCGTCAAGAGAGATTAGATAGAATGAATGGAGATAGGAGATTTGATAGACGCAGGTCGAAGGAAATGCGTACCCGAGGACGCTACTGAAAGGGATTCGTTCACGGCTCGGGTTTTGAAACGTCCTGTAGGGCAACGAAGGAGACAGGACCGTATAAGATAGAAGGCACAAGATAGACCCCTGACGGTGATATCTCACGGTGAGATCTTCAAACCGGCCGTGTCTGTCGTTGCGTCGAACCAGGGTGATTTATCATTATTGAAATACGGACCATTTGAGCCATCGCTGCCCATTCTATGCTCCTGCACGACGTACCACGTTTTCCATCTTAAAGGCCTGCTGGCCGGAAAGTTGCCTTTGTGCCTCTCATTCTCCGCTTTACCCTTCTTTTTATCTTCTCTTCCTCCTTTTTTTTTCTTCTTCATTTGCCTCGTGTCTACTTCAACTTCCTTTAAATTCGACTCGTTCGATGACCCTTTTGGTTTGATCGCTCTTCCTGATTATGGATGGTTTGATGATG
This sequence comes from Megachile leachella, assembly GCA_963576845.1. Lineage (NCBI taxonomy): Eukaryota > Metazoa > Arthropoda > Insecta > Hymenoptera > Megachilidae > Megachile > Megachile leachella. The sequence continues at coordinate 11,474,424 of OY756254.1, read as the reverse complement.
TTTAGGATTTTAGAGGAATTTTGGAATTTTGGTGTTTGAGGTTAGATGATTTTTAGGTTTGGAGTTTGGGAATTTGGGAATGTTCCAAATTCTCTAGTTTCCAAATTCCCAAGCTCCCAAGTTCGATAGTTTCCAAGTTCCCTAGTTCCAAATTCTCAAGTTCTCCAAATTCCCTAGTGCTGAAATTCCCTAGTTCCAAATTCTCAAGTTCCAAAACTTCCTAGTTCCAAAATTCCCTAGATTCCAAATTCTCTAGATCCCAAATTCCCTAGTTCCAAATTCTCAAATTCCCCAAATTCTCTAGTGCTGAAATTCCCTAGTTCCAAATTCTCAAGTTCCAAAACTTCCTAGTTCCAAATTCCCTAGTTCCCGAATTCCCTAGTTCCAAATCCTCAAGTTCTCCAAATTCCCTAGTGCTAAAATTCCCTAGTTCCAAATTCCCAAGTTCCAAATCTTCCTAGTTCCAAATTCCCAAGTTCCAAAATCCCCTAGTTCTAAATTTCTAAGTTCCAAATTCCCAAGTTCCAAAACTTCCTAGTTCCAAAATTCCCTAGATCCAAAATTCCCCAGTTCCTAAATTCTCTAGTTTCCAAATTCCCTAGTCTCCCCATTCCGTAGTCCCATATTTCCCTAGTTCCCCATTCTCTAGTCCAAAAATTGCCTAGTCTTCAAATTCTCTAATCCCCAAATTCTCTAACCCCCAAATTCCCTAGCTCTCAAATTCCCAAATTCCCAAATTCCCAAATATCACAATTTCTCTAAGTTCCAAATTTTCAAGCTTAAAAACTAAAAAATTGTCAAACTCACAAATCGTAAAAATTTACATCTCCTTAGATTTACAAATTATTAACCCTTTGCACTCCAAGATAATTTTACTGTTTGCAAACAGTAACTTTAAAATATTAGTTAAAATGTTAAATGACTTCTTTTGAAGTTATTATTGCTCTACTCATAATTTTCACTATTGTCTATTTGACTATGTTTATACATCACATAAGCACTATTTATAGAATTAATTAAATAATGCTTCATTTAAATTATTGTATTAAATCGAATGGCGCCTAAGAGGCGCCTCTCGAGCGCAAAGGGTTAATATTGCACATTCTTGAACCTCACACAGCCTCTTCCTATACCACCACTTCCAAGAATGTTCTACTGCTCTTCATCCACGGCCATATAACGAGACACCTCATCAGATAATTTCACGCGTACAACACGTAATTACAAGCATGTTACAAATGTTGCATGTGCCCGGGTACCGAAATATTATTCAAAATTATCACCGCAATCGCATCACCATGAAAGTGCAACATAATTTACGCTTTCGCAAACATAGAGTGGGGGATGTGGACTCTCCGTAAGAGAGCAATAAATTTCGATTGCGTGGACCATACATTTTTTTCCCTGCCCGGACAGATGGTGCTTAACCGCGAATTTAATTTTGCTCAAACCGGATCTCGAGCACGTGGTTATATTCTTCCCGCGAGAAACTTGAAACTGACTCATACGCTACGAGATTTCAATTATTTTCACGAAATTAACGAAACCGGCTGTGAAACGAAGAATAATCGTGCGTATTGCAGCGTGGTAGTGTTCAATGGATAGAAAGTTTGATCGATATTAAATGTGCCGCAGTCGAAAAACTTGCCTTTGTTAGCTTCTTGCATATCAAATGTGTTTCGACACGTTCGAAGTATGACATAATTTGATGACATAAAGTGTCGCTAAATAACGATTATGACATCAGAAGACTAAGAGGAGTATAATTGGAAGCATGTATTTGGCTGTTGAATATATTCTGTTCGATTATGGTTGGACAAGAGGACTTTTTATTTTATTGAAATGGTAGAAGTTATTTATAAAAACCACCCACTATTCAGCAAATAATTCGATTCATATGCAGAGTTATATTTGCTGAATGAGAACTAAATTAATTCTGATAATTGATGCACGTGAATTCATTAAACAAACATCAAGTTTTAACGTGCACATTTTGCTCCAATGTAATTAATATTAATATTGTTTTCGAATATACTGTACTTTAATAATCCTCTTAAATGTGTTCTGACAATTGCGGACGCCATTTTGTCATACCTCTGCCTTTCTGTCATAGTCAGTCCTGCAATATTTTTCATTGACTTATAATAATTTTATAATTAGTATCTTTTTAATCCTGTACGTAATAATTCTAAATAAACCTATACATAAATCTATATAAATGTACAAAATAAATAATGAAATATATAAATGTATTAAATGAATAAGAAAATGTATAAATGTATAAAATAAATAATAAAGTGTATAAATGTATAAAATTAAAATTTCTTTAATCCTACACATAATAATTCTAAATAAACCTATACATAAATCTATATAAAAGTATGAAACAAATAATAAAATGTATAAAAGTATAAAATAAATAATGAAATATATAAATATATAAAATAAATAATAAAATGTATAAATGTATAAAATTAATATCTTTCTAATCCTACACATAATAATTCTAAATAAACCTATACATAAATCTATATAAAAGTATAACAGATATAATGAAATATACAAATGTATACAATAAATAATAAAATGTATAAATATATAAAATAAATAACAAAATGTATAAATGTATAAAATTAATATCCCTTTAATCCCACACATCTCAATTCTAAATAAACTCATACCCAAATCTATATAAACCTACAAAATTTATTAAAAACCCACATGTATAAATTACTAAGAAAAGAATGTTAATTACTCTGATCGAAAGAAAGCTAACAATCAGTAATTAGAAATTGCTCGTAAAAATAAAATTATAAAAATTGAATGAAAGCAAAAAAAATATTTGTAGGATCAATATGGAAGAAAGTCAGACTTTCGTGTATACGAAGCGAAATTTGCACGCTCGTACGAGCAGTCGGTCGTCAAGCCACGCAAGGAAAATATCCTTTTAAGACTTTTTTAAAATTGCGGTCAGTGCGTTAATCATCTGATAAATGAGACTAGCCAAAGTTCCACTTGTTAAACCGCAGAACCGGCATCATCCTTGTTAGACGGTCGATCCATAAAAAGAGAAAAGAAAGAATAAGAACGAGTTTAGCGTCGAAGAGGTCCTACCAGTCCTGCGATACTCTGCTTCGGAACTCGTTTCAAGTCGCCGCGAAAATTGTGCTTTGACTTGGAAATCCTATTAGGCGTATTATTAATGTCTCGTTCGTTCTATATACACTCTTTTCTTTCTTCTGTGGTTCTAGGAATTTCTTTGGAGATTAAGATCTGAGATTGTTATCCTGGCACGTAGGAAGGGTCGAAAATGTAGAAAGATCTGGGGATAAGGGTAGATTATCGGGGTGATATTAACGCCCTATTTGGGTTAGGCGGACATAGTTATTAAATATTAAGATAAATTATAGGAGATTGCTTGTTTAATGGTGATTGAGGGAAATTGACTTCTGGAACAGGTTAATGATGAGCGTGTTATGAGTTTGAGGATCTTTTATAATTCAAATTTATGCAGTGTTTTTATTAATATATTTAGACAGACTTGAGTGGTTGTTTAATGTTTGATTGAGAGAGTTTCGTGGATGAAGCTCCATTTCTTATTTATTTAAAGTTTCATGAAACCACAATTATTAATTAAAGTTTGAAAAATTGTTTTTCTGAATTGAAAACAAATTGGAGTAGTATGATAATTATATGTGCAATTATGATATAATAATAATGTACTGTAACAGATGTAATTACAAATACATCTATCTTCAAAATTTTAGTCAATTATATACAGATGTACAATTAAATAAAAAATGCAAAATGAATATAGTATATATAATAATTTTGTACCTAATCAATATCCAATATAAATTTAAATAAAAATATTTTAATAACGTTTACATAACATTAAACAGTAAATTATTTAAAAGCAATCATTTTGTGAAGTTTTCTCTAAATATCAAAATTATCTTAATATTATTTTTTGCAAATATTCCAATGTTGTACATGGTCCATACATTTTGTTTTACAAATATTAATTATTGAAAAAATATTGACGATTGGGAATTTGTGATTTGGGAGATGAAAGGAGTTGACTTTATCTACTTTCTTTTCGCAACAGCAGGTGCAGTAGATTTCTGTCGTATCGCTGTTATATCGACTCACAGATTTCTGCATTACCAGCACAGTCCGTAGTTTGCATCTCGAACCGATAAGATGACACCACCAAATAATTTATTTTTTCGAAACGTGAAACTGCACAGGATAACATAGGATACTTTTAAAAAATTTCAAAACCATTAAATGTCGTGAATATTGCAATGCACTGAGGTCTTGTAGAAATATTTAAAACCCTTGAAGATTGTTTTCAAGTTTTCTAACAAATTATAATAGACTATATTCTTGAAGATAATCTTGGGGGTAAATTACAGAGGGTGGGTTCCAATAAAATTTAAAATAAAATATTTGTACTTGAAAATAATAAAAATGTTACTTTTTTATTTTTATCTTATAACATGATACAAAAAATTATACTGTAAATTATAATAAAAATTGAGAGTCTTTTATATAATTTCAAAATGGTGTATCAGTTCATATATATTTACACAAGAATATTTAATAATTTGTACAAAATATCTAACAATTATTAGGGATAATTATTTCAGACAGTCCTCCAAATACAATTGTCTAAATACAATTCTAAGGTTCTTAACATTTGAACATTGTAGCGAAACAATAAAAAAATGTATGCAGAGATTTAAATTTTTTAACGCCTCAGCAATTAACTATCCGTATCTCCTGTTTTCAAAATAACAACCTCACATTTTAATTACTAAATCACACACCCTTGAATTACGAGATAGAACGAAAATCGTATAAGCGTTATCTAAATGGAAATCGTGCGAAAATATTCGTTGTTGTCGCCCGCATGTTTGCGGAATTCCACGCACGTGGTCGAATCTCCGAAGAAAGATGCTTTGTTTGCGCGATTAAAATAATGCGATGTGCGTCTCTATGTAAATCAACGAGGCTCTGTTCTTTAAAGTTGTTTCACAACGGTAATCATAATTGCGATCGCTTGTAAACTTCCGATCGATTCGTATCAATTAATTGGTACTCTTTGAAAAATATAAATTATGAATCTTGTTAAAAAATTTGATGCAGATTTTAGTGATTGTGTCGGGGAAATTAATGGTGATCTTGAGAATTTGTTTTGGGAGATTAATATTAGGTTTATCTGATTGAAATAGTAATTGCTGGTTTTGTAATTTAGATTTGAGAAATTGATGTTAATTTTATTAATTAGATTTAGGAGATTAATATAGATATTATTAATTATTGCACATAAAAATTAATGTGCGTTTTACAAATTTAATTTAAAAAAATTATTACAGATTTTACAAAAATAAAGTCACAAAAATTAAAGTGCAGTTCACCAATTTTATTTAAAAAATTATTATAGATCTTACAAATTATAGTACAAAAATTAATATACATTTCACAAATTTAATTTCAAAAAATTATTACAGATTTTACAAACTACATTACAAAACTTAATGTACATTTCATAAATTTAATTTAAAAAAATTATTACAGATTTTACAAACTACGTTACAAAAATTAATATACATATCACAAATTTAATTTAAAAAAATTATTACAGATCTTATAAATCAACTAACAAAAGTTAATGTACATTTTACAAATTTATTTTAAAAAATTGTTACAGATTTCACAAACCAGATTTTAGTAAATTAATATACATTTTACAAATTAAATTTAATATTTTGATATTAAGCTAAAATTCAAATAATTGAAAATTGTATAATCTAGGAGGTGAAATATTTTCAAAATGTTGTGTCTATAATTCTAGCTCTACTTTGATCATATTCCAGCAATAATTATACAGATAGACTATAAAGTTCGTTGCTTTTAATTAGTTATTCCCCGTTGTTCGAGTTAGAATCTCTTGAAATCGACTACACGTGGAGCTTTTATGCAAGCTTCCGTGCCGCACGATACGGATGCATTTAATTAAGGTATTCAATTGGTAGTTTCGTTTACCTCATGGTGCAACTCATTTCTAGCCTTTTAATTAACGGAATATAACGTTTACTGTTGAAATTTATTAATCCCGTTTATAGTTCGTTGATATGGATTGATTCAGTTTGGAAATGTGTACGGTATATTCTGATTAAATATAATTTTAGAGGTACTTTCATTATTGGAAATTTAATATTGGAAATTTGATATTTTATTAATTTGGAACTTTGTGATATAGAAATTTCAAAATTTCAAAATTTCATGACCGAGGAATTTTACAACTTTACCAGTCCCAAAATTTACAAACTTCAGTACTTATCAAAAAGCACTAAACCATTTTCAAAATTAATAAATTCCTATGTCTACGAATTTCAAGAATTAGAAATAATAATTCATGAACACAATAAACTTCTCCAATTCCATTTCAAAATCTACACCAATACCTCAATAAATTACCTGTACTATATAAAACCAGTCATAGTTCAACAACGTCATCAAGTGACGAACGCGTTATGAATCAAGCCTTAATCGCGTACGTAGAGTGCGTGTACGCAGACGTCCTCGAACCGCACACCATCGCAGGAGTGTTCGCGAACACGAGATACCGTGGCACTTAATCACGGTATCAGTCTATCAATTTGTATCGGGAATGCGGGTGCAAGTACGCAGTTCCTCAGGTGAGTATGTGGGTACCGGTGAGATTTAGATTCCGGTTGCAATTTGCTGTTCAGCCGGTCACTCGCCTCCTCTTACTCGATAAACGCGCCTCGATACTGAACTGCCATAGAGATCCTTGTTTAAGTCCGCCTGATATTGCAATTATACAATCTCCTGTTTCAAAAAATAATTCTACATATCGAGATGATATCAAGTTTGAAAATCGTGGGGTTAAATTGAAGAGAGTTGTTATTACCATGGGGAAGTGAATATAAGTAGGGTTTTTTTGGGGTGAGGTTAGGTATTTGAGATTTGGAAGTTTTTTTAATTTAGATTGGGAATTGGGGGACTTTTGAATTAGGGATTAGAGACTTGGGAATTTAGGAACTGGGGAATTTTAGAACTAGGGAATGGGGAACTAGAGAATTTTGGAATTAAGAAGTTTTGTAACTTGCGAATTTGGAACTAGGGAATTTCGGTACTAGGAAATTTTGAAAACTTGAAAATTTGAAACTAGGGAATTTGGAAACTAGGGAATGGGGATCTAGGGAATTTTTGAACTAGCGAAGTTGGGATCTAGGGAATTTGGGATTAGGAAATTTCAACCCTAGGGAATTTGAGGAATTTGAGAATTTGGAACTAGGAAATTTGGGAACCAGAGAATTTTGGAACTCTAAAATTTATAACTAGGAAATTTTAGAACTTGAGAATTTGGAACTAGGGAATTTTAGAACTAGGGAATTTCGACTCCAGGGAATTTTGGGAATTTGAGAATTTGGAACTAGGAAATTTGGGAACTAGAGAATTTGGGAACTAGGGAATTTCGACCCTAGGGAATTTGGGGAATTTGAGAATTTGGAACTAGGAAATTTGGGAACTAGGGAATTTGGAAACTAGGGAATTTTGCAACTTGGGAATTTTGAATCTAGGGAATTTGGGAACTAGGGAATTTGGGATCTAGAGAATTGTGGAACTAGGGAATTGGGAAACTAGAAATTCGAAAATTGAGAATTTGGAAGACTTGGAAATTGGGGAATTGCATTTATTAATTTAAAGAATTACAGAATTGCATTTATTAATTTGCAGTATTTGCTTATTAGGTCCTCAGCACATTGAATAATCTCGAAATTAAAGCACTTCCAAATTATTAAAAATTAATAACAACCCAAAAAATGAGAACTTCAAAAGTACTTAAAAGTTTGCAAATGCAATGCTTCACTATTAGAAACGTAATTTCCCTTCAACAAGTAGATAGCACAATACAAAATGGTTCCCTCGAATCGCAGTAGCGTTCGCGTTACATATCCTATCACACGTGATATCGTGACCCGTACGTCGTAGTAAAGGACAGTTAGAATTACCTTTGTCTTCCGGTGGCGTCTTTACTTCTCTCAACCATTTATCTGACACTTGCATGTACATTTCAAATGCAAATATTGCACCGAATCTGTCCGTTGCGTTGCGGGTTTCCTTGGCACGGTGCTTATCCTACCGTGCGATAGGGTCGTTATGCTTGCACAGCTTCCAATTTATGATAATTAGGATATAGGAATAGGGATTCTCAGATATACGGATATTGAGATATCGGATTATACGAGTATAATGATGTAGAGTGATGTTGGAGCATCAGGTTATAGGAATATGATCATATAGGCACATGTGAGGATAAAGGATTACAAGGATATGAGGACGTGGGGACATATGTGGGAGGAGTGATATGGGGTTAGGTAAAGGTTTAAATAGGTATTTGAAGGTTTTGAGATAGAAAGATACAGAGATGTGGTGTGATATGGAGGATGTGGGGACGTGGGTTTTAGGGATTTGGAAATGTAAGGATTTGGGGGCACAGAAATTTGGAATATTGGGATATAGGGAGCTGGATGCATTGGAATATTGGAATATAGGGATTTGGACATGTTGGAATATGGGAGTATAGAGATCTGGACATGTTGGAATGTGGAGGTATAGGGATCTGGACATGTTGGAATATGGGGTGTAGGAACCTAGCACATTGGAATATTGGAATATATTGGAATATATTGGAAAATATTGGAATATAGGGACGTATTGGTATGTGGAAGTATAGGAGGAATCTACCACATTGGAACATTGGAATATAGGGATCTGGACGTATTGGGATGTGGAGGTATAAGAGGAATCTACCACATTGGAATACTGGGATATGCAGATTCTGTCATATGGGATTTGGGGATGTAGAATTCTAGGACTACAAAGATTTGGAGATTTAAGTATCTGAAAACATTGAACTCTAGGTCCATAGATATCTCAGATGAAATATCAATCTATACATACTTATGACTTCGTTTTCGTACACTATATGTCACAATATACATATGTGACATATGTGAATAACATATGAACCCTGAAACCACTAGTTTTGGAATGAAGCATGTTAACTACCATATCCAAAGTTAAAGTTATAACTTTCTTCTATTTTATTTAATAATTTACAGTTCAGTGAACGCGTTAATTTAGAACTGACAATAGCAAGGACGAGTATCGATGTCTGCAAGATCAGCAGTAGAGGCACACAGACTGTAGACACACACGAGGATCAAACACAGGGGATAAGCCACATTGCGTAATATAGCTTGCTATTCGAACCTACCACAATCTAGGGGATGAGACGAACCGTCCATATGAGATAGGACCATTTCCGGGTCAGATCATCTTGAAAATGGCATCATTTATGCCTTACCGACCTAGATCACCCATGAAACTGAAACTGGTAATTAAACTTTGCTCGACTCGTTTCAGCTCTGTAATCGTGATGAAATTTTCTATGTGGTGTGTAAAAACAGATCTAATTACATTTTGTTAAAAACGAGATTCAAGACGGAAATAAATAATTGAATTATATTATGCATTGAAATCTGCAATCACCTTACACCTAACTTAACTTCACCTTAAACACCCATGGACCTAGAGTCCTATTTCATTAAGATTGCCAGAAAAAAATTAATTTGTTCTGAAAAAATGTAAATATACTCTAAAAAATTTGAAAACTGAATAATACAAAAGGAAAAATGAACAGTAAGAAAAATCACACATGATCTTAAATAATAAATAAAAAACAGTCTCAGAAAAGTGTCCAGAAAATCCGACGAGTGACACGTTCTCAAACAGTAAAAAAATAATATTAAAGTATAAATTAGAAAATACCCCAGCACCCAACAAACCGCTAAAATTTATAAATAAATTAGAATGCACGTGCTGCACTATTTTAGCTCGCCGCATATTTTTCCCCTTTTATGGCTGTAACGGCGAAAATAATTTGAAGGGTATTAATGATCCATACAGATCCTGACCTTAAACTTGAACACGTTTATGAATTTTCCGATCCATTATGATCGTGCACATACTTTTGCCACATAGTTCACTGATTCTCTGTTATGAGTCCCGGCGGTTTAACGTGATTTAATTTCCCGGCTAATTACCTCGTACATACCTCGCTAACTATTAACCGCGTTATAAATATGCGGCCTTTGCCCCCCCATACTATTTAATACCCCTTTCGCTCGCTCTTTTTTACTGTTTACGAATTCCACGATGAAATATTGAACGACCTGACTCACCGTCGTGTTTTCCGTGAAAATGTTCCTTATAGCAAAGTCGCGAAATACTTGGAAACTTTGGATAGTTAGGGGTTTGGAAATTTGGGGAGTTGAGGTGATTTATGGGAATTTTGGGGTGAGGAGGTTGAGGAATTTTAGAGGAGAGGATGTTGGAAATTTGGAGGGTGGAAGTTGGATATTTTGGAATTTGGGGATGTGGGAAATTGGGGGATTTAGAGATTTGGAAATTTTAGAATTTAGGGGCGTCGGAAATTGGAGGATATGGAATTTGGGGGCGAGGGAAATCGGGGGATTTGGAATTTGGAGACGTGGGAAATTGGGGGATGTGGAATTTGGGGATTTAGAGATTTGGAAATTTTAGAATTTGGGGGCGTGGGATTTGGGGGATTTGGAATTTGGGACGCGTGGGATTTGGGGGATTTGGAATTTGGGGCGCGTGGGATTTGGGGGATTTGGAATTTTGGGCGCTTGGGATTTGAGGGATTTGGAATTTTGGGCGCTTGGGATTTGGGAGATTTGGAATTTGGGGCGCTTGAGATTTGGGGGATTTAGAATTTGGAGCGCTTGGGATTTGAGAGATTTGGAATTTGGGGTGCTTAGGATTTGGGAGATTTGGAATTTGGGGTGCTTAGGATTTGGGGCGCTTGGAATTTGGGGGATTTAGAATTTGGAGAATTTGGAATTTGGGACGCTTGGAATTTGGGGGATTTGGAATTTTGAGGCGTGGGAAATTGGGGAATTTGGAATTTGGAAACGTGAGAAATTGGGGGATGTGGAATTTGGGGGCGTGGGAAATTGAGGGGTGTGGAATTTGGAAACGTGGGAAATTGCAAGATTTATAATTTGGAGTGCAGCAAATTTGGAAATTTTAGAATTTGTGAACTTAGCAAATTTTGAGAACATGAGAATTTAGGGGTTTAGAAATTCAGAACTGCAGAAATATACAACCCCAAAAGCCTAAGAACCCACAAATATCTATCACATCAATCTCTTGCACTCACATCTCAACCACATCATCAACAAACTAAAAGATCTCTAAATTCCCGACATTGACACTTAATTGCAAGTAACACACCTCCACCATTACATCATGCGCTATTAAAATCGAGAAGCTAGGAACGTAAAATAAATTGAAACCATCAGACGTTCTCGTTTATACGAACAATAAACAGTGGCTGGTTTAAAGCAGTTGGATCGTCGACAGGAAAATGCAAGCCATTGTCAAGATGTCAAAAGCTTTGCTCGTTCTTTGCTACGCTCGCGTGGCAACGATTATGCCCGTTGTCTGCTCGCGTACAATTATTTCGATTCGCGCAATGTATTTTTTATTTGTCCAACGATCGATAAATCGTGGTAATAAAACCTTCGTTCGTTTCGTGACATCCGCTTATAAACCACGCTCGACCAATCTCTTTCTTTTCCCTTGTTGCCGGTCAACGCTTGAAAAACAGAATTGCTCGCTTTAACCGTTGCGAACACGAATACGTTCTATTTAATAATAATTTACATCGATCCTTTCACGCGATTTTTTTTTTTATGGAAAAAACGCTTTGTTCTTGATACAAAAGTTTCAGACAATTTTAAAATTTCGGAGTGAAGGATTGAAAAGTGAAAGTTCAAATTTTGGAGTGGATTTGAGTTTCAACTTCTTTGGATCAAAAATTTAATTTATGTTACTTTGGAAATAATACGTAATTTTGTTATAGGATTTGTATTTTTTGGTGTTTTAATGGAGATTTTGATGTGAGTATTAAGTAATTCTGGAGGAAGTTTGCTATTGGATTTTTTAAATTTAGATATCGTGAAAGACTTCTTTTAATTTCAGCCTTCAAGTTCGAGCTTCAAGGATACTCTCGAGCATAATTGGCACTGTGGACGATGTAATTAATTTGTCCGAGTGTGTTTCTTAAAATATATTTGAACTGTTAGTCCTCTGTAAGAAAGCAGAATTTTGTTAGGTTAGGTTTAGTATATAAAAACAAGTATATTTATGTAACATCATTACCTATCATGTCCAAATTGTGTTAGGTAACAGTTACAAGTAATAAAATCAATAATATAATTGTATCAGCTACATAACATCAAAAGAATCATTATCTATATTATTATACTGAACGTACAGATTAATTAGAGGGTAGAATTTGTACATTTCTGAAGAAGTTTTAAATTAATTTTCATATAAACGTCTAATAGAGAGTAATCCATAGATCATAAATTTAAGCTATCGAAAGTAAATTTAAATATGGCTGACAAGTTTCCTTTACATCATTTAATGTCAGAATAAATATATGTATCATTTAATGTGTGGTTCATGTGTGTACATATAATGTAATATAACGTGACGTCACTTAATATCAGACCAAATATATGTATAGTTTTAATATATTTTTTTAACTAACAGTACATAAAGTATCAGTTACTTATGTATTATTATGTAGTTATGTAAATTATGTATTATTTTTCTATATCTTTTTTCCGAAATTTTTCTTTCGCTAATGAAAACAAATAATAACATCCATAATTTGTTTATTAATTATATTGATAACAAGCTATCATGCATTGCACATTTATCCGCATGGAATCCGCAAGTCTCAACAGCCTATACCCCTACTTGCGATAATGATTACTCCGGTCGGTGTGGAGCCACCAAGATGACGTCGTTCATTTGCGATCTTCTGGCCGAATTCCAATTCGCCCCTCGAATCTCATCGTCGTGGACCCGGTTTGTCGTCCGGAAGTGGCTCGTTTATCTTCCTGGAGTGCTTCGCGAAAGAACTTCCTTTTGCTTAAAAACATTCCTTCAATACGATCATTAACCCTTTCGTTGCTGGGTTGTGCATTTCCTCTGATTGATATACCATTGATTATTGATTGAGGAGCATTCTTGTATGGTTACCTAGCATGATTCACAAAAACATTTCTGCGATGGTATCACAAATTCGAGAGTGAAGGGTACATTTGAAAATTCAGAGGGAGAAAAATTGGGGGGAGAAGAAAAATTAGTTGGAGGGAGATATTAGGGAAATTTGGAGGTTCTGTAGATATTAGGGAAATTTGAGGTTCTGGAAATTTTTGAGGGTGTTTGTTTATGTTTAAAAATTGAGGGAAGAAGTGAAATTGATTGGAGGGTGGTATTAGAGAAATTTTGAGGTTCTGTAAATATTAGGGAAATTAGAGGAGGTTCTGGGAATGTTTCAGGGTGTTTGTTTATATTTAAAAATTGAGGGGAGAACTGAAATTGGTTGGAGGGTGGTATTAGGAAGATCTAGAGGTTCTGTAGACACTACGAAAATTTGAAGAGGTTGTAGGAATGTCTGAAGGTGTTTATTCATATTTAAAAATGAAGGGAAGAAGTGAAATTGTTTGCAGGATGTTATTAGGGAATCTGGAGGTTCTGTAGACACTAGGAAAATTAGAAGAGGTTGTAGGAATGTCTGAAGGTGTTTATTCATATTCAAAAATTAAGAGGAGACCTGAAATTGATTCTTGAGAAGTACTAGTTAGACAACATAGACATAGACATAGTCATAGACATAGACATAGACATAGACATAGACATAGACATAGACACAGACAACATGAACATAGACATAGACATAGACAACATAATCATAGCCACAGAATTTGCATTACCCACCCCATTAATCCGCAATATAACAACTTTCGAAATGAAGGAAATTCAAATTTTCCCCAGGTTTAATTCCTCCCAATTTTCAAACAAGTAATTCTTCAACCAGCTACGCTGTTCAAACATTCGAAGGAACTTCCGGTGTAAACTTGACTCGTAATTTCACCGGCGAAATGTTTAATGAGGATTTTCGATGTAAGACTCGCAGAAGGGTGTGGGCGGTAATGGCGTAAATTCAATCCAACGTCGTTTGATCCTCTCTGGTTACAGAGTTGCAGAGAAAAGACCATTTTGATGAACCAGAAAATTTATCATTGATGTTAAATGATGTAGAATATTATCGTTAACATTCCTTTACAATAATTCTCCGTTGCAATTATATTAAACACTTTCTGACTTTGAATTTTCTCTTTGATGCATTTATTTGTGGACGTTTTATTAACTCGCTGTTCTTTCAATTTTATTTGGGTGCGTTTTTAATTCTTGCGGGCAGGGTATGAATTATTAGACGGGGAATGGAGAGTATTTACGGACGCTGAAATATTTATGGATTTATGCATTTTATAATATTAATAAATAGATGCTTTAAAATGTTGTATTATATGACATTATTAATGACAATGTTTCGTAACAATTTATTGTGTAATATTAATAGTAAGAGTGTTTAATGACATCGTGTTATATGATCATACTAAAAATGCTTCATAACAAAACATTATATAATGTTATTAATAAAAATGTTTAATGACATCATGTTACGTGATGTTCATACTAAAAATGTTTGACAACAAAACATTATATATTATTTAAGTAATAAGAATGTTTAATGACATCATGTTATATGATGTTCATACTAAAAATGTTTGATAACAAAACATTATTTAATATTAATAATAAAAATGTTTAATGACATCATGTTATATGATGTTCAAATTAAAAATGTTTGCTAACAAAACATTATACAATATTATTAATAAAAAATGTTTACTGACTTCATATTATATGAAGTTAATATTAAAAATGTTTGATAACAAAACATTATATAATATCAATAATAAAAATGTTTACTGACTTCATATTATACGAAGTTAGTAATAAAAATGTTTGACAACATCATATTATACAACATTGTTTCCATACTACCAGCCAATTTAATATTCCTGCCATATAACACGATACACACGAAACACACATCACACATGCAGTTAAATATGCAACTCTCACGGATGATTCACAGTTATTCGTCGAAACAGTTTGTACTCTTCAATTATGAAAATCTCTAACGCAACTTTTTACGCGAATATGGTGCCTGCAAAATATTTAGAGAATATATAATCCACGAGCCCATCCCGTGGAGTTTCTCGGAAGCAGAATTCTATAGAACTCGTCTGAAAAATGTACGGAAATGTAGTCCGCGTTTCGTGCAAATTTAACAGCGTTCGCGGAAGTTCGCGACAGAAGAACGCATAGAAATCGGCCTCTTTTCTTCCGGGAATCGCATCTGCATCGAAAGAGAAGGTTGCATAAGATTTGGTGAAAACAGAACCACTAGAATATCGATTTTACCAATGCTACATTATTCCTCTTTCACTAACCCT
The DNA here is from genome assembly GCA_963576845.1 of Megachile leachella. NCBI lineage: Eukaryota > Metazoa > Arthropoda > Insecta > Hymenoptera > Megachilidae > Megachile > Megachile leachella. The sequence continues at coordinate 11,458,915 of OY756254.1, read as the reverse complement.
TTCGATTCGACATTGGTTACATTTTCGTTCACTGCATACTTTCGTTTTCTAATTCGATGCTTTATGCTTTCGTTTTCTAATTCTTTACTTAGCAAATTATTAATACTTTAAGTGCAAAATTGTTTTTAACGCAATATTTAACGTCATTGTTTAGGTATCAAATTATTGCTAAATTTAAGATTTTGGTAAAATTATTTTAAATACAATTTTAATATAACTGATGTTCAAACACATTTATCATATACGAATTCATTATGAAACGTGTAAGTACTTTGCAATTTATGAAAATTCATGATGTACAATGAATTTTATATTCGCAATCAGAAAGGGTGAAAAATGTAAGATGTCAGCTAAGTTACATTAATTTCAGCACTTCATTAATCATCAACACAAGCACTCATAAAAATTACATATAGAATATTTTTGTTCAACTAAATATCTGAGTTGGTACATCTATAAATTCAAACATATGATTAATTTTTGTAGCTTGATAAAACAGATAGAAAGTGAGTTGTATTTTTGTGTAGTCACTGACAACATCATACTCTATTAAACTATTATAATTTTCTGTCACTAAAGATAGTAAATACACATACAAAAAGTGCGAACAAATAAACTTCCCCATCACTCACTTCCTCTATACCTCAATGGCAAAATAAGTGAAAAAGGAATCCAATAAAAAGAATAAAAGAAAATGGTCTTCCATATAGAGAAAATCAATATCTCCAAAATCATTCATCCACTTACGTGGTCTATCCGAGACATTCTGACAACACAATTTTCCACGAGCTTCCTTTCCGAGGGGTTGTAGATGAAATCCCTGGGAAAGGAACAGGAGAGAGAAGCAGAAAAAAGCTTCTTCGGGTCTCCTTATCAAAGAGGGTTTGTCGACCAGAGTGGAAAACGGGTTGTAGACACGAAGTGATTCGTCGACCGCGTAGAGGTGCGTGGACGATCAGGTAAGGGTTGAAAGGAGGCCAGGGGATGTCGGTATTGGGGGTAGATTGTTAGGGCTGACGTCGAGCTGCGTCGCAAACAGAATCCCAGATATTACGAAAAAAGGTAGCAAAAATTTTTTGCTTGACTCTCTTCATCCCTCAGACATTCATTTATAATACAGGTATATTCTTCTGAACTTCTATTTTATTTTGTATAAAAAATTCTGCGTTTTTAATGTGATGAGAAAATTTATATAAAAATTCACCTCACATTTCTTATTAAATAAATAACACAATCAATTCAAATTTATTGAGTGAGGTTGTAATAGCTGCTAATAGTAACTAAAATATTCTCTGTTGTTAATAAACAATTGCGTACCGAATTTAATTGAAAAAAGAGTATTGAGTATTTAATTGAAAATTGACTGAGTATTGACTGAAAACAGACATCAAAAGTATTAAGCGTTATAAGTATTTGTGATGACATTAAAAGTTTCAAGGGTTCAGTATAAATTTTTAAATTTCCTTGAGACGCTTCTAAATTTTCAAACATATATTGCTCGTGACTTATCAAAAGCCAGTAGTCTTTAAATATTCAAACAAGAAATTTCCCCGAATCCCCAGAGAGCACATTCTGCGCACCCTTACGTCCACGATCTTCATCATCTCCCGTCACTGTTTTGCATTCATATTACATATCCAGCACCTAACTCACCAACCCCTATCATTATCCTAAGAAGCATCACTCGCAACACACCCTAAAAGGCATCTAAAATGGCCCACCCCAAAAAGTAAAATCGCAACACACCCTAAAAGGCCCGCGACCCTAAAAACTATCACCTGACCGACTTAAAGCAGGTGAGTCTAACGAGGGTCCCGGTAGGTTAAGATTTGAAATAGAAAAAAAGTGGCACATCGGTATATCAGCGGGATTCTGTGCCACTGTGCGTCGGGACGTGGAGCGTTAAAGGTAGGAAGAAAATCGAAGAAAGATGGACGAAGGGCGAAGTCGCGAGAGCGTAAGTCGCTTTGGTGAGAAAAGGAGAGGCAGAGGGTGTGGGCAGAGGACAGGGTTGGAGGGGGTGGTGGTCGGTCGGTATCGTGTAGGGTGGTAGAAGGACCTGCGCGCGAATTTCCCGCGTTCGCTCAACCTCATATTGATCCCACCCCAGTAACTCCCCGCATCCTACTATAGCGGGCTGGCAATAGGGGTTGAAGAGGGACGGTGGAGGGGATGCCGGGCGGTGGGTGGTTTATCGGCGTATACACAGTACGAGGGAGAAGACGGCGAATAGAATCGGAGGAACCGTGGGCTCCGGGTGGTCCAGCGCGAAAGTCGTGTTGCGAGAGCGTCGAAAACGCGTCGTCGTACTCGTCTTTCGTCTTCTTCAACGTCTTTCGTGGTCGTCGTCGTTGTGCTCGCCGCGAGTATTCTCGGGATACCCTTTTCGCGTAACGACCTTCGTGATTCTCGGCCGAACGTCAGTGTCTGCGGATATCGATCATCTCTCGTGATCTGAAGAGGCTGACGAACAAGCGGAAAATAACCGACGCGGAAGAAGAGGAAAGGAAGGTGTGAAATAGTGGGACCCGGTGGTGATATTTTTTTACGGCTCGGTACGGGATCCCCGATCTCGACACCGCCGACGGATCACGTGAGATATCTCGATCTCATTAGCCGAGCACTTTCTCTCGTTCTCACGCACCATTGATTCACGGAACACGCGGGTCAATTTGTGCCGTGTTCCGCCACGCTGGTACAACGGCTCGCACCATCTAACGCGGTCCAGGCTGATCTTTGTTGCTCGTTTCGGTTGCTGCAGGCTGCAGGCGAGTCCTCGGAACGCGTGTCTCGTTCGCGATTGTTCCCGTACGTTCCCTGCCTTTACGAACGTTCTTAACCATTGCCACGTTTCGTGAAAACGGTTTCACTTGTTCGATGAACGGTTCACGATTTAGCACTGCGGACTCCAGGTCTGTATTGTGCTTTCAAAGTTCACGCTTGATACTTTGTTTGACTGTGTTTATGAAATTTCGGTTTGGGCTGACGTACATATTTTGATGAATATGAGAAAATTTTTAGAGAAATTAAGTAATAGGAGGACTAATATTAGTGCTTTTATGAAGAATTTTAATATTTTGTAGGAAGAATAAGGTCGTTTAAGATTTAATCTACAGGTACATTATTTGTGATGTAGGAAAGAAAAGATGGTGGAGCATGTAAAGAATTGTCTTTTCAATTTATTTGTCTTGTGAATATATGAGAGTTTTATATCGAATTACTGTCATTTTCCAGTATTTCAGTTTGATGATTAGAAATGTTAGGTGATATTAATACTTCGGTAACTTGTGAGCATTCGCTATCTTAAATTATTGACAATTATTATAGATATGGGACAATATTGTTGTCACTCATTTTGGTACACAATGACCACTGATATTTATATACGACAGTGATGCTGTCATCATTGCTGACAGTATTAATAATCCTGCTATATTAGATAATATAGACTTGGGTAATAACGTGAGCGAATATTGCAAAACAAAGCGTCACCCGTTAACGCTTGAACTACCCCCTAGTTCTACGCACTGCGGTGAATACTTCTCGAACAAATAAAAATCATTTCCTAATAACACTGCAAAATTATCAAATTTCTACATCGAAGTCACTTATAAATTTCTCACTGTAGATTCATAACATTTTTCATATGATGAAAACGCTGAAAAAAAGGATCGTTATTTGTGTTTATAGCATAAGGTAACGTTACATCTAAGAAACCTATTTTTAACTCATTGACGGCAGCATATTTTATCGAACCGGAGACTTCTGCGAGTTGACATTACAGAAAAGGCTGTATCTGGAAGATTTAGTGGGGAGTTTTTCAGAGTTGAAATTAGAGGTATTGGGATTTGGGTGGTTGGAGATATGGAAGTTTAGTGATTCAGGGATTTAGGTACATATATGTAGACTGATAGGTCTATATAGGTAGACACCTATGACACTGGTGATATAGGTAGTTTGATATGTAGAGATCTGGTGGTATTTGGATTTAGATAGCTAAAGATGTAAAGATCTGACGATATAGGGATGTTAATTTGGAGGTATAGGAAATTAAGAAGGTAGATTTGGGGATATAGAAATTTGGGAATATAGAAGGTTACATATGTGAAGGTTTAGAGATGTCGAAATTCGAAAATGTGAGAATTTGGGAATATTGGGAGTTGGAGTCTAGGAATTTAGGAATATGGGGATCTCTGACGATGTAGGGACTTCGGAAATAGGGATTTGGGGATACAGTAATTTGGGAAAATAGGGATCTCGTCATACAGGAAATTGGGGATGTAGATTTTGCAAATAGAGTATTGAAATATAGGAACTCGAATCACACAAGAATACAGTTATCTGTTGATATAGGTATCTAGAAAATAGTAATTTGCAGGTACAAACATGTGGAAGTCTAAAGATTTAGAGACACATCCATCCAGCACTAATCTTGCATCCCTTGCCCTATAAATACTTCACCCCAGATCAAAAGCGTGAAATCCGAGCAGTAATTCACTTCTGACACATCCGGTGAAAATGAAATATAAAATACACAAACCCTAAGGTAATACATAGTACATAAAGAGGTTCTGACCGTGTTCTTAGCGCCATTACCATGAAAAGTCATAGCTAGGGCGTGCTCCGTTATTCGGAGATAATAATACGAGGTTAGCCTCGACGTGATCAGAGAGGCATCGAGATCTATCGACGATGGATCTGGGAACGATCGAAATATTGATGTTTCTGTGCGATCACTATGTGTCACGTATACGTGTACGATGGCTGTGGTCGAACGAGATAATAGAGATGCAACGTACATTCGTCTAACTTAACTGTTGGGCATGGTCTTGGTCGAATTGCAGCGTTGATTTGCATTATGCCGTTATTAGGGAAAGTTCGATCGTGAAGGGTTGCACGAGGTGGGCGAATTTGGGTCGAGTTTCGAACGTGGAGGGAAGAGAATGTTTGAAAAGCTGAAGTGGGTTCTGTTGATTATAGTTGGAGTTTGTGCAATCGTTTGAGGTTTCAAATGGACGGATTCGTTATCACTGTGCAGTGCCGGCGAACACCATATTAGATCTTCGTTTAGATACCTTTTAAATCGTGTTTTATTATTTTTTATACTTTTTTGGGATTTTTGCTGATGTTCATTTTTCAAGATTTATTGTACATTCATTTAAATTATTAATTTTATATATATTGTACATGTATACTGTGTTATATGTACTACATTATTAGTACAGTATTAATTGACAATTCTGCGTATACATTTAATTTATGGATTATTAAAATTTACATGTTCTTGAATTGAATTATTGAATACTTTAAACCAGTTATTAAATAAAAATCCATTTAAGAAGTTGTTAGATTGAATCATTTAATAAATTATTAAATTGAATCTTTTAATAAATTATTAAGTGAAATCATTTAATAAATCACTAAATTGTATCATACAATAAATTATTAAAATAAATCATTCAATAAATCATAAAAATGAATCATACAATAAATTATAAAAAAAATCATTAAATAAATCATTAAAATGAATCATAAAATAAATTATTAAAAAAAATCATTAAATAAATCATTAAAATGAATCATGAAATTAATTATTAAAAAAAATCATTAAATAAATTATTTAAAAATAATCATACAATAAATTATTAAAAAAAATCATTAAATAAATTATTTAAAAATAATCATACAATAAATTATTAAAAAAAATCATACAAGAAATTATTTAAAAAAATCATACAATAAATTATAAAAAAAAATCATACAATAAATTATTAAAAAAAATCATACATAAAATTATTAAATTAAATCATACAATAAATCATTAAATTAAATCATTGGATAAAGGACTAATTTAATAGTCTCAACTAAGTAAGATTTCGAAAATAATCAATGAACTTCATAATTTGATTTCGTGTGCACCCAAACATCATTAGCTAAAGTTGACCAATATTTTTCAGGGAAGTTAAATCTATACCCACAGTATTAATTCCCGTTAAGAAGATAAGAAGATGTTGAACATTTCTATGGATTCGTTCGAAACTCAATAATATTGTTATTCCTCGAAGCTCGTACTACAAATTTGCAATAAGTACACTTGGAAGTTTTCGTCGAATCGCGCAAAGGGGATGAAGATGTTTATCTGTCGTGCGTAATTTATAGACTGCCATGCGTTCGTTACCTTCGAGCAAAATAAAGAAAGACGATAAAATTCTCGTTTGAGATAGATTCACGCGTTTATTGTAGGCCATTAACAGCGATAAAGTGTGACCAATCTACTGCGCTCACAGTTTTCTTCCTTGCTGTAATCTTCGTCGAATATTTAACACCGCGAGGTGTAATTTTCTCGGTCGTGAACGTTCACTAAACTTCCGTAAAATCGTCACAGAGATCGTCTAATGGGTCGACAGGAAATCTCTTGACTCGATTCGAACGCGATTTAGGTGACGATAGGTCTCGCGTTCGATTTAACGATCCGTAATGTCGTGGAACGGAAATAACCGGTACAGCCTGCTTCGTTGACCGTGCAAACTTTACCAGTGTCACGGATTTATCGTCGCGTTATAGTTTATTTAAAGCCACCTGTGATGCTTCGAAAAATTGAAACTCTTTGATCGTCTTAAATGATGCGCTAAAAACAAAATGGCTCCATACTTCATTTTTGTGACAACATTGAAACACTGGCAGAGTTATGGAAACTTCTATTATTACGTAAATAATTTATTTATGAATAATTACTTTCGTTATATAATTTTATATAACTCGAAGAGTAAAATAATATTAATTTCAATACGAAGTTTAATTAGTGAAGTTAGGTTAAGGACAACCTGATAAAATTCTATCAGATAGCTTACAGAGTCATTAGTTTATAAAATAAACAATGTACAGATGAATAATTACTTTCATTAAATAATTTTATATAGTTTGAAAGTACGATAAAATTGATTTCAATACAAAGTTTAATTTTTGAACAATGAGGTTAAGGCTATCTGGTGCAGCATCATCAAACAGCTCACAGAGGTTCAGTTTATAAAATGGAGGATGCCTTACCAATGAATAAGTTTCATTAAATTTTTTTTGCAATAAATTCGTTTGTAAAATTGTCTTGAGAAGTATGAATATTTTTTATGAATTAAAACCTTGTTTATTATATACAACATTATGAGAAATTTTTAAATTAAAGATGATATTTTTTGTTGGACACAATCATCTTTAATCAGAAAACATTTTGACATATTCAAAGAGAAATCAAAAAAGTATGAAGCATATTATAAGAAATATGAAGTACAAAGATCAAAGAAACATGAAATATAAAAATGAAAAAAAATATGAAGTATGGAAATTGAAAAAATATGAATTATAAAAAAATTGAAAAAGTATGAATATAAAAAAATTGAAAAAGTATGAATTACAAAAAAATTGAAAAAATATGAATTGTAAAAATTGAAAAAAAAATGAGATACAGAATCACAAACCACAAAGAAATTTCCACCGAAAAATAATTCAGCAAACAAGACACAATTTCTCAGAAGGGTAGAAAAGCATTTAAAAAGCAAGTAACCATAGAAAGAGAGCTCAGCAAGCGTGCAACTTGTCCGAAACAAAGGTTTCTCCATAATTTCACCTACATTTAGATAACAATGGTCACTGAATCACTTGGTGCGCGTAAAAATCTTCAACGATCTAAGTTCGCTCGAGTTCTCTATTATTCTCTAACGTGTTTTGTCCAGCGTGTGTGTGAGGTTAAAAATCGATAACGACAAGATACCTGCATAAATTCGTAGCACGCGAAGGAAACGATATCGTATCATGTACTGACAAATCGTCCGAGAAATCGAACCTGAATCTCGATACGGATATCTCGATACGTTATATCAGTGACCGTCGACTTTAGAGATATTATATATAGGACGATATTGTATGGTTTATTTAAAATAATTGTAGAATATATTTTTTTAATATTATTCATTTGTGAATTTGATTCTTTATTGTATTTTATTTGGAGTGTGGAATTTGAGGATGTAGAAAATTGGGGAGGTAGATTTGGGGATATAGGAAATTGGGGATGCGGAAGTTGGGGGATTTGGAATTTGGGGACGTGGGAAATTGGGAGATGTGGAATTTGGGGATTTAGAGATTTGGAAATTTCAGGATTTGGAGACGTAGAAAATTGGGGGATGTGGAATTTGGGGACGTAGGAAATTGGGAGATGTGGAATTTGGGGACGTGGGAAATTGGAAATTTTAGAATTTGGGGACGTGGAAAATTGGGGGATTTGGAATTTGGGGACGTGGCAAATTGGGAGATTTGGAATTTGAAGGCGTGGGAAATTGGGGGATTTGGAATTTGGGGCTTTAGAGATTTGGAACTTTTAGAATTTGGGGACGTAGGAAATTGGGGGATGTGGAATTTGAGGACGTGGGAAATTGGAAATTTTAGAATTTGGGGACGTGGGAAATTGGGGGATGTGGAATTTGAGGACGTGGGAAATTGGAAATTTTAGAATTTGGGGACGTGGGAAATTGGGGGATGTGGAATTTGGGGACGTGGGAAATTGGGAGATTTGGAATTTGGAGCTTTAGAGATTTGGAAATTTTAGAATTTGGGAATGCAGGAAATTAGAGGATTTAAAATTTGGAAATTTGGAAATTTGGAAATATTGAGTTATTTGAAGTTATTCACAATTAATTAATTCCTCTCCCCACCCATCTAAAAATTCTAAACAAATTTTGCTAGAATCGAAAGTTAATCTAATAGAATCAAAAGCGCAATCAAAGTAGTTTGACGAAGGAATGCAATGTAAATTAAGGAAAAGCGAAACAGTTGTTCGAAACTATTCGTGCATGGAGGTCGACCCATTTTCGTCTTCAAACGAAAACTTTTCGAAAGCGCATAGAATTCGTAGAATTGACCAGAGTTCATTGAATAAAACAAAAAAAGAGTAGTTTGAAGTGTCCTTGATCCCTTCGTCCACCAATCCTCTTCTATGAAATTCTAATGACCTCTCGACCTCGTTTCATCTCCATATGTTGCTGAAGCTTGCTATCGTCTTTCTTAGGATTTTAATCTCACTTGGGTGTCTCAGGATTTTATGCACCTTCAGCGTGCTTTTTTAGTATAATAATTTTCTGCCTTTGACAGGGGTTTTTGAGGTTATTCAAATACTACTTTTGCTGGTCTGCAAATTATGAAACTTTTAATATCTTATTTTTATTTTCTTTTTATTAGTTTTTTTAGATTGCGAGGTTCTCAGGTTCCAAGTTTTCTAAATTCCAAGTTCTTCAAATTTCAAGCGCCTCAAATTCCAAATTCTTCAAATTCCAAGCACCTCTAATTCCAAATTCTTGAAATCCCAAGCATCTCAAATTCCAAATTTTTCAAATTCCGAGCGCCCCAAATTCCAAATTTCTCAAATTCCAAGCGCTCAAAATTCCAAGCACCCCTAATTCCAAATTCTTCAAATCCCAAGCATCTCAAATTCCAAATTTTTCAAATTCCGAGCGCCCCAAATTCCAAATTTCTCAAATTCCAAGCGCTCAAAATCTCAAGCGCCCCTAATTCCAAATTCCCCAAATTCCAAATCTCTCAAATCCCAAGCGCCCTAAATCCCAAACTCCCAAAATTCCAAGCGTCCAAAATTCCAAGCGTCCAAAATCCCAAGCGCCCCAAATTCTACATTCTCCAAATCCCAAGTGCCCCAAATTCCAAGCTCCCCAAATTCCAAACGTCCAAAATCCCAAGCGTCCAAAATCTCAAGCGTCCAAAATCCCAAGCGCCCTAAATTCCACATTCTCCAAATCCCAAGCGCCTCAAATTCCAAATCCCCCAAATTCCAAATCTCTCAAATCCCAAATCCCCGAATCCCTAAAATCCCCCAAATTTGTACAATTTCCATAGAAAATTTATAGGTTCGGTTAACGACCGCTATATAGGTTATGTTCATTACCGCCCCAGGTGTATATTAGATTATCACCCATTTTTATTCACAAAAGTTTTCATTTCAGCACAAACTTTGTTGCAATTAAATCTGATACCTTTATTATACTTTTTAACGCAGCATAACGTAGTAATTAAAATTTAATATCATGTATCTCCGTTTAAAGTCTCCAGCTTTTATTAACCAACATTTATCAAATTTTCAATTATATAGAAGGTTATTAACTGTGTATCACGTGCATTTATGTTTTTAACGTATTATCAACGTGTTACTTCTATCTTGATTTTAACATAAGTACATATTATTTAATACTCTACTCGCGAACAACTAATAGTTATTTCTCAAAAATTATTTATGATGCGCGTAATTATAGCAATCAATACCAGGAAGAGTCAACAAACTCCACATTTCTACCGTCATCATCATTATTATCAGCATTCGCAGTAGCAGGCAACGTTAATTAACCTGCATCGAGTTGCGCGAAAATGATTAATCCTAATTACTAGCCGGTCTAATAAGAGTACGGTGTTCCATAACCGCTTGGTTCAATTTCGTTTCCACTGGGGCTCGTATCTTCTTCCTTGTGTTTATTATCGTATGCGATTTTGCGTTATCATGTTGTTGTGGGACGCTCTTTTTATTCGCAACAGGCGATTAATTAATTTTTCACTGTTTTTTGCGATTCTTTTAATCATTCACTTTCATGTTTTAATTGCTACGTTTATTAATACATGGTTTTATTTAATTAGCTGTAACATGATGTATCTGTTTGATAGTGAAGTGATAGTTATTTATTTTATTTTGTTGTCAATTGTAAAAAATTTTTTTTTAAGTGACAAAAATTTTTGTTTAAATCTAAAATTTTACTTTTTTAAGTCTTTATTATTAAATTTGATTAATCTATCATTAATATGTCGAATGTTTCGACAGGCTTATCTAGTTCCCCAAATTCCGAATCCTGGAAATTCCAAATTCCCTAATTTCTAATTCTCCAAACTCCAAATCTCAAATTCCAAATTTCTAAATCAATAATTCTAAAATAATCTGTCTACAATTCAAATGTATGTACTCGAAAGTTTCGATTGGTAATGCAGCTAATAATAGAACAATAGCCCACTAATTCAGTAAGTAAAAATTACGAGAAAACTACTTATTAGCAAGGTTCATCAAAGCCCGTATAATCTGCATGTTAATCAACAGCGATAAATGAACCGTCAGAAGTTGTGCAGGTAACCTAACATTAAAGAAACGTCGATTTTTCCATGAACGTAGCCGGAGATAAAGGCAGCTGGTGGTCAGTTCGGTTCCTGGTGCACACGAATGCCCGGCTATGACTCAGACGCTGTCATTTAACGAAAGAAAGCGTTCTCTTTCGCGAACCGTGGAGCAATGCATAGGTAAAAGTATGATCTGAATGCGATAGAGAGCGAACAGATAGGTACGTAAGTAAGCATGTGCGTCAGCCGCAAGATCACGATAAATCATTAACCGGTCGTGTTTATTGGCCATGCTCGAGCAAATGTTGGGCTGCCGGTGAATTTATGATCCCGATCGCTCGATCGATCGCTCGATGAACGCAACACGCGTCCTGAACCTAGAAATCTCAGGTGCTTTTTGTTAATTATCGGTAGCTACGTACTAGATAAGTGACAGATCTTTGATCGGTGGTCTGCGGACTCTTTCTTTGTTACGTGTACGTACACGCGTGCGAAAACCTGAGACGAGATTTATGGGGTTGCGTGATTCTTGGGTGGATAACAATGGTTATTGGTAGGTTTTTAAATTGCTGGACTTTTAGGTTTTCGAATTTTTAGATTGAGAGTGTGTCAAGGATAGAAATAGTCGGATTGTGGTTGTATTGGATTTAGGTACATTTTTTAATATATCTTCAAATCTCTGTAATTTTAATTTTTTTGGGGTATCAAATCTTGGTAGCTATAAATTTATTTATTCTCAAATTTTTGCAACTCCATATTCCTCAAATTCCAAATTCTCCGAATTCTAAGCGTTCCAAATTTCAAATCTTCCAAATTCCAAGCGCTCCAAATTCCAAATTCTCCAAATTCCAAGCGCTCCAAATTCCAAATTCTCCAAATTCCAAGGGTTCCAAATTCCAAGCGCTCCAAATTCCAAATCCTCCAAATTCCAAGCGCTCCAAATTCCAAATCCTCGAAATTCCAAGCGCTCCAAATTCCAAATCCCCCAAATCCCAAGGGTTCCAAATTCCAAGCGTCCCAAATTCCAAATCCTCCAAATTCCAAGCGCTCCAAATTCCAAATCCGCGAAATTCCAAGCGCTCCAAATTCCAAATCCCCCAAATCCCAAGGGTTCCAAATTCCAAGCGTCCCAAATTCCAAATCCTCCAAATCCCAAGCGCCCCAAATTTCAAATCCCCCAAATCCCAAGCGTCCCAAATTCCAATCTCCCCAAATCCCAATCTCCCCAAATCCCAATCTCCCCAAATCCCAATCTCCTCAAATCCCAATCTCCCCAAATCCCAAATTCCCCAATTCCCCAGTGAAGTGAGGTTTGCTCCCTCTAGCGAGACGTTTTAGTTTTTATTCGTTCTTCTGTTTTTTCAATTTAACGCGCACGTTGTGTGACGGTTCTATACCAAAAATGTATTATTGTTTTATTTTGTATCTTATAGTGTATCATTTATGTTAATCATTAGTGTTAAGCAATAAAATTATAATTGCATGATAAAAGCCTTTTTTCACCCAATTTTTAAATTTGAATCTTATCGTAAATGAACCGAATCGAAGCACTTAGGTAGAAGTACTGATCAGTTCACATATTATAAACTTTAACATTCACATCCTCTAATCCAGCTATTCTCCAAAGCTCTAATTAAACTCCTCCAATTAACTCCATTCTCTAATCAACCTCCAGCTTACGAATCAAAGAGCCACGAACTAAAATGAGCTGTGCAATTCGTGTCAGTCTCCTAAATCGGAACTATTCAGATCAGACTAAATCGTTGAATTTCCCTGAAATTGCACACTAAGTTACAGTCACAAATATACTAACGTTCAGCTAATTTTCTCTGTAACGTTTCTAACAAATTATTTCGGGGAAAATTACCGTAGACGTCTATAATCGCTCATAGTCTGGAAAGAGTTAAATATCGAGAGAACGAAACTTCTCACTGTCAGATCAATCAAGCAGATCGCGCGATGCTTGTAAATCGTTCAACCGGTTTCGACCCCGTTCACCGTTGTCCATATTCATTTAACCCGAGCGGGTAATCAAACCAGACTGATGGCTGATTACAAGCAACCCGTTCTCAAATGTAGCTCAGAGCGTACGGACACACGTGTAACGTGGAAAACGTCGCTTCCGAGCTAGGAAACCAGGATAAGAGTATAGAACAGGCTGTGGTCGGGTTCGTTATTACACGATTATTATTGGCGTTGTTGGGTTAATCTCGAAGGTAACCCCGCTGCTTGCACTTAGCACTTACGTGGTTGCTCTACGCCCATAGGAAGTGACCCTCATCCTGTAACTCCACTTAACTCGGGATAGTAGCTGCCTTTGCTCGAAAAAAACATGGAGAAAGTAAATGAAAAAATAAAAGCATCTATGTTGGGAAACATTGGCGTAACTACCATTTGAGGCTGGAGAAGTTGCACCTAGAAGAAATCTTGGGAACTTCTGTTCATTTTTAAAATTAGGTTGGGTTTGGAGCTTCAACAAATGTTTGTAATAAATTTTGACTCCTACTTTATCTAATTTCTACTTAAGTTTGTTTGTATGATTAGTATTTCTTGAGATATTTACATATTTGTATTTGAAGGAGCGATTATGTATGTAGCCTCTCTCTGGAGCCCCTATATCAGGGAATTATAAAGATGTTGTCATCTGTACTCTTGAGGAAGGTAGTACTTGTGTGTATTGATATTTTCTTCACTTGTTTGATTGATTTTTAGTGAAAATTTGTTGGTATAACAAACTTGTACGTTCTCAAAGGACTATATTCTAATAGCCTAGCCCTAGAGCCCCAAAATTGGGGAATTATAAAGCTGCTGTTATCTGTGTTCTTGAGGAAGGTAGTACTTTTGTGTATTGATATTTTCTTCACTTGTTTGATTGATTTTTAGTGAAAATTTGTTGGTATAAGAAACTTGTACATTCTCTGAAGACTATGGTTTAATAGCCCAACCCTAGAGCCCCAATATCAGGAAATTATAAAGCTGCTGTCATCTGTATTCTTGAGGAAGGTAGTACTTTTGTGTACTGATATCTTCTTCACTTGTTTGATTGATATTTAATGAAAATTTGTTGGTATAACAAACTTGTACATTCTCTGAAGACTATGCTTTATTAACCCAACCCTAGAGCCCCAAAATCAGGGAATTATAAAATTGCTGTCATCTATACTTTTGAGAAAGAAAGTACTTATTATGTATACTCATATCTTTCTCACTCGTTTCATCAATTTTTAATAAAAATTTCTTGATATAACAAATTTGTATGTCCTCCAAAAACTATACCTTAATAACCCAACCCTACAGCCCCAAAATCAGGGAATTATAAAGCTACCATTCCATCTACCCTTAACAAAATACGATTTCTATCTACTGTCAAACATCTATTCTACTTTTTCCATGAATTTTGATTAAAAATAATCAGTCTACAGTCTTTAAGTCTCCACTTACGCCACTGTGTATGTACAGTCATATAACGAACCGATAAGCCTAAGATCGCAACCTCTCTTCTTGACACGGTGTAACTGAAGTTGATAGAAAATCAGAACCTACGTTGGATCTTCCGTTGATATCACAGAAGATAATGACGATCCGTGAGTTCGCAATTTCTTATCGATATTGGGAACTCGAAGTAGAATGTTTGCTAGGTGTTGAGGGTTTGATTTGATTCAGAGAAGATAAAGCATTCTTGTATTAGATGAAAAAGTTGGTGATTCGATTTCTGAGACCAGCTTTTGTAGGATTAGCTACGAGGATTTGGGAACTTGGGTAAACTGTGTTAAATTTGTTAAGTCGAAGTTGGCGTTTGGCAAATATTTGTAATATAATTTTCTTCTGATAGGTTTTGCTGTCGTTTCTTGTTCGACTATGTTCCACATTTTCTTAGTTTTTTTTTTATGAATAGGAGTGATACTTATGTTGACAGATATTTCAACAAAATCTGCATTTTAGAAATTTGTTAATTCTTTTTAGAAAAGTTTGTAGTTGAATAATTGGATTAATAGACTTGTTATATTGAAGTTAATAAAAATTCTTGCATTATAATTTTTGTATAGCAAAACCTTGAAACATCAGAATCTAAAGTCACCTGAAAAAGGTATAATTTTTCATGTCTCTATCATTTATTAATTTTACAATAATCTCCACAAAGTCTTACAATAGAGTTGCATCCAAAAAAAGATCGTAACAATATTAAATCCTACGTGTAAAGAAACTCCGAACAAATTTCACCGTATTAATAAAAAGCTATTTCTCAAACACACCAACCATATACCACAGTTAATCGAAGCCGGTGAAATATTTACAAAAACGTGCAACAATTTCTAAGGAACGTACATGAAGGTTAGCAAGAAATTATGAAAGGTAGCAGGAACGAAGACGAATAGAAGAAGTGTTCTTAGAAAAAGCCAATTACCGATTGAACGGGAAAGTATATTGCAGAACGTACGTGTATTGAGTTCGTTAATAAAAAAGAAAAACTGGAATTGAATGGAAGCTTTTTCACTGACTCATCGATTTTTTTTTTCGATACGAAGGATACGTATTACGTTGAACGATTAAGAATTCTTCTAGTTTCTTTCTCCTCGTTTTATTCGCCACGGTTGCGATTGTAATTATATCTCGAGCTCGCGTGCCAATTATAACGTGTGTTTAATTAAAACCGTTTAAACGTACATGTCCCACTTTAATCAGGATAATCGAATGCTTCACGTGCTTCGATATCATTTTCTTCCTACCAGACGTTATTAAATTTCTTTGTTGACATTTTCCACTCTAGTTTGATGTTTCATGAAGTTTCATGCAAAGTACATTATATTATTTCATTTGAAAATGTATACTACTTTATCTGAAAGGTTTATGTAGTTAGAAAATTGCTGCTTTTGCGAAGATTAGGTTTTTGGAGAAGAATGTACTTTTTTATTATATCATTATTAAAATTGAAATTATTTAAAAATACATAAGTTTCAATTTTTCTTTCAACAAGATATCTTAACACAGACTTTGGAACAATTCATACATTTGAAGATAAAAAAGATATTGACTAAATTGAACTACCATAAATTCAATGTCATTTATCAAAAATGAAATAACATTTTAACCACTTCAATAAAATAGCTCAATTCCCAATTTTATCACCCAGTATTGATTATCTAATATTGATCACCCTGTTCAGTATATTGACTCAAGAACGCCATTAAAATTACCAAGTACAACACGACTCTTTAACTAACTTTCTCCACAAAAAATCTTGTATTTCACTCTATAATCTTCCTGTGTAATACATATTGACCAAAGACCCTCATTAAAATTGACAAACAATACATCCATCAACCTAATTTTCTTCAGCTAAAACAAAATCCTACAACTACAAAAACCTATAATATCGTTAGAAAACCACGTCACATAATCCAAGACCGCAGAAGTCTTCCAGTGAATTCAAAGAACAGCAGATTCGAAGAACAAAACCGACTTATGACACTTGAATGGCGTTCCTCATCAACGCACCCACTTGTCGTTATTGTTTTTAACAGCTACGACGATGCTCAGTGGCGTTGCTCGAACTCGGTTACTACCGTCCGGGAAAGAGAATCACAGGATGTCCCCGATGACGAAGCGGTCGATCGTTAAAGGTGGACGTACCATGGAATCGAGTGTCTCGAACAAAGGATCTCGAACTGGACAATGACTCTCGACGAGCGATTCGAGCGTCGCGACCTTTGCGCTACGGGAACAGAATCATGGCCGGGCAAAAGAGAATCAGGAAGACCCCTTTACAGAGAGTAATGACAACTTTACTCCCTGTTCTAACTGCATAGTCACCATCGAGCCGGAGGTAATTACAGGGCGTGGAAACTAGGTGGCTGTTGCCTCTGTGTCGACCGCCATTTTCCTTTCGCTGTGGATACGAAAAGTGTGCGATGGTTTGCTGATGGAAGTAGAGTGATGGTAGACTGAGTAACAGAGACTTTTTGGGGGTTCATTTTTGGGATGAGGTTTTGAGGATTTGGGGAGTTAGGAAGATGGGAAATTGGAATTACTGACATTTTGGGGGCTGAGAATGTGGGGTTTGGGAGATTTGGAACTTGGGAGAGTGGGAACTTGGGAGAGTGGAAACTTGGGAGAGTGGGAACTTGGGAGATTTGGAACTTGGGAGAGTGGGAACTTGGGAGATTTGGAACTTAGGAGAGTGGAAACTTGGGAGATTTGGAACTTGGGAGATTTGGAACTTGGGAGATTTCGAACTTGGGAGAGTGGGAACTTGGGAGATTTCGAACTTAGGAGAGTGGAAACTTGGGAGATTTGGAACTTGGGAGATTGGGAACTTGGGAGAGTGGAAACTTGGGAGATTTGGAACTTGGAAGATTGGAAACTTGGAAGATTTGGAACTTGGGAGAGTGGGAACTTGGGAAATTTGGAACTTAGGAAAGTGAAAACTTGGGAGATTTGGAACTCGGGAGATTGGGAACTTGGGAGAGTGGAAACTTGGGAAATTTGGGATTTGACGATTTGGCGATTTAGCACTTGGCGATTTGACAATTTGGGAATTTAGGAATGTGAGAATTTGGGGATTTGATAATTTGAGAATTTAGGAGTTTCAGAGTTTGGAAATTTGGAAAATCAGCTACTATAGGATTTAGTAATTTGAGAATGCATCTAAATGTCAAATTGTCATATTGTCAAATTGTCAAATTGTCATATTGTCAAATTGTCAAATTGTCATATTGTCAAATTGTCATATTGTCAAATTGTCATATTGTCAAATTGTCATATTGTCAAATTGTCATATTGTCAAATTGTCATATTGTCAAATTGTCAAATTGTCAAATTGTCAAATTGTCAAATTGTCATCTTGTCAAACTGTCATATTGTCAAATTGTCATCTTGTCAAATTGTCATCTTGTCAAATTGTCATCTTGTCAAATTGTCATCTTGTCAAATTGTCATCTAGTCAAATTGTCATATTCTCAAATTGTCATCTTGTCAAATTGTCATATTCTCAAATTGTCATATTCTCAAATTGTCATATTCTCAAATTGTCATATTCTCAAATTGTCATATTCTCAAATTGTCATATTCTCAAATTGTCATATTCTCAAATTGTCATATTCTCAAATTATCAAAATATCAACTTCATTACCTCTTCACAAAATCAAAAATTAAAAAACTTGAAAAAACTAAGGAACTCAGACAAGTCTTTAACCTTCATGATTCATGTACACATCAATTTACAAACTCACTAATTTACAAAAATATCAAAAACTAAACAGTACCTAAACTTAAATTCTTCCCTCAGACTCACCTAAACCCACAAAGTAGCAATCTAAAAATAACTCCGAAACCCGAGATCTTCGAACCCCAATTTTTATCAGAAGATCCTAGTTTATATTCGTCCGAATCGAAAGAAACCCGATGAGTCACGCAAGGATTTACCTGTAATTTAGGACTTTGTGTCCTCAGCAGAGACGTTGAAGATCCTGTCCTTGGATCGAGTCGCAAATTAATAACACCTATTCGCGGGTGTACCCTGTTCCAACAACTAACCCCACCATCTGCTGGAAAAGTTTTCTATCCACTTTATGGAGCTTTATCTTGCTTTATGCCCGACTGGAAAGACTGCGCAGGTATTCGTGAAAGGAATCCCAAGGGCACCGGTCCGGGCCTCGAAAGGACGGTCAACGCACCTCGCGGTTCTTTGTGTGATTCAGTCGCATTTCTAAACCGTTTTCACAGAACGAAATGTCTGGCCAGCTGGTTAACGACACCTGAAACGCCCACGAAAATCTGCATGACTTCGCGTGAGAATCGCAGTGTTTCGATTCATGGAAAAGGATTATCTTTGTGTGGGATCGAATTTGTACTGCGATGAACGATAAAGGCTATTGTTGTTTTTTGAGAGATGAATAGGTTTTTTGTACTTTTTTTTTGGAGATTATAGGTGGAAATTTCGGTTTGTTTGATAGTAGTTGTAACTAGTGATTTAAGTCTTGTATGAACAATTTTTTATTAAACACAGATAGGTGACTAGGTGAAGTGTAGACTATATGTGGATGAGTGTAGAGTACAAATATGTACATTTATAAATATATCTAACAATCTTCAAATTCTTAAATTGTTAAATACTATGCAACTCCAAAATGTTTAAACTTCGAACCTCTCAGAGTTCATACCTGGTACACTGTTAGCAGCTAACATGTAGACTCTGTTATCAACCTTAAAAAAATTTCACCCAACCTGAACAAAGACCTTAACATCAAATTTGTTCTCACAAAAATCTAATTAAAAATTGATAAATATCTACACATAGTCCTAGCTATTTTCTATCACATAAAACTCATAATACGAAAGTCCTAAATAATTATAAATAAAAAGTTCCAAGCTCTAAAATAAAATAAGTCTAAAAATGATTGCTCACTCCAAAGGTGACTGCTCTAAAAACGTGCCAAGTTTGAACTGAACTGAATCACGCGAACTTATCAGTTTGTTAAACCGTCAGGGGTAGTCTTATTCAGTGATCGATTTCCACGAATCGTGTCGGACGATTATCGATTGTTTCGAGATCGGAAGAGCCGCGAACAGGCAGGATCCACCCACGGACTACGTGGCTGGTCTCTGGTTTCGATCGATCTTCGTTGACCGTACGTAAAAAGAGAAAAAAAGTCGAAGGCTCGTTGAGAGGTGCACCTCTGTCTGGCTCCTCTAGGGTGTCGTATGCAAATTTTGTTGCTTCTATCTGTAGCCAGCAGTCATGGAGCGTATGAATCATGCCACGACGCTCTAGCGTCTCCAGTTGCAAACAGGAAATACATCCGACGTCGGGTACGAATACAACGCGTGGAATTTTATACCGTTCCTCTGCGTTCCTTGATCGTTTAGACACTTTGTTATGGTATCTTCTGATATGATACGGACAATAAAACACTTGGGTGCTGCTTTGAATAACAAGATCGTGGATAAGCGTTGTGGAAGACAAAGGAAGGACGGCTTATTTTCGATTTGCATTGTTGTGTCAAATTAACTCTCCCGACATTATGTAGGGATCTTAGGAATTTTTTTTGGTTTCACTTAAATTCTTTTTCTTTTTCAAATTTCAAAATTTTTGGGGGCATTTTTAAACTCTGAAATCTTGAATCTGTAAGATTGAAATTTATGAAATTTCAAATTTTTGGGTTTTTTAATTTCCTAGTTGCAAAATTTCTGATTTTCTAAATTTTAATTTCCCTAGATTTTTAATTTACATATATTCTGAATTCCCTAGATTCCCAATTCTCTAGGTTCCAAATTCTCTAGTTTCCAAATTCCCTAGATTCTAAATTCTCTATGTTCCAAATTCCCTAAATTCCAAATTCCCTAATTTCCAAATTCTCTAGTTTCCAAATTCCCTAGATTCCAAATTCTCTATGTTCCAAATTCCCTAGATTCCAAATTCCCTAATTTTCAAATTCTCTAGTTTCCAAATTCCCTAGATTCCAAATTCCCTAGTTTCCAAATTCCCTAGATTCCAAATTCTCTATGTTCCAAATTCCCTAGATTCCAAATTCCCTAATTTTCAAATTCTCTAGTTCCCAAATTCCCTAGATTCCAAATTCCCTAGTTTCCAAATTCCACAGATTCCAAATTTCCTAGGTTCCACATTCCCTAGATTCCAAATGTCCTAATTTCCAAATTTTCTAGTTTCCAAATTCCCTAGATTCCAAATTCCCTAATTTTCGAATTTTCTAGTTTCCAAATTCCATAGATTCCAAATTTCCTAGAGTCCAAATTTCTTAGATTCCAAATTCCCCAGATTCGAAATTTTTTAATTTCCAAATTTCTTAGATTCCAAATTCCCTAATTTCCAAATTCTCTAGTTTCCAAATTCCCTAGATTCCAAGTTCTGTAGATTCCAAATTCCCTATTTCCCAAATTTTTTAGATTCCAAATTCATTAATTTCCAAATTCTCTAGTTTCCAAATTCCCCAGATTCCAAATTCCCTAGTTTTCTAATTCCATAGACCCCAAATTCTCTAGGCCTTCAATTCCCTAAATTCCAAATTCCCTATTTTCTTAATTCCATAGACCCCAAGTTCTCTATACTTCCAATTTCACAAACCCTAAATTCCCTAGACCTTCAATTTCCTAGACTTCTAATTCCATAAACACCAAATTCCCTAGACTTTCAATTCTCCAGACCCACTATTTCCTAGATTCCCAAGTTCCTATATTTTCCATTCCTCAGATTTCAATTTTCCTAAATTTCCAACTTTGAAAATCCCCCAACTTCCAAAAATGAACCTCCTTAACCCTTTGCACTCCTATATCGAGTATGGCTCGACATCACATTTCTTATGGATCTTACAAATAATTCAGATAAATAGATTAATTAAATATATATATTTTTATTTATTTAGTATCTATAATAAATGAAAAATGTGTTTGTCACATTCTTCGTACTGTTGCAATACATTTTACTGGGAACCCCTATCTTGATATATTTTATGTAAATTAAGAAGTCGGTAGGTAAAAGAACTTGAGGAGTGCAAAGGGTTAATTTAGAAATTTTCAAATTCCACAATTTCTCAAGCTATCGAAAAGTACACGAACTTAAAGAACATAAAACCTATTAATAGGTAATGTTCCTTATCAGGACTCAATTATCAAGCAGTAATTGCGATCCCGTACACGGGTGAACGCTTTCGATATCAATTCTTCGAATCTTCAATACAGGCTTTAAGGCTAACTGGCGTCGACGTAAGTACAGTTCGTCAATTCTCTTTCATGCGAATCAAATTGATCCCCTCATCGACCACGAAGCAAGTATTATAACATCATCTCATCGAAGCTTGTAGCCCCATTGTTCCGCTTCTATCCTTAGCCGGTTGATGCAGTAACCCTCTATATTTTTTCCACGTTTTCTTCATCAAGTAGCTAGTCTTCATTCAGATTAACGAACGTCGTTTAATTAATGGGAAACCGTAGCGGAAACGGGTCTCGTTGATCGGTTCGTGTCTCGCTGTAGTTTGGATCCAAGGCCGATACACCGGTAACGAGCCCGGGAAACGCTAGCTTTCCATTTCATGCGAGCAACATCTTATCCAACCGGCGAGAATAAACTTGTCCGGTTCGATTGGAATGCTAGAATACGCTCGAAGCTCGTGGTAAATCTTAAAGATTGTTCAGCGACGCGGAACGAAGCGGTCACGCGATCCGGGGCCGGAAAAATTATGCGACCATACTCGTGAACTCCGATGACCGGGAACTATTGCAACGCGATGGTACTCGATATTTGCTTCCTGTAAATCCTCGTTCAACTTTAATTAGAACAATATAACATTAATTGAAATTCATTCAATTTTTTAAATGGCATGAGAGGATCGTATGATAGAAACATCGATTTTATTGAAACTTTGTATCATTAGAAAATTCATAGAAAGTAACGGCTTTGTGAAATTATAGCAACTGTTTGAAATGAGGGAGATTTATGGTTCAGATTTTTAGCTGCTTCAAAGTAGTAATGGGTTCGAAATGTAATTGATTTATGAAACTGAATTTTTGTATACAAATCAGGTTTCATGAAGAAGTCCACATAGTTTTTGGCCTTGAAATAATATGACTTCTATTTCGAGACACCTTATGTAAAGAATCTTGGCCAGTATTTCGTGATCGGCCAGAGCAATTGTTACCTAGGCATTTTATATTAAGAACATCTACGAAGGACTTGTTTCGTTGAAACCTTGATACCATACTCGTTCGCGACACTGTTCCGTGATAAAATCGTGTTCGTAAAAGATTCATTTCACACGGCAACCTAAAAGCGTTGAAAGTGAATGAAAGTTTTCCCCTATGATCGAACCGTCGCTAGTTGCAAGCAGCCTGCAACGAAAAGAACAAAAGCCGAAGAAGCGAGCGACATCGTCGAGTCGGAGTGACGAGAGTTCGAAACGTGCAAAGCTTTCAAATTACCGAGCCTCTCGTATCGTCGCATCGTATGAAACAACCTTGTATTTTCTTGCAGAGCGTACAAGTAGATCGGGGTACGAAGGTTGGCAGTGAGAATTGTTCGATTTCTTGTCTACGGTTCGCACGAGTTAGCCACGCGACCGTGTTCGAGGAGGGACCGCGAACAAAAATAGAGTCCGGCATTTTTGTGTGATGATTCGATGCACGACGGAAGAGAATTGTAGAGCGAAGCTGTTGTTCTACGATTCGGTCGTGCCTCTCGAAATATCCACGTGAACAGGCGACTAACGTGGACGAGATAAAGTCTGGAAGAAACGATTGCTTCAAATGGAAGAACTGGCGTTTTCGCTGAACGTCATCCGATATCTCGACGAAGAGTCATCGAAGTGAGTGTCGCCGTTCGAATTTTCCCGCCCCGATCGCCGTTAGTCCGATCGACAGATCGATCGTTTGGTTACCGATCACGCCGAATATGGATGCCCCGGAATTGCAAGCGGCCCTGGTCAAGCTCGATCCGGCAACCACGGTCACGCCGATCGGCTCGAGCGTCAAGATGTTGCCGTCTCATTATCGTATCGCGTTCGCGGTGGACCTGGACGAGAACGATCTGACCCTGGAAAAGAACACGGTGCAAAACGACGAGAAATCGAACAACGTGTCGTCCAGGGTGCAGAGTACGGCACCTAGAAAGATGCAGAACAATTGCTCGGCTCAGTTGACCGTGGCCGGCCATCAGAATCATCCGAACAAACAACAGATTGAAGTGTCCAAGTGCGAGATGGCCGAGGTCAGGTGACGCCAGGCTTGCTTCGACCTTATCTTTTATCACACTTACCCACCGCACAGGGGCAACAAGCATCATGCTAAGCATCACGCTAAGGAGAAGAGACATCATCATCATCATACAATGCATCATCAGCATCATAGATCTCATGTGGTGAGTCAGTGGTACTATGAGTGTTTGTTTGTTCGCGTTGGCGTAACTGGGTGGGGACTTAGGTGGGTCCGATTTTCATATTTTGCTATTGGAAAGGGATGTGGGAAGTACATTCTATACCTAGTATTGGAGATTTTGGGGATTTGCAATATTTTGATTTTTGGGTTTTGAAATTTTCAAGCTTTTGAATTTTTTAATTTTTGAATTAAGGAATTTCAACATTTTTAGATTTTTAAATTTCTATTTTTATTAGTTTTCAAATTTTTTAAATTCCAAATTTTTCAAATTCCAAAGTCACTAAATTCCAAATTTTCCAAATTTCAAATTCCCCAAATTCCTAATTTTCCAAATTCCAAATTTTCCAAATTCCAAATTTTCCAAATTCCAAATTTTCCAAATTCCAAATTCCCCAAATTCCAAATTCCCCAAATTCCAAATTTTCCAAATTCCAAATTCCCCAAATTCCAAATTTTCCAAATTCCAAATTTCTCAAATTCTAAATTCTCCAAATTCCAAATTTCCCAAATTCCAAATTTTCCAAATTCCAAATTCCCCAAATTCCAAATTCCCCAAATTCCAAATTTTCCAAATTCTAAATTTCTCAAATTCTAAATTCTCCAAATTTCCCAAATTCCAAATTTTCCAAATTCCAAATTCCCCAAATTCCAAATTTTCCAAATTCTAAATTTTCCAAATTCCAAATTTCTCAAATTCTAAATTCTCCAAATTCCAAATTTCCCAAATTCCAAATTTTCCAAATTCCAAATTCCCCAAATTCCAAATTCCTCAAATTCCAAATTCCTCAAATTCCAAATTCCTCAAATTCCAAATTCCTCAAATTCCAAATTCCTCAAATTCCAAATTCCTCAAATTCTAAATTCTCCAAATTCCAAATTTCCCAAATCCCAAGTTCCCCAAATCTCAAACTCCCCAGATCTCAAATTTCCCAAATCCCAAATATCTAATTTTCCACATTCAAGAATTTGCACCTAAAGTATCGTCACTGTAACGTTAGGGAAATTTGGCCCACCCTAGACAGAAATTCTAGTTACGCCAATGCCTGTTCGATGTCCTAGGTGGTGTAATTGTTTCTGTTTTTTAATTTTTCGATCGCAAGCTTCCAGCTTATAAAAGCTTGGAAGAAGTTGCTGTTGCCTTTGCAGAGAAATTTCGTTGCGAACGGAAAGTGTGATTGGAATCATTTTTCGATCTAAAAAGCGGGGTTGAACATTATTCGAATGAACTCTAGATATAAATTTCGAACGAGAAATATTGCTGAACAATGAGTACATCACACTCTTGTTATATAGTCAATGAGGTCGTAAAAACCTCGTGCAAACGAAGCTTGCATATATCTACATGTAAAGGCTATATAACAAGTAACTTTTAATGAATATTCGAGGACAATAAATCAGTTTTGATGTCAAGAGAAATATGAAACAATTTTCAAATAAAATTTATAATAAAAATAACAAAGAATTATCCCGAAAAAAAGTTTATTCGCATTAAAATTTGTACTACATTGAAAGTTGCTTTATTTGAAATTTTGATTGAAACAATCTTAGAATATATATTGTTCTCGAATATGTTCGTCCAAATTTATATCTGCAGATTATTTAAATGATGACCGACTCTGGTTAGAAGTCTGTGTACACAGTAGAGTAGGTACATGTTGGTAGGGCATGCATGAAACATCACACGTAGCAAAATATTCTAATGATTTATTTGACTGTTTATCCACTTTATGTTAGCAAGATACAGACTCCGAAACTTTGACTATCTATCATACCCGCAAACGGAGGGAATGATACTCTGCTGTATGTGTACTTTATACAATCGAATGCTCTTAAGAAAACGGAACAGACGAGACACACAAACAAAAGAAAAAGGTAAATAGAACGAACGGTATTGTGAACACGAAATTCCATTCATGCTTGGATCAGTTAAGGTGGAACTTGTGTTCCTCTTACGTTCACCCGGTGAAGAAGTGAATTTAAGTAGCCATAATGGTTCCATCAATAATCGAGACGAGGCTTTTTGTCGGGGCTGTCCATTAACATTCTTAAAGTCATGTTTTTGATTCATGCGAGACTTTATAGCTGGAGATGGAGCTGGAGACCTCTTTGAGGTGTGACGGGAAAGGACACTTTGAAATTTGGGGCATTTGGAGGTGGACGGGTTTGGAATTTGGGGGATAGAAATTTGGGAGATGGGAGATTGGGAACTTGGGAGATTTGGAAATTGGGAGGTTTGGAACTTGGGAGATTTGGAACTTGGGAGGTTTGGAACTTGGGAGATTTGGAACTTGGAAGAGTGGGAACTTGGGAGATTTGGAACTTGGGAGAGTGGGAACTTGGGAGATTTGGAACTTGGGAGAGTGAGAACTTGGGAGATTTGGAACTTGAGAGGTTTGGAACTTGGGAGAGTGGGAACTTGGGAGATTTGGAACTTGGGAGAGTGAGAACTTGGGAGATTTGGAACTTGAGAGGTTTGGAACTTGGGAGAGTGGGAACTTGGGAGAGTGGGAACTTGGGAGAGTGAGAACTTGGGAGATTTGGAACTTGAGAGGTTTGGAACTTGGGAGAGTGGGAATTTGGGAGATTTGGAACTTGGGAGGTTTGGAACTTGGGAGAGTGGGAACTTGGGAGATTTGGAACTTGGGAGAGTGAGAACTTGGGAGATTTGGAACTTGAGAGGTTTGGAACTTGGAAAAGTGGGAACTTGGGAGATTTGGAACTTGGGAGATTGGGAACTTGTGAGATTTGGAACTTGGGAGATTTGGAACTTGGGAGATTTGGAACTTGGGAGAATAGGAGCCTGGGAGATTTGGAACTTGAGAGATCTGGAACTTGAGAGACTTGGAACTCATAAAATATTAAACTCCACAAACTCAAAACTCGAAAAACACAAATTCATCTCAAATCACAGCAACCAAATCCCAAAAACTAGAATCACAGCTCCAAATACCTAAAAAGCTAGAAATGTAAATCCATCAAAGTGTTATATTGATACCCCAAAAAACATCAGTTTTAAATACGTGTTATCCGAAAGGAGTCAACGTATCACCTGAGCGTGCAGGCATTAATGGATGTATTTCCGGAACGAGGCCGGGCTGCGATGTAAATCGGCCGAAAGAGAATGGCATCGTGACCCGAATACCTTAAGGGCAGGCTCAAAGGGTGATAGGTGATCGCGTGCGTAGGTGTGTTATCTTGTAAAATTGTCGACGGATAACAGCTTTAAGATGTCCATTGAGATGTGACTTTTGACGAGTGCATCATCTGACGTGTAATTCAATTCATTCAACGAATACAGGAATAGTATATAATAGAATAGTATAGTATAGTAATAGAAAAAAAGTGCGACCTTTTTCCCAGCAAGTTCGAAGGCAAAAGACGATCGCCTATCACGCGAGGCGTGTATCAATTCCTGTGTAAGCTGGCTGGGTTGCGTGAAATCGAAACCCAGTTCTGTTGGATCGCAAATATTGTTGCATTCACTTTTGACAGCGGCACCGTTAAACCTTCGCCACGGTACATACAGCCAGACGTGATTCATATCTGCTCGACATTGAGGCATAGTCGTAACGTTATACTCTCATTCCGGGTATACGCGTCTCGCAACGAACATAAACTTCGCAAAGCTACGCTATTCCAGTGTTACTTGTGACTCGCGTAACTGCGTGCCTGTGTTTCCCGTTTATCGATGCGCGGTATCGATAAACTTCTATTTTGTTTTTTTATTATTTGATGGGAGTTGTTTGGTTGTTTGATGGGGTGCGTCGATTTGAAGTGATGAGGATGTGGATATGGGATTTAGGGATGTGGGATGGTAGGAAGGTAGGAAGGTGGAGATGTGAGGGTATAAGGTTATTAGGGTGTAGGAAGGTTGAAATATAAGAATATAAAGGTATAGAAAGAGTGCAACGTAAGGATGTGGGGAGATAGAGAGACCTTAACACTAGAGAGATCTGAACATATGGAGATTTGGACCCATAGACATATGTGGACGTAGAGATCTAAGAATGTAAGGTTCCGAGCAAATAGAGGTTTAGGGGATTAGAGACATGAAGAAATAAGTATATGACAAAATAGGTATCTCAGCATATAGAAATCTAGGAACTGGTACCTAGAAAAATAGTAATTTAGGCTAATAGTAATCTAAAAGAACAGAAGTTAGTAATGACGATTTGGGAGATAAAGATTTAGCTTTATAGGATTCTGTGTATACAAAGATCTAAGGCAATAAAGATTTGGATTAATAGTCTCCTAACAAAGAAAAATTAGACCACATAGTAACCTAGACAAATAAATATCCTACCATATAAAAATCTGCACAACTGTTTTGTATTAATACTCCACACATAAAAATAAAAATCTAAAGTACATTCATAAAAATCATACATACATCAACTTTTTCTTTCCTCAAGTTTAAAATACGAATATACCATAAATCTTAAACAAGTACTCACAAAAATAATATAAAACAGCGAGTTAAAATATATGATCAGAAGCAATGATGTGTGAAAACACGTGTATGGCACGAAAAGACCATACAGTCACATTGGTGGACACTTCCCCTTAACGCGGACCTGGGTCAGATCGATAACATGGACCCTGTAACTCGGTCATCCCCCTACTACCTTACCATCGATATACGAAACCATTCTGCTTTAGCGCACGTATGCATACGTGTGTGTGACTCGTGTCGCGTGTGCGAATTTCTAATAACGCCAGCACACGCGTACCTTTGTCTCTGCCTTTGTCCTCGTTGGAATGTAAATTAGTCTTCTAATAGTGCCGTATCTACCGTGCGACAACGCATGGGCGAGTTTCTAATCAACCACGCGCAGGTGCTGCAATTCGTTTTTTGTAAAATGTTACTCATCGTTCTTGATATATTTATTTTCAGTGCGTTTTTTACAAATTTAGTGTACTTCTCAAGGTGGCAAATTTCTAAATTTGCAAATTTTATTAGGACTTGGAATTGGAGATTTGGGAGTTGAGAGATTTGGGAGCTGAGAGAATGGGGAGTTGAGAGATTTGGGACTTGGGAGATTTGGAACTTGGGAGATTGGGAACTTGAGAGATTTGGAACTTGGGAGATTGGGAACTTGGGAGATAGGGAACTTGGGAGATTGGAAACTTGGAAGATTGGGAACTTAGAAGATTTGGAACTTGGGAGATTGGGAACTTGGAAGATTTGGAATTTGGGAAAGTGGGAACTTGGGAGATTTGGAACTTGGGAGATTTGGAACTTGGGAGATTTGGAACTTGAGAGATTTGGAATTTGGGAGCTTGGGAACTTGGGAGATTTGGAACTTGAGAGATTTGGAATTTGGGAGATTTGGAATTTGGGAGATTTGGAATTTGGGAGATTTGGAACTTGAGAGCTTGGGAACTTGGGAGATTTGGAATTTGGGAGATTTGAAACTTGAGAAACTTGAAACTTGCAAGCACCCAAATCTCCAAACCCCCAAATTCCAAATTTTCCATCCCCCCAAAATTCTCAAAAACCCTAATTTCCAACCTTCACTACTCTCCACCCCCAAAACTTCTCAACCGTAAAAATTCTCCAACCCCAAACCTTCTCAACCATAAAAATCCTCAAATCGTAAAACCACTACCTCTCTTCTCTCGCAGCTCCAAAATTCATTACATAAAACATAACAGTATAACAAAAATAAATATTCGTGGAGCACAAAATAGAAACGCAGTAATTACACCGAAAGTTGTAGACAGAACATATGCAAATATGTGTGGCGCGTGTGAGCATAAATTCAAGAAGATTCACGTGCCCGTATTATTTTCGTGCACCCTTGCATCGCCACGTGCACGTGTATGCAGAGCCAGACACAGGATTCTTCGCTGCTTTTTCCTCTTTCCTCTCTTGGTTCTTCCTTTTTTTATTAATGTACCGAGCAAACAGCCGGAATTACCATTCAGCTGTATCCACTTAACGGGGATGATTCATTTGATTCTATAACTGGATTTCTCCTCGAATGCGCATTGAATGGATAAAAATTGTGCGTGCATCGCTTGCGCGAGTTCGAACAAGGGTTTTTTGTATAAATTTCCGGAGTAATATTGTTATGCTCTTTGTGTTGGATTGCAAGTATGATTTTATTTAAAGATAAATTTAATATATTGGTTTTCTGAATGCAATTTGTGGAGATCTTTAGAAACATACATATGAAATAGAATATTAAATGAATTATATATTTAAAATGAAAAATTATTTTTAAAATAAATAACCTTGCTTTGGATATGAAATAATTGTTTCGAAGATTCATTAAAAGGAAGAGAAATTGTACTCTGATAGAAATTATTATAATAAAATTAGAAATAAACTAACGAATCGATATTTCAGCCAACCACTTCGTACTCAGCTTCCATCATTCCAACAGAATTTCATTGTCCCAACTTCCAAAATCGAACTTCCCTTAACAGGCACAAGTTGCAAACTCACTTCGAGTAAGATTCTGAAGTTTCTGAAGGTTTAACTACTTACTCTTAAACAATTTATGATGTGTTGCCTTCTTGGTGGTTCATTGTCAAGTGTACAAAGATATTGATAGAGAAGTTTAATTAAATTCGTGACGAGATCATTTTACTTGGGGATGGGTTAAGACCATCACATTGGAGACATTTAGGGTAGTTTGAACATTTACGACTTGTATGTATCTAATGTGTATATGTCAACATAAATGTGTTGCTTAATTAAATTATAGAATCAGTAATCCATCAATGATACCTCTATTGTATAAATGCAAATTTTATTAAATTTCTGACCTGTTTAATAAGAAACAGCACCATAAATATACCAAGCAAAATTCTATTTAGGCAGATAACCTCGATCCATTTTTCATTTACAAAAAAATCATAAATCATGTATCCGATTATTACGAATCACGTGAGCGTTATAAATATTTCTCGTATACTCCGGGAGAATATTCATAGCAGATAATCCTGGCACACACACCGACCTGCAACATCCCCCTTAATCCCTTCACCCAATTTCCAGGGGCTAAAGCTTCGGGGATCGACTTTAAGTCGATTGATCCGAACTCGACTGTACACACGCGATATCCCGCGTCGTATATACACGCACTGACGTGTGTGGACGTGTATATATTACATCGGTCACAGCAGAAGCCCTTAAGTAGATACTTATCCCCTCGGGACCGGCTTAGATCTCGTACTATGGCGTGTAAGCACACGTATACTTGTCTTTCTCCTCGGCTTATTTTTTAAGCTTCGTTAAGTTAAATCTTGATGCGTTAAGTCACGGTTCAAGCGCCTGATTGAAAAGCTCACCCTGCACGGTGGACCTCTTTCAGCGGAGGGTGCCATTCTGAAAAACAAGGGCGCTGCTTCAAAAAGCGGGGCTCGCTGGAATTGGTTTAGTCGTGATGAACAGAGTACACTTTAAAATTATGTGTACACTCTGATGTGACGTGCATATGTATATGTATATGCTGACATATGTATACATTACGTATGTACATTATAGACATATGTTACACATGTACATTACATACATACGTTACGTCTATACGTTATAGACATATGTACATTACAGACATACGTTACATATGTACATACGTCGACATACATATGTTGACGTATACACATTACATACATACGTTAACATACACATATGACGTGCATATGTTAATATACATACATGACATACATACGTTAATCTACATATATTACTTACATTACATACATACATGACGTGCATACGTTAATGTACACACATCACATACATACATTACACACATACATTACATACACACATGGCGTGCATACGTTAATATACATACATTACATACATACATTACATACATACATTACACACATACATTACATACACACATGGCGTGCATACGTTAATATACATACATTACATACATACATTACATACATACATTACATACATACATTACATACATACATTACATACATACATTACATACATACATTACATACATACATTACATACATACATTACATACATGCATTACATATCGTTCAACAAATTACGCACTGAATTATGTGTCTGTACATATATAACATGTGTGTGTACCTGAGTTCTGACCTTGAGTGCCTGAAGAAATGGAGTACTTGAAAGATCTTCATTTGTAACAATTTGTTAAATCGTCTCCTAACCCCGAAGAAAAACAGTGATTCAGAGATCGACACCGAGACGTCGATGAATCACGAAGCAACCGCAATATTTCATGCTACTTTCAAGATTGGCCGTCCGTAAATATCCACATCCGGTTTTAACAATCATCCTCAGG
Source organism: Megachile leachella (assembly GCA_963576845.1). Lineage (NCBI taxonomy): Eukaryota > Metazoa > Arthropoda > Insecta > Hymenoptera > Megachilidae > Megachile > Megachile leachella. Next base: position 11,426,591 of record OY756254.1, on the reverse strand, counting down.
ATGTGCGTGATGCTGCGCGAATTCTGTCACGATTTCAGACGATTATAAATCCAACTGGTAATTTGCATAGCAATTTCATCCCTCGTGACACGAAACGTCGAAGAAAGTCGAAGAAAAAGAAACCTTGACCAGCGAGTCTCGAACGGTTATATTTATTCGAACAACCTTCGAAATTAATAGATAGCTCGTAGACTTCGATTAATTTCGAGTCTCGTTCTCGGAGGTATAAACGAGGACCATCCGACGCGACGCGCAGGGATCAAGTATTCAACCCTTAATAAGGTAGTCTCTAATGAATATTAATTATATCTGGGAACACATACGAGCACCCGCGTGACCTTAAACCCGACGTTATATATCGCACGGTAATTTGTCTCTTACGAGAAACGTTTGACGTTTAATGAGACACGCGAAGTATTTCAGCGCGTGAGGGACCTCGTTCGATATTCATTGTGTACGTAGCTTCCGTTTTAACACCTTTAACATCGCCATTGTTTGCGTCGATATTAAACCTCCATCATTATATTATACTCTCTCGGTACACTCGGCCAATGATTTCCTTTGAGCTACGATTACTTCAGGGACGCTCTTGTCGTCCGTTATTGGAATATGGGGTAATTCGAATAAAATACTTTGCATCTTTAACCTCGTGTGTTCGATAGATGACGTTCACCGTTCACTTCAATGTTGTTTAACTAATTTATATATGAAGTATAAATATAGTGGAATTATTCGATGTTCTGTAAAAAACTGATGCACTTAAAGATTAAGGTTCTTCTTCATTATAAAGTGACTCTCAACACATATATTTATTTTCGTCCATCAATAAAAATAACAATCCTACATCCATATACATTAAAAACAGACATCCGACTCATAAGTTAAAAAAGTAAAAAAATATACAAATTGTATAAAAATTAAGTACGACATCACCTCCAAAGATTACATTATCTCTTATTTTGAAATAAGTAATTGTAATTAATATCTCGTTTCCTAGAGGTGTCGCAAATGATGTCTGCATCGCAATATCACTCCCCGATATCAGGTTTTATATCAGCAACCTCGGTAAAGCGTTTCATTTGTCAACGAAATTACCCGACGCGAGCGCTAATTCAAGAAAGCTATTTAGATATTACAGCGGACATAAAATAACGTTTCGAGTAACGCACGATCGGTGGATCGACCCACGCGCTGCGTGGATATGTTTGTATCGAATGTATAAAGAGGATTAACCAAACAGGATTGTTCGAAGCCCGAACTTGCACAGACCACGTGTTGCGGTCCTCAATCGGGAACTTTGCGATTTTATCGCGAAATATTCAAACGGTTCTCGGGGAGAACGCTATGCACTTGGCGAACTTATCTCCTTTGAGTGTACAATAATTTTCTTTTTCAAGTACTAGGGTGCAGGATTGATTCGAATAGGGTTTTCGAAATTTTAAATTTATGGATTTGCAATTTTAGTAATTTGGTAGTTGACTAGTTTATAAATTTAGATATTCTAAAAATTACAAATTCCCTAATTCCAAAATTCACTAGGTCTAAATTCTCTAGTTCCAAATTCTCAAATTCCCCAAATACCCTAGTGTCGAAATTCCCTAGTTCCAAATTCCCAAGTTCCAAAATTCCCTAATTCCAGATTTGGAACCAGCGTGATCGAATTAGTCTAAAATCAAATTTTTGTCAACCTGTAAAAAATTTTTTTTTAAGTGACAAAAATTTTTTTTTTAAGTTTAAAATTTTAATTATTATTAAATTTTTACTTATTATTAAGTCCTTATTATTAAATTTTATTAATCTATCATTAATATGTCGAATGTTTCGACAGCCTTATCTAGTGTATTATTAAAAACCCTAAAACTCAAGCAACTCGAATATAATATCCATGCACCGAATCGTCTACATATTTCACCAATAAAATTTCCTCATTCAACAAAAGCCTATAGATTCCAGACCTTGTGTCCGTAAATCATCGTATGTTGAACCGCGATGAATAATTCCGTGGAAAGAAGCAGATATTCTTTCGCAACCTTGTAAATAAAAGATACAGTAACATTACAGTCTTTTTTATTTCGTTAATTTATGTGCGCACACTGCTCTTTTTTCCCCCGAGCATTCAAATGGGAACGAGACTTTTCAGTCGGTCCTCGTGCATGCATACGTCCGATTTAAAGACGCGGACGAAATAAACGTCCGAAACGCGATTCGTGCACCGCTGTCTCTCTGTCTTTGTTCACGTGAAGAATTCCGGAAGAGCATCGTTCAAGAACGGCCGCAACTCGCCGAAGACTTTACGTCCTCTGCACAAAGAGTTCCGCGCGCTTTCTGCCTCGACACTTTGTCTCCTCTCGCGCGTTTCCACGAGAGATACGTGTTCGTTGTAAATCGAACGCGTGGGTTGGATCATTCTACTTGTCGGTGAATGCTTTTCGTCCCGGATATACGGGAACCTGACTGTGACGCTTCTTTTTCTCCTTCGTTTATTGTATTCTACGGATGAGTCACTATCCGATAAAAATTTCACCGTAACTTGGAATATTGTTAGGTTCTTTTACGGAGAAAGCGATGATTTTGGGTTTTTTTCGAAATTCCCGTATTTGATGGCTCATTCACTTTTTAGGTTACGTTCTTATATTTTTATATTCGTGAAGTTTTACATTTTTATGTGTAGGTGCTTTTGTGTACCAACATTTCTGAATTCACATATTCCTAAATCTGGATTCATGATCTGTATTTGAGAGAGGCTGTTTGATTATGCGCAAAGGAATCGGACGATGAAAAGAATCGCCTCGAAGGCGGCTATTTTTGATAGCAACAGCGCACATCGAGTGTACAGAGCAAATATAACCATGCAAATAAGAGGAAGGCCGTCGAAATTGACGAAAATGACGCTTCGACGAAGAGAGCACACAGGAAGCTTTCATCGGGGTCCTTGAAGACAATATTCCGTTTTATAGATTCTCTTTTTTGCTATGTAACTTCGTACTATTATTAACCTTGCCTTAAAAAAAATTATACTAAATGATGCTAAATATATTCTCTCGACGGTGACTTTATTTTATGATTGCAAGTATAATAAAAAATTTTGTTGATATAAAAAGATAGGATATTAAAATTTAGTATACATGCATCACATATGAATGTGACTATTATGGAACAGTTGCTATATAGTTTTGAATTATTTTTAAGATAAAAATTGAGGTTTTATAAGTGGTTTTCTTACTTTCAGTTGTATTATTACTTGATGATCAAAATCTCGTATGTGATTATGATACAAGAACATATATAGCAAAATTATTATAATTTTAGCTTCATATATCAGCATAAATGTACGAGCAAATACATCGAACACGAAATAATCTTGAAAACGTTTAACTGGAATGAAATTTTCATCTGATCTTCGATTATATTATCATTGAATAATCAAAATCTCTCATGCAATAATACATGATTATAATTTCAGCTTAATCGTGTATCAGCATCAATACACAAATAAACACATCGACCACAAAATAATCCTGAAATTAAAACGTTTAACAAGAATGAAATTTTCAGTCGATCTCCAATTATATTATCACCATAATCAAAATCTCTTATGTGATAATACATGATACAAGAGTTTATATAACAAATTTATTATAATTTCAGTTTAATCCTATATCAGCATCAATACCCAAATAAACACATCGACCACAAAATAATCCTGAAATTAAAACGCTTAACAAGAATGAAATTTTCAGTTAATCTCCAATTATCACTCAATAAAATCCCTCATGGAATAATGTATGACACAAGAGTTCAACAAAATTTTGGTACGAGTAAATATATCGAAATAATCGTTAAATTAAAACGTTTAACGAGAATGGAACCGCGTATGAAAAGGGAGATCGGAAACGTAGAACAATGACACATTCCAGCTGCGAGTCGATCAAAGATTATAATATACGCTCGAGCACGCGCTCTCGCCGGATGAACATAATATTTGATCGAGGCACGCATAGCGTGCACACGAGTACGCTCGTACACGCTTTGGTCGCTCGCGATCAGTGGCTGCCCGACCATCTGTCTCGAAACACGCGTCCCGGCGTCTCGCGGAAAAATCGACGCCGAAAAGTGCCACTCTGTGTAATTGTTTCTTCTAAATTTACTTTATATAATAGTTTCTTGTAAAACATTGTTTCGAACAACGATCGGTCAGAGAGAATTATCGATAAGTGATCATTGTATCAAAACGAAAATACAGCTTCACAGGATAATAGCTTTTGGTGAGAGAAGGTTGCCTTAATCTATTTCGAGGAGAGGCTCTCTATTTGCAGGAGAGGCTGCAGACAATTTTTGGGATTTTTATTCATTTTTTTGGTTCAGTTAGGTTATCGAAAATGAGAGAATTTTTTGGTACAAAATTGTTCGTGCACTTTCACTGTTAATTAATTTCACCTTCAGTGTTAGCCTTGTTGTATGAAATTGTCAGAAATGTTTCTAATTTTTTATATAATTGCAAGCTTGTCTTTTATATTTATACACTGTTCTATAATATTATAAGTAAGTTCATTTATTTCCATTTTTTTGCTTTGCTTACACTATTGAAAATGAGAGAATTTTTTTATATAAACTTGTAGGTGTACTTTCACTGTATCAGTGTTAATTTTGTTGTATGAAATTGTCAGAAATATTTCTCATTTTTTTTTGCAATTATAAACTTGTCTTTTATATTTATACACTGTTCTCTAATATTATAAGTAAGTTCATTGATTTCCATTTTTTTGCTTTGCTTACACTATTGAAAATGAGAGAATTTTTTTATATAAACTTGTACGTGTACTTTCACTATGTCACTGTTAATTTTGTTGTATGAAATTGTCAGAAATATTTCTCATTTTTTTTTTTGTAATTATAAACTTGTCTTTTATATTCATACACTGTTCTATAATATTATAAGTTCATTAATTTTCATTTTTCTGTTACATTGCAATGAGTCCATTTATTATTGTGTTTTTTTTTTATTATTGCATTCATTGTCAGTCATACAGTAAATAATATCATGATGATTCAGAAGTACCTATTCTAAAAATTCGGCCCTCATTTTTATAAATATAGAAAATTCAGGTTGTAGACGGTCAACGTTTCCTAATGCGATGCAGAAGTTCGAGCCTGCATACAATGTATTAAGGTGAATCCCTATTTATAGAGCTGAGGATGAGAAGGGTGTTCCTCTCGTGGAGAGTTGTACGAGGCCAGTTAGAGTCAGTAGTCAGTGGTCGTTCATGGTCAGACAGTAGATAGTGATTCAAGTGGTTCAATTGTTCACTTTCGTTTCCTATCCTTCACTCTTTCATCTCGTAACTTTCCTTATATTCTTCTTTAACGTTGCAAGTATTTATTTCTACTAAATGTGCAAGTTTTTATTTCTACTAAATATTTTGATGAGCAACTTTGTCTCTTTTTACTACATTTCATTCAACTCAGAAATATGAACATGTGTGTAAATGACAACTTGTCAGAAAGGAGGTTAACAAGTTCTTAAAGAGGTTAGAGACAGTTCTTTTTCAAGGTTTAATTCTACTTGATAATTCTACTTGATAATTCTACTTGACAATTTTTAAAATTCTTTGTTTATAATATATTGAAAGGAACAGGTTCAATATTTCTTTTCAAACTATATGTCACAAAGCTTCAAACTTGTCATACAAAACTTACATACATTAATTATTCTCATTACTTATTCTCATAACTGAAAAATTTACAATCCAACATTTTAAATATTTACAAAATCACATCTCTTTGCACCAAACAAAATTTATCTTCCTCATTTAAATGTCTTTTAAATATTTAGCAATTAAGTGCTCCACATTTCCCAGAAAAATTCAGAAACTTTCAGAAGTGCACGACAAGATTAAACACAGTGTGTACGTTTCGATTGGTTCCAAGAATTTTATTGTTTAACATCTTTTGTTCTTTTGGTATCCTTTTCTCTTCTTTTGTTCACGCTGCAATTTAACGCTGTTTACGCGGTTTCGATTTTCATTTCGCTTCGACTCTTCCAGCGAATGCATACGAATATTTATACAGCTCTTTAAGTGGTAATATATTAATATTCATACGACTCTTCAAGCGCTAATATTCGATCCGATGCTTGTTTTAAGCGTTGTGTTTGAGCGGTAGACACTGTTTGCGTTAATTCATTAACAGCGGTGTCCAGTTACAAATTAAGACAATAACTGGATTACGTGGGCTGTGAGTCAGAGTCAGAAAATGCGAGTTATTGACGGAAACAGAAATTAAGGCAAAAATAAGCATTCTTGTTTATTCCGTGTTTTGTATACATTGAAAATCATCCACGTGACTAGTTATTCATTATTTTTATTCAAAATTATTCATTATTCAAAACTTTAGTCAGAGAGAAAATTTCATATAAAACTTTTATATGAAATTTTATATTTTATATGAAATTAGTTGTGTTTAAAAAAGTGACACTTCTGAGATTTCCATTTTCTTAGTTTCTTTCAGTGGAACATACTTCTTCATACACGAAGGAATTTCTGTAAAAAAATATAAAAAAATCTGAGAGTCAATTAATGAAGTAAAAAATTTGTATGAAATGTTAGAATTCTTACAGTGTCTCCTTTTTATTAAAAATGATAAACCTTGAAATACTTCTGTAATTTAAATTCAATATTTAGTTAAATTTCAAACGTGTTATAAATTACCAGTTCAACATCAAACTCCAATATTTTTTTTTCTGTTAAATTAATCTGTGTACCAAAAACCATATACGAATATATAAAAAGGAAGATGTGAGTTACGATTTATAACCACGATGTCCTCGCAATTTTTGCAAATAATTTAAAAGATTGGAATTGAAACAAGACACCGAGTATTCGAAGCAAATATCGTAGCCACAGCACCCTTACCCATGATGCAGCATTTTTGTCCCGCTGAAAAGGAGAATTTACCAGAAATTGTTGACGCGGAACCGGTTAGTTGTAAGGGAACGTCTTTTATTTTCGTTCATTATCTGGCGAAGGTAAAACCAAGGGGTTTCGAGGTAAAGAACCACGGACGCTCTTAAATCAGAATAGTTGCTCGTAATTAATGATTATGATCTCGCTATGCGCGATTCGAAACCAGCTTGCAAACTTATCGGGAACTTTTGTTCGCGATTTTAAGAGACTCCTATAACCGCCTTTAATTTTTTTCTTCTTCTTTGCATCCTTACAAGCAAAGTTTCTTAATAATCTTCCTCGGGAAAGCTGCTCTGAATTATGTTTTCTACCGCTATTATTTTAAAACTTCCAGGGGAGGGTGGTTTGAGAAATGATTTTCATAAATGATCCTAATAATACTTTATAAAAAATTCTATCTTATACTTTCAGTTAATTTTATCATTTTTTATTTTGCTATTAGATAAACAATTTTTATGATGTTTTATACTTTTCTGGTTAGACATGTTTTTGTGTGCTGCAGATAATTATTTGAAATTCATATGAAGTGACTTTCAATGAATTAAGTGATACATACATGTAAAAATACATGTATAATATAATATACAAAAAAATAAATGTCTGAAGGACATTGCATTTAAATGTTACAAAAAAAAATGTAAAATAATAAGTCAGTTAAAAATGTTTGGTTGAAGTAGTAAGTAAGAGTTAATTTTTATTTAAACATCAAGTAAAATTAATTTTTATTCAAGTGTTGGATAAAAATTAATTTTTACTCAAGCATCAAATAAAAATGAATTTTTACTCAAGTATTATATAAAAATTAATTTTTATTCAAGCATCAAATAAAAATGAATTTTTACTCAAGTCTCAATTGAAAATGAATTTTTACTCAAGTGTCATATAAAAAATAATTTTTACTCAAGTTTCAAATAAAAAATAATTCTTGCTCAAGTATCAGATAAAAATTAATTCTTGCTCAAGTATCAAATAAAAATTAATTCTTACTCAAGTATCAAATAAAAAATAATTCTTGCTCAGGTATCAAATAAAAATTAATTCTTGCTCAAGTATCAAATAAAAATGAATTTTTACTCAAGTATCAAATATAAATTAATTTTTACTCGAGTATCAAATATAAATTAATTTTTATGTATCAAGTATCAAATAAAAATTAACTCTTGCTCAAGTATCAAATAAAAAATAATTTTCACTTAAGCATCTACAAAAAATATCCACAACGTCAGTAACAAAGAAATTCTTCCAAGAACTAACAGATTAAAAGAATGTAAAACTTGAAACGTGTAAACGTTGACAATGTATAATCTGGTATAATTTGTTTGTGTACGCAGCGAGGTAAAAAAGGTAAAGAATAGAATCTCCGGTGCAAACGTCGCGAAATCTCATAATACGATGTCAATCCCTCAGTATACCGCATCGTGTGGTAGTTGAAGCATAGATCACCCTCGAAATATTGGATTACGGCAACGACGTCGATACCTGGTGAACGCGTGATTTAATTTAATATACAGTGGAGGGAATGTTTCGCAGAATCGGGACGTGTCAGTATAGAGTCGGCCTTCCGATTGCGAGGAGTTCGGATTCTTTCGTCATACACGAACGAAACACGTTCCCAGCAGTTTGTATTCTTCGAAACGTGTCCCTTCCACGTCAGTACTCGTTCGAACGATCAGCCGAGACGATCGGAACTCTTCTAAAACGATCACTTAATTCTCTCAAAATTATTTGGACGGAGTTTACAAAATTATCAAAATTATTTGGACGAAGTTTAAACTAAAATTATTTAGACGAAGTTTAAATCAAAATTATTTAGACGAAGTTTAAACCAAAATTATTTAGACGAAGTTTAAATCAAAATTATTTAGACGAAGTTTGAACAAAAATTTAGTAGCGTTGTAAATTAAAAGTCACATTAATCTTGAATCACGAATAAGAATATAAAGACGTTCATGTATAAAGATATAAAGTCGATGACACACAAAAATTTAAAATTGTTCACCTATGAAAATATCAATTCGATTCTACAATAAAAATATAAAATCATATATTGAAATATAAAATAGTTCATAAAAATGTAAAATCGTTAAAAGATCGTCTATAAAAATTTTAAAATTAATATAACAAGGCGATCGTTGTTCGAACAGTGTCCGTAAGCCCCTTTCGAATCTGGTCAAGAATAAGACTCGAATATTTGAAGGATTTTCTGAAATTCTTGTGAATTGTTAGGTGATAAGCAGTGGATTTGTATGAGTTGTTTTGACTGTGATCGAATGATATTTGGGGAGTGTAACATCGTGTACCGTGGATAAATTGAACTCGAAGGTGGACGAAGCGGTGTGCCAGTAGATACACGATGTCGACGTGCTCGCTGATGCCGGTGTCTCTTCAGGATATTTTGGTAAATATTGTTATTTCGTTTGGTAAAGAGGGCTTTGGTGCGGGGTGTAATTGTAAGTGGAAATAGTTTTTAAATTTAGAAATTTGGGAAGTTTTAAATTTAGAAATTTGGACTTCTCAAGGGTTGAAATTTTAATTTTGGCAAATTTTACATACCCTAAATTCTCAAGGTTTGAAATTTCAATTTTCCCAAATTCTCAAGGTTTGGAATTTCAATTTTCCCAAATTCTCAAGGTTTGGAATTTCAATTTTTCCTAATTCTCAAGGTTTGGAATTTCAATTTTCCCAAATTTCACACCTTCCAAATTCTCAAGGCTTGAAATTTCAAATTTTCCAAATTTCACATATCCCAAATTCTCAAGGTTTGAAATTCCACATATGCCAAATTTTCAAGATTTGAAATTCCACATATGCCAAATTCTCAAGGCTTGAAATTCCACAAATCTCAAATTCTCAAGATTTGAGATCTCACTATTCCCAAATTCCACAAATCCCAAATTCTCAAAGCTTGAAATCTCAATTTTCCCCAATTCCACAAATCCCGAATTCTCAAAGCTTGAAATCTCAATTTTCCCAAATTCCACAAATCCCGAATTCTCAAAGCTTGAAATTTCAATTTTCCCAAATTCCACAAATCCCAAGTTCTCAAGATTTGAAATCTCCCTATTCCCCAACTCCACGAACCCCAAATTTCCCAAAAACCTTAATATTTAAAATTTGAGAATTTCAGTACTAGTAAATGTGAAAACTTGACCTTCCAAAAAAACCTCAGAACCCCAAAAAATTATAATCACCTCAAATTTTTCCATTAATATCACTTATTCCACATACCTAACATACACACATCAACAAACGCACTACTAAAGTACAAAGAGTCAATTGTGTCAATGAAGATACTACCATCATCATTTATGGTGTAATAGCTATAAATACCCTTAAAGCTAGATAATTTCCATGATTTCAAAGAATAATCTATTCTATTGTCCACTTTTTGCCATTAATCCTGGATCTTCTATGATGAATATATCATTCAATATAAAATGATTAAAAGCTACATTATGATACCACGTATCATGAAATATGTAGTTCGTGATACAAACACGTGCAGTTTCATTCAGTTTACGATAAGATTTGGAATTCCTTTGTCTATTAAACTACGCCATTCTGCGACCTTTCTATGCTGTATTTTTGTTTATTGTTATTGCTTTACGAGAACCTTTACTCGGTCGTTTGAGAAATTTGTGTACTTGGATTATGGACTCTTTATATACAAAACGGTTTTGTTTTGAATTACAACTTGGTGTTTGTAACGATGGGTTCTGAGAATCTTTTCTGTCGTTCATTGTATGATTATTTTAGGGATTCATGTGGGTTCATATAGGGATTCATTCGGTTTAAATCTTAATATTCTTTATATTTTCATGGACGTTCGGTTTACATCTCTTTCGTTTAGAAATAACTGAGAGGAGTATTATACATATATGACATATGTGTACATGTATGTATTATAAAGTATTTCATTATGGATTCTGATGAAGTAGAATTTTAATGAGATTGCGAAAATGTTTCTCTCTGTTTAATAATTCACTTTGTTTATTCAGACACTTATAGAATTTTACTAATTTATTATCTGACTCATTTTTTGTATTTTACATGAATAGTAGGATCTGTATATATGTACAAGGTGTCCTACACCATAGGGACCTGCGCCAGTTGTAACACATCCTGTCACATACATTATTGATTAAATAAGTTCCTCTTTGAACTTTCATTTTGTCTTATATTTATATTATTTATATACACATGCACTATTTATATTGTTCATACATATATGCTATTTATAATATTCTTACACATATACTGTTTTTATATTATTCTTACACATATGCTATTTATATTATTCTTGCACATATATACTATTTATATTGTTCTTATACATATACTATTTTTATATTATTCTTACACATATGCTATTTATTTTATTCACACATATATATTATTTATATTATTCATACACATATGTACAATTTATATTATTCATACACATGTACAATTTATATTATTCATACACATATACAATTTATATTATTCATACACATATGCTATTTTTATATTATTCATACACATGTGCAATTTATATTATTCATACACATATGCTATTTTTATATTATTCATACACATGTGCAATTCATATTAATCATACACATATGCTATTTTTATATTATTCATACACATGTGCAATTTATATTATTCATACACATGTGCAATTTATATTATTCATACACATGTGCAATTCATATTAATCATACACATATGCTATTTTTATATTATTCATACACATATACTTTTATTAATTTATTTTATTTTATACTTTTATTTACATTGAACTCAGTCTCTCTAAAACTCGAAAACGAAAATTGTATCCACAACAAGAATTTACGATACAATTACGTCTCCAAGTAGCGACTTTCCAATATAATTTAATACACAAATCCAGGGGAACAGTTTTCATCCGCAGCAACCACAACGAAAGGTTAAGGGTTAAACACGTTTTACCTGTCAATATTTCCCCGAAGCTTTCACTCGCCATATTATTTTCACCCCGAAGAAAATTCACACCCCCACGCGCGAGTGTCGTTCAACAACGCACCCACGTGCTTGCAGAATCTCACCTTTTCAAATATCACAGTTGTATTTTACTGTGAAAGGAAAAATCTCTTTCCATGATGTTATTGATGTACAACATGCAACGACACTTAAAGAAATGCGTTCAATGTACTGTTCTATAATGTTGCAATTCTATAACGTTTTTATTGAATGGTGTTATTGTTCGATGGTGTTATTATTCAGTGACGTTGTAATTCAGTGAGGTTTTTATGGAAAGATGTTACTGTTCATTAATTTTATTTTACATTACTGTTCTACCATATTGTTATTTAAGGTTACTGTTCAACAATATTTTTATTCAAGGTTGGTGTTCAGTAACGTTATTAAATTACAATGTTAATTGTTCAATAATTTTTTTATCCAATGATGCTACTGTTCATTAATTTTATTATGCATCATTGTTTAACGAAATTATTATTCGAGGTTAATGTTCAGTAACGTTATTAGATTACAATGTTGTAGATCAATAATTTTTTTATCCAATGATGTTACTGTTTAATACCGTTTTTATCTAATGATGTTACTATTGAATAACGTTTTTACACAAAGACGTTACTGTTCAACAATATTATTATTCAATGAAGTTGCTATTCAGTAACGTTATTGTTCTACAATATTACTGTTCTGTAATATTTTTATCCAACGACGTCACAATTCAATATCGTTTTTGTCTAATGATATTACTATTCATTAACGTAATTATACAAAGACGTTACTGTTCAACAAAATTATTATCCATCACTGTTATCATTTATCAAAATTATTCTTTAAAAATGTTACTATCTAACGTTACAATTTGCTAACGTCTTTATCCAACAATTTTATAATTCAATAACGTTATTGTTCCACGACGTAGCAATTCAGTAAGATTATTATTCTACAACGTTACTGTTGAACAATATTATTATTCAACAACGTTACTGTTCAACAACATTGTCATCCATCAACGTTATTATTCATCAGCATTACTCTTCAAAAACGTTATTATTCAACAACGTTACATTTCAATAATGTTTTTATGCAACGTGACAATTCGACAACGTTACTATTCAATAATATTTTCATGCAATAACGTGACAATTCGACAATGTTACAATTAAATAACATTTTTATGCAACAGCGTGACAATTCACAGCAATTTTACTATTTAACAAAATCACTATTCAACAACATTCACTAAGACATCTTTTGCACTCTAAGTACAAAATGTTTTAAATCATTATATTTTATAAACATACTCATAAACTTTCATAAGCATACTCAAAATATAAACGTATAATATTTTACTTCCAAACGAACGTTTTACTCCCACAACGTCGAAATTCATACCACGAATACAATTTGATGAAATAACGTTGCGATCTCGTAATAGATGAAAACTGGTACACAGCCTCATTGTTCTCTGGCAACAAAAACTTTCGCATAATTGATATTACGATTTATGAAAGTTTCGCGATGAAACAACTCGCGTCGAATTTCGATGCAGCTCGTAACAATCGCTTATTTCGCGAACGATAAAAAAAATCGAACACGCTTCGTGGTGGAGCTTTTGTTTATGACTTGAGGTTACCTTCTTTGGGTTGGATTTCTGCAAGGGGTCTTATTGTTAATTAGTTAACGAAGTTTTTGTATTTATGAAGTTATGAGATTGCGTTCACTTGTAGTGACTTCGGGATTTAACTTTGGGTTGCATTAAGCACGTTCTGGGTTTAAGTTAACTCAATGCAAATCTGATGTTTTCAATGCAGGGAATTTTATGCAGAATTTTTTTTATTATTAACTTTGTACTTTTTTTTTTATTTTTTGGTTATTTTATTTTTTATATTGGGAGGTTTAGAATTTAACCCGTCGTTGCTTTTTGGGGTGAATATGTTATATATACGAGGGTGTATATTATGTGGAATTTTTTTTTCTTGTTGAAAATAGGTGTGCAAAAAATTTGATGAATGATAAAATTATTTTTAAGGTGTTCAATATATTTAATTCAGAATAATATTTAACTTGTTGAGACATTTAAAATATTTGATTGTAAATAATACTTAACTTGTTTTTGAAAGATTCAGACATATTTAATTTTAAAGAATATTTAACTTGTTTCTAACATATTCAACATATGTAATTCTTAATAAAAATTCATATATTACTATCATTTTTATTTATGTAACATCTAACATTCAATATATAATTCTTAATAAAAATTCATATATTACTATCATTTTTATTTACGTAAAATTTAACATAGTCAGTAATGTCACTCTTGTCTAACAACATAGTCATCTTCAAACAACCCCTATGTTTCATAGTCAAAATTTTTTATAATGTCTTCTAAAAATTGTCTAAATTCTAACATAATATCACTTGTCACAGTAAACATTTTTACCAAAAAACATTAACTATCATCTCCTTTAAAAATCACTTAAAAAAGTTCAAAAAAGCTGTTCTTTAAAAATAACGCACCAAAGAACCTTAATAAAACAGCTAAAAAACCCAAGAAACTTTGCAGGAACGAAAGTTAAGATTCTTCCGCTAAAGCTGTCAAAAGTTCATCGAAATATTGAGCAGAATGCTTGTGAATTAGGACGGGAGTCTGTACAAGACACCTGCGAAGGGTTGAAAGTACTTACTTTATCAAAGCGTCAATAATGGAGGGTTATCGATCAAGGACTTAGGCACCGCACTTGACAACGATGAAAGTTCACGAGGTGAAAAGTCGGTGGAAAGTTGTAAGACGCTTAATTTCGAGCGGAAATTACGGCGATGGAAAAGTATGGTGCACGGTACATAGGCGCGAAACGATGGCACAATTCGCGTGTAAATTACGAGACGCGTACAGGACGTGAGTGTACGTCGAGTGTGGGATGAAAATAGGCGCTTACTTAAGGAGAATGCCTTTACCACTAACACCACCTGACACCGTGGCCTTGCTAGCAGCTAACATTATCAACCACGTTCGACGACAGTCATTAACGTCATGCGTCGATTGAGTTTCATTGAACGGTGACGGCACGCACGGTTATGGTGCATGGGGAAATGTGAAATGTTGGTAAACGCTTGGAATGTTGTAATTGTATTAATCACATATGTACATATCATATGTACATACATATACATGTATATATTTATATGATATATGTAAGATATGATATTTATGCACACATGTAACACATGACATCTATGCATCTATGTAGGTAACATATGATATGTATACATATGTATGTCATATGTATATGATATCTATTGATATTGCACATTGTGTAGGTATATCATATCTACATATGTGTATCAAACATTATAGAGATACATGATATCCACATATGTGCATCAAACGTTTTATAGATACATGATATCCACATATGTGTACCAAACATTTTATAGATACATGATATCCACATATGTGTACCAAACATTATATAGATACATGATATCCACATATGTGTATCAAACATTATATAGATACATGATACTCACACATGTGTATCAAACATTATATAGATACATGATATCCACATATGTGTACCAAACATTTTATAGATACATGATATCCACATATGTGTACCAAACATTTTATAGATACATGATATCCACACATGTGTATCATACATTATATAGATACATAATATCCACATATGTGTATCAAACATTATACAGATACATGATATCTACATATGTAATATCACACATAGTACACATACATGATATCTACATATGTATATCACACATAGTACAGACACATGATATCCACATATGTACATCTGACACATAGTACAGCTACATGATATCCACACATGTATACCATACATTGTACACACATGATGTCCACATACACACATGGTACACATATGATCACCAAATAGACCTCACATCACACTTGTACATCAACCCCGCAAACTACATATAACAGCTCGAGCATCAAATTGCTAAAACAAAAATAATATAAAAATGAGTTAAACTTAAAATAACTAAGTAATGTAATGAAGTTAATTCAGCACAGTTAATAGTGAATACAAAAATGATCGCAGAGAGATTGCATCAATCTGCATTCGCTCATTTCTCCCAGCAGCGATTGAATAGCAGAACCAAGGATACCTTTTACCTACAAAATGAAAACTATGCTCCTAATTGGTACATATCGTGAATCATCGATGACCGGAACGGTATAAAATGCATCGATTAGCGATTTCACAAGCAATCGTTCCAGATATCTTTAGGAATTAAAAACTGAATAGTAGTTTTCTATCATATATTTTTATGATTCGTAACGAGAATTTCAAATAGATCAGTCAATTATGAAGAATTGAACACAAAAGGAGTTTACTTGATAGCTTTAATCGATCAGTACGCTATTGATCGACCAATAATTTGATCATCGAAAGCTATATTTAACCCAATTAACGTTTCAATCAAATTTTATCTGAAGTTCTTTTTATCCATTTATACAGAAAATGTTCTTTGCTACTATTACTCCATAATGGAACAAGAAAAGACACAGTTCGATTCTCAAGGAATTAAACACCTTTTATTCCCGCAAATTTCGCAACGACCTCGAACCTTCAATCTGTATTTTCACGGTTTCGAATTTTACATTTTATGCACCGAGTAAAGTGTACGACCTCGTTTGTTGCACTGCTCGAGCCGTGGGCGATAGACACCTCGAATATTAATTACAGAGAAAGAAAAAAATTCGTCAATGGCCTGGATAACTTAATTAATTGGAGCAAGTCGGTCGAGAAACAAAGGTCGAGGTTCCTGAATCCTTGTCTAACGATTCATTTATTTTCTTGTGAAGATACATCGATTTGTCAGGAAATTTGCGATGCAAATTGTGTGAAGTGTTATTTCACGTATGAATATGTTGGATGAATGTGGTGGAGAGATGGTGTGAAGCTTTTAAGCATGTGTGGTAGAGGATAGTTACTGGATGATGGTTTTCAAAATTTTCTAATGACCAAATATTTTAGGTTTCAAATTTAAAAAATTATAAATTTGATAATTCCAAATTTTTCAATTTTCTAATTTTTCAATTTTCAAATTTGATAATTTTCAAGTTTTTCAATTTTCCAATTTTCCAATTTTCCAATTTCCAAATTTTCTACATTTCAAGTTTTTCAATTTCCAAATTTTCCAAATTCCATATTTTCCAATTTCCACATTTTCCAATTTCTAAATTTTCTAAATTTCAAATTTTCCAAATTCCATATTTTCCAATTTCCACATTTTCCAATTTTCCAATTTTCCAATTTCCGAATTTTCTAAATTCCAAATTTTCCAATTTTCCAATTTCTAAACTTCCCCATTTCCAAATTTTCCAATTTCTAATTTTTCCAAATTCCAAATCCCCCAATTTCCAAATCTTCCATACTCCAACTCCCCCAATTCCAAAACTCCCCCAATTCCAAAATTTCCCAGTACCAAAACACCCCGATCCCCACATCCTCGCCATCAAAATTTCCAACATCGGCTCCGTTTGAATTCAAGACAACATCAGTAATGAAACCAGTGAACTCCACCCTAGACAAGAACGCTTGTTACACGCATTGATCTAACCCTTTCGGTAGATCTTCATGTAGCTAATTCCCTATGGACACACGTAATCACGCAAGAATTCTCATAAAAGTATCGGATCCCCTTAGAAAGAAGCGGAGCTACAGATGCAATCGGACCGCTACTAGAATAATACGCTGTTTATCTTTCTTTCCCATGTCACGGTTAGGAATTTCATGATACACGTGTCATCGGGAACCTAATAAAGCCTCTGAGAGACGTAATCGCTCGCACGAAACGCCTGGAGGAATCCGCGATCTCCAGTTACACGGTCCACTTTCTGTATCCTTCCATTTTCCGAAGAAAATTAGAAAATACCGTTCTCGATAAACATTCGCAAACTTATAATCTTGATGTACTCAAACTTTATTCACGTTCTAATATTCGATATATTCAAACTTTACTGACGTTCATATGCTGGAAGTATTTAAAGTTTATTGGTGTTTACATACTCGAAGTGTTTAATCTTTATTGATAATGGAATACTAGAGGTATTCAAACTTTATTGATGTTTAGACATTAGAGGTATTTGAACTTTATTGGCGTTCAAAAATACTAGGGGTATTCAAAGTTTATTGACATTCAAATATTAGAGGAATTCAATCTTTATAGATATTCAAATATTAGAGGTATTCAAGCTTTGTTGGTGTTCACATATTCAAAGTATTCAAGCTTTATTGACATTCAAATATTAGAGGTATTCAAGCTTTATTGACATTCAGACATTAGAGGTATTCAAACTTTATTGGCGTTCAAAAATACTAGAGGTACTCAAAGTTTATTGACGTTCAAATATTAGAGGAATTAAATCTTTATTGACATTCAAATATTAGAGGTATTCAAGCTTTTTTGACATTCAGACATTAGAGGTATTCAAACTTTATTGGTGTTCACATACTCAAGGTGTTTAATCTTTATTGGCATTCAAATATTAGAGGTATTCAAACTTTATTGGTGTTTAGACATTAGAGGTATTCAGACTTTATTCACGTTCAAAAATACTAGAGGTATTCAAGGTTTATTCACATTCAAATACTAGAGGTATTCAAACTTTATTGACATTCAGACATTAGAGGTATTCAAGCTTTACTCACATTCAAAAATACTAGAGGTATTCAAAGTTTATTGACATTCTAATATTAGAGGTATTCAAACTTTATTGACATTCAGACATTAGAGGCATTCAAGTTTTACTCACATTAAAAAATACTAGTGATGTTCAAAGTTTATTGACATGCAAATAGTAGAGGTATTCAAACTTGATTAACATTCAAATATCCGAGATATTCAAATTTAATCGACATTCGAATATTCAAAGTACTCAATCTTCATGGACACCTGAGTATTCAAAGTACTACAACTTCATTGACGCTTAAATACTTGAGATAGTCAGATTTCTCTAACAATAAGATGTTTGAAGTACTGCTACTTCATCGACACTTCGGATGAAGGTCTGAGCCAACCGTCCAGATACTTAAACTTCATTGATACTGCAAGTAGTGCAATTTCATTAACACTCAGGTATTCGATGTTCTTAAACTTCCTTAACATTCGAATACTCAAAGTCCTCCAACTTCGTTGACATTTGAATACATGAAGTACCTAAACGGTAGTCATTCTTGAACATCAGAAGTATTCATTAGCATTCGAATACATAAATTAGTCCAATTTCCATGATCCTCGAATACATGAAGCAGTCCAATTTGGTTAGCATTTGAATATTAAAAGTACTTAAATTTTAGTGAATCGAACGTCACTAGTACTCGATCTTAACATTCAAATTATTCCAACTTCCATGATTTTCAAATACATGAAGCAGTCCAACTTCCTTAACATTTAAATATTAAAAATACTGAAACTTCAGTAAATCTTGAATATCAATACTCAATCTTCATTACCATCCGAATACTCGAACTGCTCTAACTTGACCCTCGAATATCCGAAGTACTCCAACTTCATTAACCCTCGAAGTGCTCCAACTTGTCCCTCGAAAACAAGTACTGGCTAGCTTGACCCTCGAATACCCTCCAAACTTCCTCGATCCTAGAAGTCCTCCAACTTGAACCTCGAAATCTCCAAACTTGAATAGTTCCAGTACTCCAACTAGACCCTCCAATCCAAACTACCTCCTAGAATATCCTATTCTAGAGTGTCCTATCCTAGACTATTCTACCCTAGGCTATCCTATCCTAAGTAAATGTGATTGGCACTCCCATACATAACGCTCTCAAGCATCCAAGATGAGAACATTTCCCGTCCAGCAAAAATATTTCCCGTCCACTGAAAATATTCTCTGCCCACTACGAATATTTCTTGTCCACCCTGACATGTCCAGTAAGAAGCAGTAAGAATGTCCATCCGAAAATCCATTTCGGGAAGAAAAGGAGACCGCAGGGTACCGTGGCGTGTTTGTGCTCCTTGGAGCGTGACGGAAACGGAGGGCGGTCGATAAAACTGCAATAAAGTGCATGCGCAGCTGCAGCTCCGTCGCGAGATCGCGTAGCCGTGGATTGTGGACACGAGGGCTGTGCCTATGATCCGTAAGCGTGTAATGGAATTAACCGCGAAACAGCCTCGGCTGGTATCTTGGAAGGCCTCTGGTTTGCATCCGCGGCCACTTCGACACGGATCTAATAGTTTTAACCGCGAAACCGTATGCTGCTGCTCGGGAAACACGTGTTGCCGGTTGCAGCTGCCGATCGAATCCCATTGTGCGATATTCTTACGCAAGGCGCACCATTGCGTGTCCATCATGCTGCGTCGTGATAAGAATCGCTAACGCGTACGATGCGTGCGACTGCGTTGTGGAATTTTGGGGGAGATCTTGGGAGCTGATGAGATGTTTGGAGGTTTTAGGATTAGAGGATTTGATTTTGGATAATTGGGGTTTGGGGATTTGGTGGGTGGAGAGTTTGAGGAGTTGAGGATTTGATGAGTTTGGTTATTTGGGGATTTGGTGGTTAGAGAGAATGAGAATTGAGGCTTTGATGGTTTGAGGGTTTGGGAGTTTGAGGAGTTGGGGATTTGATGATTCGGACGATTGGAGAATTTGATAATTTTGGTTATTTGGGAATTTGGGAATTTGGTGATTAGAGAGAATGAGGAGTTGAGGATTTGATGGTTTGAGGGTTTGGGAGTTTGAGGAGTTGGGGATTTGATGATTCGGACGATTGGAGAATTTGATAATTTTGGTTATTTGGGGATTTGGGAATTTGGTGATTAGAGAGAATGAGGAGTTGAGGATTTGATGGTTTGAGGGTTTGGGCGTTTGAGGAGTTGGGGATTTGATGATTCAGACGATTGGAGAATTTAATGAATTTGAATATTTGGGGGTTTGAGGATTTTGAAAGTCAGAGAGTTTGAGGAGTTGGTGGCTTTAATGAATTTTGAAGGTCAGGGAATTTGATGATTCTAACGATTAAATAATTTTATAATTTTAGCAATTATTTAGAAATTGTGGAGTTGTGAATTTGAGAATAGTAATACAAGAATTTGAGGAGTTCAGAATTTGACAATTTTGGCTATTCAAGAATTAATTTGATAATTTTGGTAATTCTGGAATTTTGAAGACCTGTGATAACTTTGATAACTTTGTTAACTGTGATAACTTTGATAACTTTGTTAACTGTGATAACTTTGAGAATTTTAGAAAATTTGAGAAGCTTGATCAAGAGGATTTGATGATCATTATTCTTAGAGAATTTAAAAATTTGTATAATTACAGAAATTGTCAAATTGTCAAATTTTTACAATTTTTACAATTTTGACAATTTTTACAATTTTTACAATTTTCAATTTTTTTTAAATATTAAAAAATTGCAAAGATCCAATGATCTCAAGCTCCCCAAATCTTAAAATTACAAAATTCCAAATCCCAAAAAATTACAAAAATCCCAAAATTGTCAATCTAAAAAATTAAAAAATTTGTAGCAAATTTAAAAATATTAAAAATTCAAGCAATTGTGGCTTTATGAATTTCTGAATTTATCGGAAATTGTGATGACGATAAACAGAGCACTCTGCAGACACAGTAGTGTGTACAGATGCGTGAGATATTGACCCAGATTTTATGCAACTTTTTGTTTACATGGTTGAAGTAACGATATATACAACACGAGCTTGTTGCAGTTGAAATGATGTGGTGTAACTTCCACTTGAGACACTTAGAACAGATCTATCACTTGCTGCGGTAAAATTAAACAGAAGCTTGAGATCGTTATAAATCGTTCTCTATCGAAATTGACCTACATTAAGAATTAACTAATGTGAAATTTAAAATTGATGTTTTAAGAACTTTATATAGTATCAAAGTATACATAGAAAATTTCTGCTGAAGTTGTTCAATTTTTAAATTCTTAAATATATTAATTTCTGAGTTCCTGAAGTTTGAAGATGTCATAGATGCAATCTTTCAAAGTGCCAAAATTCTGAAGCTTCAAAATCTGAAATTTGACAAATTTATAAATTGTTACGTTAGTACATTGCGAGATCTTGAAGTGCCAAAATTCTAAAGTTTCAATTTTATAAAATCACGAGTTTGAGAAGTTAAAAAATTTCAATTTTACTAAATTCGAAAGATCTCATAATTTTAACTTTCCAAAGTGCTGAAGTTTTAAAGGTGCAGAATACCAAATTTTGCAAATTCCATAATTTCAAAATTGAACTCACAAAGGTACCAAAATCTTGCAGGTATAAAAATCTCAAAGTTCCCAACCCCTAAAGGTTCCAATGTTCCAATATTCCAACATTTCTAAATTTCACCCTCTCAAGGTCCCAAAATTCTAAAGTTCCAATTCCACAAAATCCCAAATTTCACAAATTCCATAATTCCAAAATTGCACTCCCAAAAATTCCAAAACTCTGCAGCTACAAAAATCTTAAAGTCTCCACCCCTTAAAAATTCCAATATTCCAACATTTCTAAATTTCACCCTCTCAAGGTACCAAAATTCTCAACTTCCAATCCCACAAACTCCCAAATTTCACAAATTCCATAATTCCAAAATTGCACACCTAAAAATTCCAAAATCCTGCAGCCACAAAAATCTCAAAATCCCCAACCTCTAAAGACTCCACTACCACAATATTCCAGCACCCTAAAACCCCCAAAATATCCAAACTATCACGCTACAAAAATTCCTCCCAACCGCCAAAATCGACCACCAACAAATTACACTTAACAATTAAAAACCATCGACCTAAACAATAGCAAAGTCATTGCATCCACGTGTCGTAAATGACCGATTCCGAGTTAAATCTGGGTCGCCATTCTTTCATTACGTACAATTCCCACACGCAATGCGAGCTCGTTACATCGACGCGAGAGTGAAAGAAAGGAAAAGTTGGCGTTATCTTCTCTAGATAAACCGATGCAGGTCTTTCGCTAAAACGCGTAGCAACGAGGAATCTCGTATGTGGACGACGGTGATCTAGGGTAGCATTCTTGTAGCGATTTTCGGCCGAGGTATTTTCGTTTTTGGCACGTTGCTGAGACCTACATCGTGAATTTAACGAGCAGGTTATGCAACTCGAGGGCCTCGACTCAGACATTCGCCTTTAACATCCACGTTGATGGCCGATTAACTTGTTATTTCCCAATTAACCGGCTGCTGGCAGGTGGTCGAGATTCCTTTTCAGAGCAAACATTAACCTCTCGCTGTCGTTAATGTGCATTGTGATACTAATACGATAAATACCGGCATTTGCGATACGGATAGCTGCATAGGACTTTGCATTCCTTTGTGGAGGGTTATTTTGGACACAAAGGAGTTTGGTAGAGAGAGAGAATGAAGAGTACTCGTAGAGAGAGTTTATGAAAATGTCTCTGAAGGGAGATAGCAGATAGTGATGGGTATTTTGATACTCTTGAGATTGGAACTAGGAACCAGACTGGTATCAGGTTACGGATTTTAATTTGCAAAATTTTGTGGATTTGATGAAAGGTTGGGTGTTTTGGTGAGATATGGTTGATGGTTGATGCTTTGTATTTACTTTTTCTTGTTTTAGTTATTTCTTAGTTTTGCTCGTTAGAGTTTCATTTTGAGAGAAAGGGAAATTAGGAAGGTGGGAATTTAGGAAGATGGGAATTTAGGGAGATGGGATTTTAGGAAGTTGGGAATTTAGCAAGTAGGGAATTTAGCAAGTTGGCAATTTACCAAGTTGGGAATTTATCAAGTTGTGAATTTAGCAAATTGAGAATTTAGCAAGTTAGGAATTTATCAAGTTGGGAATTTAGCAAGATGAAATTTTAGTAAAGTGGGAATTTATCAAGTTGGGAATTTAGCAAATTGGGAATTTAGCAAGTTCAGAATTTAGCAAGTTGAGAATTTAACAAGTTGGGAATTTAGCAAATTGGGAATTTAGCAAATTGGGAATTTAGCAAGTTGGCAATTTACCAAGTTGGGAATTTATCAAGTTGGGAATTTATCAGATTGGGAATTTAGCAAGTTGGGAATTTATCAAGTAGTTAATTTATCAAGTTGGAAATTTATCAAATTGGAAATTTATCAAGTTACTAATTTATCAAGTTGGGAATTTATCAAGTTAGTAATTCATCAAGTTATAAATTTATCAAGTTGAAAATTCATCAACTTAGGAATTTAGGAATACAAAAATGTTTAATTTTGCAAACGAATAAATATGAAAACTTAACCTCCCAATATAATAATCACTAAATCTCAACGATAAAAAGAATCATTTACAATTACATTTAACCAGTCCAACTTTTCTAAAATTGCAGTACAGAACCATAACAAAAACCATAAAGGGCGAACCATGCCCTGGAAAATCTCCTAATGCGTCTAACGAAGTTTCTCTCTTCAATTTCTTTCTTTTAATACACCACTGTTCTCTCAATTAATAGCTCCCTATCAGATTCCTTATTTCCCAACTCTCCTCGTTACCCACTTTCTTCGAACATTAATAAAAAAACAATGCTCGGTTAGAGGTTATTGTTCACGATAATTGCAGAATGTACCATAAGCTACCGAGATTAGGTCGACATCGTTACAGTCTTGAATTATTAATATATTAGATTTTAAGGTCAAGTTTAAACACTGCAATGTAATATATTAATACCATACTTGTCTTCTTAGTAAAACGTTTACGTTTCTGTGTATATGTGGAACTCTATAATCATTCGAACGAAATCTAGTTTCGCTAAGTGGCTTAAATTAGGTGAGTCTGCTTTTAGTTGAAATATGATGAGATCAGGCTCTGATGAAATCTGTGCCGTTGCTCTTCTGGTTGTACGATATTGGATTAGCCAAAATGTTATGTCGTTTTTGTAGGTTGATTGCGTTCGCTCAATTTGCTGCGCGAATTTGGGATTAGGGAGAGATGTTGGGATTTGGAGGGATTAGGATTTCAGAATGTAGGGATTTGGGGATGTGGAGGTTTAGAAATGTGGAGAATTGGAGATGTGGGAATTGGAGGATGTAGAAATTTGGGGGTTTAGGGATTTGGGGATGTGGAGAATTTGGAAACGTAGAGATTTGGGGGTTTAGGGATTTGGGAATGTGGAGAATTTAGAGACGTAGAAATTTGAAGGTTTAGGGATTTGGAGGCGTAGAAATTTAGGGGTTTAGGGATTTGGGAATGTGGAGAATTTGGAGACGTAGAAATTTGAGGGTTTAGGGATTTGGGGATGTGGAGAAT
Source organism: Megachile leachella (assembly GCA_963576845.1). Taxonomy (NCBI): domain Eukaryota; kingdom Metazoa; phylum Arthropoda; class Insecta; order Hymenoptera; family Megachilidae; genus Megachile; species Megachile leachella. Next base: position 11,401,369 of record OY756254.1, on the reverse strand, counting down.
TTGGAGACGTAGAAATTTGAAAGTTTAGGGATTTGGAGGCGTAGAAATTTGGGGGTTTAGGGATTTGGGGATGTGGAATATTTGGAGACGCAGAAATTTGGGGGTTTAGGGATTTGGGGATGTGGAGAATTTGGAGACGTAGAAATTTGAGGGTTTAGGAATTTGGAGGCGTAGATATTTAGGGGTTTAGGGATTTGGGAATGTGGAGAATTTGGAGGCGTAGAAATTTGGGGGCTTAGAGATTTGGGGTTGTGGAGAATTGAGAATGTAGAGATGTGGATTTAGCAAAGTATAGATTGGAGAATGCAAAGATTTGGATATATAGGAATTTTATAATGCACATATTTGGAGATGTTAAACCTTGACGACGTAAGGATTGGTTATGTGGATAATTGAGAATGTAGACATTTGCATACGATATGTAGCGAATGTGTGGATGTACAGATTTGAAGATTCAAGTATTTAGAACTATAATACTTTTAAGTCCCAAAAATTTAGTTAAACAACCTTAAAATCCAAGAACATAAAAATAAACATAAATATAAATAAATTCTACATAAAAGTACAATAACGCATTTATCAAATAAAAATCTATCACGACTATTTCACAATTTTACCATTCCCTTTCTCCCATTTTTTTCACCAACTCATTCGCCTATATTTCACACATTTTTATCGACAGTCCATGTAATAACTCTAACGACAGTCACCGTGTTAAAAAGTTTATTGCGATGTTTGTTTTATGCGACATTGTTCCGCATTGTGTTTTTTTTTCGTGGGTGGTAATTGTTTGTTCGTCACGGCGGTGTTGAAACTTTCAACACGTACTGTTGTTATCGAGAGAGCTGACTGAAATGATTCATTGATCACTATAAATGTGTTCGCAAATAGTCCGTTGGGTAATGTACGAGGTATTGGCGGTTGTAGATATCTAAATGGAATGAAACAACTAGACATTGGAATGCTAAAAGCGGTTATAACTTTGAAATAGGGTTCGATAGGATTAGGGTGTAGATTCTACGTTCAATTTTTTTGTCGATTGCTTGTGTTGGATTTTACAGGGTATATTAATTTTAGTTTTTGTAGTATTAGTTAGTTTTTTATTCATTCTTTTGATGAAGTTTAAATTTGTGGATAGTGAAGGTTTTTTAGGAAGTTGGGAATTTAGGAAGGTGGAAAAGTTAGAAAGGTGGGAATTTAGCAAGTTGGGAATTTAGCAAGTTGGGAATTTATCGAGTTGGGAATTTAGCAAGTTGGGAATTTATCGAGTTGGGAATTTATCGAGTTGGGAATTTAGCAAGTTGGGAATTTAGCTAGTTGGGAATTTAGCTAGTTGGGAATTTAGCTAGTTGGGAATTTAGCTAATTGGGAATTTAGCAAGTTGGGAATTTAGCTAGTTGGGAATTTAGCTAGTTGGGAATTTAGCTAGTTGGGAATTTACCAAGTTGGGAATTTAGCTAGTTGGAAATTTACCAAGTTGGGAATTTAGCTAGTTGGGAATTTAGCTAGTTGGGAATTTAGCAACTTGGGAATTTAGCTAGTTGGGAATTTAGCAAGTTGGAAATTTAGCAAGTTATGAATTTATCAAGTTAGGAATTTATCAAGTTAGGAATTTATCAAGTTAGGAATTTATCAAGTTATGAATTTATCAAGTTATAAATTTATCAAGTTATGAATTGATCAAGTTATCATATAGCAACACAAAAATATTTAATTCAGCAAATTAATAAAAATGATTTAAAATTAATAAAAATTTAGGCAACTGAAAATGATTCATCAAATGAATATAAAATATTAAAACATCTCTGTATTCTCGTAAAGTGAATTCAATATTTTATCGAATATTTGTCGATCAGGAAACGATTATTTTATCCAGATCGAAGCAACAGGATTGTATTGCGGTTAAGGTGGCATGATCAGGGATCGTTCTACTGTATGCAGTTCGTGAATCTCAGCGATTGAACGAAAAACGAATTACGGTTTATTAGTGCGTGACGTTAAAATGCCTCGACGAGAATGGACCGTGTGAAAATTCACCCGGGAAATATCTCTGATCGTCGCTTTCCCTTTGATTCATTTGACTATTTGTGCTTTTGAAGCCTGTGCCACGTAACATTCCTCCAAATATAATTATATCCAAGGCAAATTTAATATAGCTTCGAATAACATTTCTGCGATACAAATCGAAACTTTTGGACTGAATTTACATGTTGGAGATTTTACATATTTTTTAGTTATTCAAGCTTTTAATAATTTTTAATAAAATTTTCAAGGTGGAAATTTTAGAAACATTTTAATTATTCAAACATCAAATTTTTTGATGTACAAATTTGCAGATTTGGCACATTTGCAAAATTTCTGAATTTTATTAAGTTTTAATATTTTCAGATTTTATTAAGTTTCGAAACTTTCATTTTTTATTAAATTTCGTAATTTTTAGATTTTTATTACGTTTGAATTCTTTATCGTATTAATAATTTGATAATTTAATAACTCTGTTATTTAATGATTTTATAATTCAATTTAACTATTTAAAAATTAATATAATCATTTAATTTAATCATCTGATTTAGTCAGTTAATCTAGTCATTTAATCTAGTCTCTTAATTTATTCATTTAATTTAGTCATTTAATTTAGACATTTAATCTAGTCATATAAATTAATCATTTAATTTAATCATTTAATTTAATCGTTTAATTTATTCATTTAATTTAATCACTTAATTTATTCATTTAATTTAGTCACGTGACTTAATCATTTAATTTAATCATTTGATTTGATCATTTAATTAATTCTCTTAATTAAATCATTTAATAACAACATAAAATAAATACATTACCTCATTAAACCATTTCAAACACAGAAACAATCAGCGCAATTAAAAGTGTTTTCACAACACAGTTAACAAAAAATCAGTTTTGATTCCATTACGTCCATGTTTGCTTTGTTTAATGAAGTGCACTGATTAATTACCCGTCAGACAACATTCAAATAATGGAATAGGTAATTAAATTCCTTTGTCTATACCACAAAACAGATACCGTCTTTCAATTTCTCGAATTCCTTCCGCCATACCTGGATGCACGCAAACGCGTTGAAAAATTCGAACGTCTAACTTTAATCGTCGCCATATGCATTTCGTAGCTGTGGGTCACGATTACCTCTGCGCTCGAAGGATCAAAGGTTAAAGAGCCGTTTTTTAATCGGTTAAATTGCATTACGACGTTTAATGAATAATTAGTCACGAGTGGATGTTATTCATCTCATTAAACGAGTCTCATTACTTGTAACCAACGTCCGCGTTAATTAATATTTGTACGAATAATAACGTTACTCGACCCAATTCAAGTTTAACCTCCTCATTTTTTATTTCGAATTACTTCTCGATGATATCGAAAATAATTACTGCTATTTTTTTCGCGATCTCACGATATTTTACCTTTTACTTTTTTCTCACCCCTTTTTTAGAACAAGAGTACTGTGTTAATTTAATTAACGGTCGATAAAATTACACGGTTTTCGCGATAAACGCGTAAAGGAAAGGAACACATACGATTGATAAGAACGAGATTTTCTTAACAAACGATAAAAGTTTCGACACGGTCTGCAGCCTGATAATAGCAACCCTCGATGATCGAAGAAAGCGGACAGTGATCTTTGTATCTGCACGTGCGACTCGACGAGGAACGAGGAGAGAAACGATTATCTTCGATTCAATGAATGTAAATTATTAGTCGTTTTGGTTTTACAACCGTTAGTTCGTTACGGTCGACCGTAATCAGTCTGCGTCACGGAGCTCGGTGATTAATTCACCGTTCCTTTTAATTATTTGCCCGGGCATTAATGCGCGGTTTGATGCGACGAACACATGTTTTCCACTTGTAAATCAGCCGATGCATTCCTTCGGACAACGGCTTGGGTGTTGTTAGAAACGATTTCAAGCTTGTTTCGATGATATCCGTAACTCTTTTCTTTTATTTCGCGCGCGAAATTTGAACGTTGTTACATTTTAATGTAGATGTTTACAGGGTTTTAAATGGAGGAGTCTTTAGAGTAGATTTTCAAATTTCCAAATATCTGGATTTCTAAATCCCTAGATCTCGAAATCTCTAGATCCCAAGATTCCCTAGAGTCCAAGATTCCCTAGATTCTAAGATTCCCTAGAGTTCAAGATTCCCTAGATTCCATGATTCCCTGGATTCCAAGATTCTCTGGATCCCAAGATTCCCTAGATTCCGAAATCCCTAGATCCAAAAATCCCTGGTTCCAGAAATCCCTAGTTCCAGAAATCCCTAGTTCCAAAAATCCCTAGATCCAAAAATCCCTAAATCCAAAAATCCCTGGATCCAAAAATTCCTAGATCCAAAAATGCCTAAATCCAGAAATCTCTAGTTCCAAAAATTCCTAAATCTCTAGATTCAAAAATCCCTAATTCCAGAAATCCCTAGATCCAAAAATCCCTAGATCCAGAAATCCCTAGTTCCAAAAATCCCTAGATACAGAAATCCCTAGTTCCAAAAATCCATAGATTCCGAAATCCCTAGTTACCTAAATCCCTAAATTCCCAAATTCCCAAATTTCTAAATCCCTAAATCCCCAAATCCCTAAATCCCTAAATCCCTAAATCCCCAGATCCCTAAATTTCTAAATCCCCAAATCCTTAAATTCTAAAATTCCTTAAGTCTCTAAACGAAAAAGAACAAAGAGATAGGTCGACCACACGCGAAGTCAGTTCGTCGAACGATTATCGATAATTCGACGAACGCCACGATAAACAATCGATCACTGTTCTTAGATTGTGATTCGAGCACTCGAACGATAGTAAGTTTATCTGGTTTCTCTCCTGTCTTCGACGAATCAATAAAAAAACGTGTTCAATCTACGAACCGCACTTAACCCTTTAATTTAACCTATTTAAACTTCTATACAGGGTGTCCTGCAATATGTAGCACAAGAAACTGTTGATTGACGATGTGAATCTATGACTTATATCGGTGATTATTTAAAGATGAATGACTATAATCATCCTGGATAACAAAATAGTTAATGTAGAATCTATATTATGCATGTGAAGACACTATGTGTAATTAAAAGTGACTACTCACAAATGTACTTGTTTGTTGAGTCAGTTTACAAGTGAAACTTCACATATAGAACTAATATAGTAATAGCTAATATAATATAGAGTTAATACTCTATATTAGCACTCTATAGTCTAACTATTGTGAAGTCAACGTGGTTAATATCATCATCATCTACAAGTGAAATGTGATATCTAAAATACAATACTTGAATTCCAATAATTATCCATAAGAGAGTCTCTCCAACCGACGAGTGAAACAAAGCAATATTTAAAAAAGTAAATACCACATTTTAATCCTACTAATAACCTAAAAGACATCGTTAACAGAATCCACAAGTGAAAAAGAGGTTACACCTAAGAGGGTTAACGTTCCATTTTAATTTCGATAATCGTTCGCGAGAGCACGTGTTTGCGAGTGAAACAAAGGTTAATAATGAATGAGAGGAACAAAGTGAATACGTTACAATTCGCAAGAGTTAGGTCGTAATTGTTGACGATGCTGTGCAGTTGAGCACACAAACTGTCCGACGATAAAGTGTTAATTAGTCGGCTGTTTGTTCGCGAGATACGCGAAAGCCACCATCCGACAACAAGTAGGAAAACGCATGCTGTTTAAACGGAGCCAATCCGCACCGGCACCATAATGAAGTTCCTGGTGAAATACTACGACTTCCTAACCGTCAAGTTTTCCACGGTGAGGCTTCAGCTTCGTTCTCTAACGAGTTCCACCTGTAAATTCTTTGTTTGCATATCCGACGATTGCTATCGTTTATGGTGTTCCAGTATTTTTACTTCGTTCACGCATGCTGGTTTGCAAGTATTCACTTCTTAGCGAAAATAGAGTAGATTACGGATTTTTACTGTTTATAATTTTATTTATTTGGGTATCGAATGTGGTGACTTATGGAAAATTGCGATAAATTATATTAAGTATATGTTCATTTAAAAAATTACAGAGATTGACCTTTATATTATAATTTTTACGAAAATGATATTTTTCAGAATTCACCATGTTCGTTACTGTATGACATAACAAAGTTTGATGCAGAGCTTGAGAGTTATTGATACGTGATAGATTAGTGTCTGCCGCTTCTCACTACATAATTTATTGTGTCTGATTCAGCATAATGTAATACTGTTTTGATAATAAATAACGTGAGCAAGAATTTGTAATTCGTGATCCTAGTTTTTTAAAACAAATCTTGGAATTACAAGTTTGACTACCGCAGATAAAAATTTTTCTTAGATAATTTTTTCATATTTATCGAATTTTGCCAATATGTTCATAATATCTCAGTGTATATATTATACATGGTATTTCACAGTTATTATAGGTGTAGAGTCTCACAACTGTAGGTCATGCATAGTCCACGCGCCATATTTCTACGCGTTGTAATTCCACGCGTCGCAATTCCACGCACCGTACTTCCACGCGTCATATTTCTACGCGTAGTAATTCCACGCGTCGTAATTCTACGCACCGTAATTCCACGCGTCATATTTCCATGCGTAGTAATTCCACGTGTCGTAATTCCGCGCACCGTACTTCCACGCGTCGTAATTCCATGCACCGTACATCCACGCGCCATATTTCCATGCGTAGTAATTCCACGCGTCGTACTTCCACGCGTTATACTTCCACGCGCCACATATTTACGCGTAGTAATTCCACGCGTCGTACTTGCACGTGCCATATTTCTATGCGTAGTAATTCCACGCGTAGTAATTCCACGCGTCGTACTTCAACGCGTCATACTTCCACGCGCCATATATCTACGCGTAGAAATTCCACGCATCGTACTTCCACGCGCCATACTTCCACGCGCTATACTTCCACGCGCCATATATCTACGCGTAGAAATTCCATGCCTCGTACTTCCACGCGCCATACTTCCATGCGTCGTACTTCAACCCGCTGTACTCCTACGCGCAGTAATTTCACGCGCCGTATTTCTACGCGTTGTAATTCCATGCGTCGTACTTCCACGCGTCATACTTCCACCCGGTGTATTCTTACGCGTCATAATTCCATGCGCCATACTTCCAGTCGCTGTATTTCTACACGTTGCAATTCTACGCATCGTGCTTCCACACACCGTATTTCCATGCGCTGTAATTGCTCCGTCATTTTCCTTAATAATTCAGAAACGAAGCTCCACACCTCATTTTTGCGAAGGGAAATCTCATTCAGAATCACGTCACCTACCCTCCATTTCAAGGACCTACAGTTCTGAGACACCCTGTATATAATTCCATGTTGTTAACACGTATTTCCAATTAGGAAAGTATATGATTCGGTAACTGTACTCTGAACCCCTTGCCGTGCTATTTATTTAACAGATGCGTCAGTCAAGACTAACTATTCAGAGCTATAACATTAAAACGAACAAAGAAAATTAAAATGTTGTGAGTATTTTATATTTAGGGATCCTTGATAATGCAACTTTTAATTGGACCTAAATTTCAAATTGAAGAATGTTCAAAGTTTGAATAAGGTTTGTCAAAATTTGAGCAGTAAGTGCGTCACGAGTGGGAGTCATGAAAGTACAGCAAGGGGTTAAATCTCATTCGTCGATGTTTCCACGAACCTGACAGCTAACAAATACGTCGATACCTCATTCTCAAGGCTACGTCCATGAACCGCCTCGAGATATCGCCACGTTTCGTTTGTTTTATCTCTCCCGCAGTAAAAATTAATAGGGATAGGTCGAATTTTATTAGGGACAGACGTTATCGATAATTAGCCGCGTAAGAAGCGAACGAACGATAACGAAGCATCCGCAGTACAGGTCCGACCTTTCCGATATCCTCATCAAAGAATGGCATTATGCGAACGGTCGGGCGCGAGAGCACGCATTCCTCGTGCCCATTATCACGCCACTTATCACGCGAAGCGTCACCGTTAAGACCCCTTCATTTGCCACTGATAATTGGATTTCTCTGAATCGAGCCGGGTCCAGCGTGACTCAGGAAACGAGGATCGCGATACGGAAGCGGAAAAATTCGCGTGTTGCGCGTTCGCTATTATCAGGAATCGCTGCTGCCGAGTTCTCTGTTACTTTTCGCCTGGAAAATAATTTACCGACCATACAGAATCGGCTGCTTGGTTAATTATTGGCTGTGGATTCTCCCTGCTGATGTTACGATAACTACTGTGTTTCCAACGAGGAAATGTTTCGGTTTGGTCGCTTGTTTCTTCTTGGATTATTCAGAGGTTAGGTATTCAGTGATTAGGATATTATATTGCATATTTCGGTATGTTGGTTATTAGGGATGTGGTAGTTTAGGGATATGGAGATGTATGTTGGAGTTTGGGATACATTTTGGGAATTTTAAAAATTTTAGCATTTGGAAATTTTGAAATTTAAGAAATTTGACAATTTGACAATTTGCAATTTTGGGAATTTAAAAATTTGGGGATATGAAGGTTTAAGAGATTTTGGTACCCAAGGACACTTGGATCTATTGATATTGGTGTTTGAAGGTTTAAATATCAATATATTTAGGGATATTTGCATCTAGGGATATTTTCATCTAAGAACGTTTGAATTTGCTGAGAATGGTACCTGAAGGTAATGATATCTAGGGATATTTGCATTTAGGGATATTTTAATCTAACGACATTTAAATTTGCGGGAAATCGTACCTGAACGTATTGGAATCTAAAAATATTTGTATTTAGAGATATTTTCATCTAAGAAAATTTCAATTTGCTGAAAATGGTACCTGAAGATATTGGAACCTAAAAATATTTGTATTTAGGGATATTTTCATCTAAGAACATTTCAATTTGCTGAAAATGGTACCTGAAGGTATTGGTACCTAGGAGTATTTGCAACTAAGGATACGTTTATCTAGAAATACTGATATCACGAGATCTTAGTATCTAGGAATGTTAACATCATTAAATATTAGTATCTAGAGATTTCCATATCAGAAGTTTGACAATTTAAAAACATTAAATTTCACGAATTTGAAAATTTCAAAGTGTGACTTAAAAATTTACCCATTCAAAAATTTGAAGATTTAAAAATTGACGACTTGGAAAAAAGTTAGATTAGAAACTTAACCTCTTGCACTCGAAGGTAATTTGACAGCAACTTTAAAACTTAATTAAAAAGTTAAATGAATATTCTTGAGGTTATTACTTCTCTGCTAATAAATTCCACTATTGTTTGTTTCATTATATTTATACATCACATGTGTCATATTTTATAATCAGTTAAAAAATGCTTATTTCAAATTATTGTATTAAATGAAATAATGACTGAGAATCATCTCTTGTTCATAAGAGAATCATAAGAGAACTTGGGAATTTAAAGATGATAACTATATGGTTCCTTATCGAAAGGAAGCCCAGGCTGTAGGATGTCGTTCCGCTTTCGCATTCTCTGTCAATTTGTTTCGCCGACAGAAGTTTCATCGAGCCGACTATTATTCCGTGTAGCGGTGGCACAAAGAGCGGCGGGAAATGACAAAGACCCAATGAACTTTATCAGCGTGTGCCGTGGAGTGCAGTGACACGTCGATGCAATTTGTCAGTCGTTGCACCGTGGTTTGCTCTATGAAAATTATCCAGCTGGAACGTGGCCAGTAAAATACGCCGGGAGGGAAAATTTTGTTCCCGGAACGAATATTAAATGTTCTCGTTACCGTCCCTACAGTTTCGGAGCAACCGAAATGATGTTTCGGGAGCTTAGACGAATTTGGTCTTCCTTTATCGCTGTAAATTTCTGCTACCTCCAAAGAGAATTCGTTAAATTGAACGATGTCTCTTTCTGATGATCTCATTTTTTATGCAAGAGTATTTTTATTATTTATGCATAAAAGTGTGGTTGGACATTGTCTTCATAAATCTTTTAGATAGCAAATAAATTTCTAATTACAAATTTTTTTAAATGATTATTTTGTACGAAGTAATTTTTGTATCGAGTATTTTAGGATTAGTTATTGCTTGAGTACTAGCGGAGTTACTCTACCTTGCGATGTGTTGTTTTATATAGATTTGTATGTAGTGAATGATAGTGTATTAATATTTCAAGTAAATTTAGTTAGTAGAGGTAAGAGAGTTGAGGAATTGGTTACATGATTTCCTGCCATTAAGAAACTCTGTTCATGAAATCGATGCATGGTTGCATGATTTATTAATACACAGTGAATATTTATGCGCTGCTATACTTATCACTTCCAGAGGAAGAAGTATATTTTTCTTCGATTTGAGTTGTACGATGATTCATTGATGAGTAGAAATATTTTTAACGAAAACCACATTGACACTGGAACAAATAATATTAAATGCATGTCTCAATATAAAAATTACTATAATTATACAAAATTATATTTTCATAGAAAATTTGCGTAGAAAACTAAGATGAGCATCTAATTTAAGATAAATGATTATTAAATGATTTTTAATTTTTAAAAAAATGTATAATTGATGAGTGGAACATAAATCAGCTTTGAGCTAAATAAAAATCAACCCTCTTTCTTAAAACAAGTCTGTTTTAATTTTTAAAGTCTGTTTTTTAATAATTTATTGAATCTCCTAATGATTGTTCCAGTGTTAAATGAAGTAATATACAAATTATATAGAAAAATTGTATCTATTTGACTTTAGCATCTCGTTAGTCCACAATTTATACTCATTCGACTGCCATATCCTTTACAATAGTTTCTCCTGACAGTCGATGACATGACAGAAAGAAAACGAACCTTTTTACACGATTATTTATAACGTTGCGTAATTATTGCACTGGCAATAGCTATTGATCAATCAACTAATGGTTTCGTGTCGATTGTTTCAGGTGAGTAGGCGATCCAAAGAACGTGCATCTCTCTACCAAGAGACTGGGAGGGTGAGTTAACTTGAAAGTTGAAACTTTAGTGACATTAGAACGTAGGTAGCAATTGTCTTTGTATGACACGTACAAAGTGACGAGACATAATATGTGTCTACATATAGAGTGATTTGGAAATTTAGAGATTTGGAGATTTGAGGGGTTGGGAATTTGGAGATTTGGAAAATTAAGGATTTGGAATTTTGGGGGCTTGGAAATTTTGGGGGGTTGCAAATTTGGGGTTTGGAAATTTGAGGGGTTGGAAATTTGGGGGTTTGCAAATTTGAGGGGTTGGAAATTTGGGAGCTTGGAAATTTGGGTGCTTGGAAATTTGGGGGTTTGCAAATTTGGGAGCTTGGAAATTTTGGGGTTTGCAAATTTGGGAGCTTGGAAATTTGAAGATTTCGAAATTTGGGAGCTTGGAAATTTGGGGGTTTGTAAATTTGGGAGCTTGGAAATTTGGGGGTTTGCAAATTTAGGAGCTTGGAAATTTGGAAGCTTGGAAATTTGGAAGCTTGGAAATTTGGGAGCTTGGAAATTTGGGAGCTTGGAAATTTGGAAGCTTGGAAATTTGGGAGCTTGGAAATTTAGGGATTTGAAAATTCGCAGATTTCGAAATTTGGGGGCTTGGAAATTTGGGGATTTGAAAATTTGAAAATCTCGAAATTTGGGAGCTTGGAAATTTAGAGCCTCGGAAAATCTAAATTTCCAAACTCAGCCATCAAAACTGCTCATCTCCCAAATTTCAAAATACAGAATCTCCAAATATTCCACTCCACAAATCTCTAAATTTACAAACACACAAACTCTAAACTATATAAACTAAAAAAATAATTCAACATCCACCTATAAAATACTAGAATCCTCTAAACAAAAATTTGCCAGAACGATTTGAGAACCGCTATCCCAGCCAAGCGTACAATGTATATCCACCTACGCATCGCAACATCGATACAAGTCCGTTCGATTATCATGCACGTTATGTTACATTAAGCAGGAAGGACCTTTTAATAATACCTTCGTGTACGATCGACACGTAGCCGTTCACGAATGCATCGAAACGTTTATTATTGAACGACAACGACGTGTTCTCGTGGCCGTGTATTCACGGGACGAAATTGAATACAAATGGAAACACGCTACTCGATTAATTGATCGTTTCTCTCTTTCTTTTTTTATGTACTCAGTTGCTTGGAGGAACGCTTTTGTTTCAAGAGGGATGTTTCGGTGGCACGTTTACGCGAAATTGATTGATGTGTCGTGTTTCGAATAGAGACAATGAATTTACGTATGCATATTGGACGAAGGTGTTACTTCATAAGGGAATTAATAGCGCTTTGACGCCACTCGACGGAGTCACGTATTCTCGATAATTAAATTCTCAAAATTAATTCTGATACGCTTCTGTTCATTAGTCTGACGATCTTAATTCTGTAAGTTACTTAAGCTTATGTAGACATAATATTAGATTTTAGAATGTTTTATAATATTAAAGGTTTGACATAGCAGTAATAGACCAAGGAACCGTTGCTTGTTCGTTTTAACATTTGGTAGACATATTGAGCCCAGGGTTTGGTGTAGTTGTTATTCAAAATTGTCGGCCATTGTTTGTTTTTTTTACCCACCTCTTAACCCGGAATAGTCTACACTTATTTTTATAAAATTTCTGTTTTAATAATAATTTTATTTCTATTTCTAATTTTATTTTGCAAATTTATGTAAGCAAATTTTGAACACGTTACATAAATTATTTGAGCACTTCCTCTATTTCAAAATTACATATTCCAAGTTATTTTAATTTCAAGGAACAGTTTGACATTTTGCATCATTTTTTAATAGTCTGCAATTTTATACTAAATTAACTCGATGTTTGTCTAAAATAAAAATTAATAGGTTCATCACATCTTCCACATTACGACGCATTTTGAGTGAACCACTTTTACAGAGAACAATTTTAATTATACAATGATAAATGGTATCATTAATTCCATTTTTTGGCAACTGCGTCAGACAGACTGATTTCCTTATTGTCATAATATTGACACAAAAAGTATGTTCAAATATTAGGAATATTTTGGAGATAGCTGTCATTGATGCATGTGTTGTATTTAAAATTAATCTTGAAGTTCTGTTGTGACGAGAATATGATGTTTGTCGTATGTGTACAGTTATTGTCACATATGGGATCACATATGGGAAGACAAAATTTTAGGTTAGGTTATAAATGAGATTAATATAAGATTCAGCAAAAATAATTAAATTTTGTTAAAACAATTGATCAGACTTGTTGAAAGAAAAATTTCTATTAATCATCATTTATTATTGTCTCATGTGGGATGACATATGGGAAGACAAAATTTTAGGTTAGGTTATAAATAAGGTTAATGTAAGATTGACCAAAAATAATTAAATTTTGTTAAAACAATTGATCAGACTTGTTGAAAGAAAAATTACTATTAATCATCATTTATTATTGTCTCGTGTGAGATCACATATGAGAAGACAAAATTTCAAGTTAGGTTATAAATAAAGTTAATGTAAGATTGACCAAAAATAATTGAATATTGTTAAAACAATTGATCAGACTTGTTAAAAGAAAAATTATTAATCATCATTTCTAACAATGTGAAACAAAAAATCACTTTTCAAAATATTAACCTTAGTATCAATTTACATGGACCTTTCATCTTCATTCTTTTAATTTACATTTTATCTAGTTACTTTTGTATTTATTCAACTTTCAGTTTTCATTAAATAAGCCTCAAAAGTATACACTGTCTATATTTAGTCCCATTAACAAAATAAGAACGTGATTCGAAAGCAAACCACCCTTAGATAAGAAAACCATACGTAAAGAAAAAAGAAGAGAACTCCTGTGGGAAATGTCACTCGCTACGTGTAAAGTATTCACGATCGTGGCATTCGCGTTAAAGAATGAAGGAAGTACGTAAGAAAGGGCGCAGGTACGGTGAACCCAAAGTAAAATTTTGAAATCCGTGCGCGTAACCTGTCGTAGATCGTGGTGTTGCGTTTATGGCAGTCACGTAATTTCGTTGCATCGGCGCAACGAGAGCCTCGCTAACGAAGACGAATCAATTATGTAAGCAACTGGGTCAGAAAAGTTCACGGTCAATTTCGCCCGTGGGATTGTGTACACAGTATGGTGACCATGATCGCGCTGCACCGGTAACAGGATCCTTGATTCTCTTTGCGCTGCATGGTGCTTTGCGATATTATTTTGTTGTATAATCAAGAATGGTCCGTTTATGTCTTTTTTGTATGAGCATTTTTAATGAGAAACATACAATCAATTGTTACATCAATTATTATTAGCATCGTAAATAAATCATTAAATATTATACATATCATACATTAATATCATGTATCACATATGTAAAAAAAAATAATTTGTATGTACAATTTTTATGGTTTGGAAGAATAAAGAAGGTACACATATGTATATGAAAGTACAAATTATGAGTATATGTTACATATGTGTATCTATACAAATACCAAAAAGTACACATATGTGTATATACATATATAAATGCATGCATATGTGCACATATACAATATAAATATAATATGTATATCTACACAAATGCTCAATATAAATATACATATACAAACTCACTATACAAATATACATATGTATAAAAACTCCACACAGGTACATATACTTACACACATATAGATATGTGTACATATGTAACATACAAATATGTGTACATATAAAAATGAACAACCCAAATATATCTAATAAAGAAAATCATATGTAAAAGCAAATATATGTAATAATAAAAGCACCACACATGTACATATACTTACACAGATATACATATGTGTGCACATATGATGTACAAATATATGGTACATATAAAAATGAACAACCCAAATATATCTAATAAAAAAAAGCATATATAAAAACCAATATATGTAATAATAAAAGCAACACAAAAGTACATATACTTATACACACATACATATGTGTGCACACATGATGTGCAGATATGTGTCCACATAAAAATACCCAACACAAATATATGTATCTCTCCAACTTCAAATATGTATAAAAGTACAAATGCAAAGTACAAACAATCACACATTAAAAAATGTCCAGTACAAATACACATATGTACAAATGTAAAGTACAAATACACATATGTGTACAAACACGAAGTACAAATATACACACGAATTAAATATACCAAGTACGAAGTGTACACTTCAAAAATACATGAAAACACAACATTGATATAATGTTTCGAATAAAACAGCGAAAACAGCAAGCTAAAAAAAGAGACCTGTTGCGAATCGGAGACAGAGTATTTTTCTTCACGATCGATATCGTTTGTAAATAGGTAAAGTGCAGATTTACTGGCTCGGTATTTGATCAGCCTTGTATAAAGTTTACCGTCGCCGTCAGATAATGAGCGTGTCTGATTAAACCAGCTCGTTGAAAGTGTCTCATTCAGGCAACGCACTCGTGCATTCTCCGGTTGATTCTCACACCTATAGGACGACAATATCCTACGTTTACGATTCATTAGAAGAGTTATAAAAACGGGGATATTGCGAGGTTATTGTGGATTGTATTTATAGAACTAGTGGAAGATCATGTAGGCGTGGAAGATCAGGGTGTTGGTGGAAGATTTGGGAATTGGGAGAGGAATATGAGGAATAGTGGATTTGAGGATTTGGGAAATTGGGAGGTGGAGATTTGAGGGTTTAGAGAGTTGGAGAGGTGGAAATTTGGGAATTTGGGGATTTGGGGATTTGGGGATTTGGGGATTTGGGGATTTGGGGATTTGGGGATTTGGGGATTTGAGAATTTGGGGACTTGGAGAATTTGAGGACTTGGAGAATTTGAGGACTTGGAGAATTTGGGGATTTCAGAATTCGGGAATGTGAGACTTCGGAAATTTGAGAATTCGGAAATTTGGAAATTGGGAAATGTGAGAATTCGGAAATTTGGAAATTCGGGAATGTGAGAATTCGGAAATATGGGAATTCGAGAATGTGAGAAATCGGGGATTTGGGAATTCGGGAACGTGAGAATTCGGAAATTTGGAAATTCGGGAACGTGAGAATTCGGAAATTTGGAAATTCGGAAATGTGAGAATTCGGAAATTTGGAAATTCGGGAGCGTGAGAATTCGGAAATGTGGGAATTCGAAAATCTGACAATTTGAAAATTTGGAAATTCGGAAATTTGACAATTCGGAAATTTAAAAATTAAAAAATTTGCCTTCCACTTATATTGCATCCACACTCCACTCCCACATCATCAAAGCCATATACCGAGATTACAGTTCAATCAACCTACATGAAAATCGATAAAGACCACATCAGCAGTATCCCTCATAAGAGCCTCAACAAATTGCATGAAGATCTCATCATAGATCCCTGGGACATCCTCTCCATTGAAATTACACAACAATGGATAGGAATATCGCTCGAAATCGTCCACGGGTGTGCTAATAAAGAGGATTACACACTCGATTATACGTTGCAGCCTCGCTTTAACACGGTTGTATGCAAACGACTCGAAGATCCTGCGGGAGAAACGAAAGACTGGTTATCCTATCTTTGAATAGAAGTAGTCACGAAGCCGCTTATGGACTTTGTATATCCGTGTGAATGCTCTTGCATCTCTCGTGGTTGCATCTTGTAGGTAAACATGTTTAACGCCCACTCGAGAAACTTGCAGTGGTTCTCAAATTTTGTCAAATCAAACTTTACAATCATTTAATACAATCATACAATACAAACTTATCCTAAAAAAACTATCAAATTTATGCAATTAAGTTTGTTTAAAAATATGAAAACTGTGCAATCAATTTCTATAAAATCAAGGTAGACAATCAGGTCTTATAAAATCAAAGTAGACAATCAAGTCTTATAAAATAAAATTACACAAACACTATAAAATGAAACTGCAACAAAATGAAGCTACATGTGAAATAAATACAGTGAAAAAAATATTTACTTAATATGGTATAAAATATTGTTAAATGTTAAGCTTTTTTGTACACACTAAAAATGTACATAAAACATATGTGTATTATAGAAAGATGTCAATGTGAAATGCATAAGAGGAAAAATAGTGAATGTTAGTATAAGGAGTTTTGAAAAAATTCAGTTGAAAAAGAAATTGAATAAAAATGGGAATTAGTCTGGTTTGGCACTGTTCAGAAGTCTAATGTCTAGTCTAACGAAATTCTCGTTTACGAACGATTAATATTGCATCCACGCACGCAACCCACGTATATTAGATTTGCGAATCTTCACGTCCCACGCTTGGCATTGTATCGTAATACAACGATTCAGAGACCCCGTCCGTTACACGCGACTGATTCTCGTGATTCATCGATATATCACCGATTCTAAGTACCTTCTACTAGTTTCTTGGCCCTTTCGGTGCTTAATAATGATATATAGACATAGCTAATTTATAGCTATATTATTGGAAATTTGGGGACTTGCAAATTTGGGAGCTTGGAAATTTGGGGGTTTGCAAATTTGGGAGCTTCGAAATTTGGGGGTTTGCAAATTTGGGAGCTTCGAAATTTGGGGGCTTGGAAATTTGGGAGCTTGGAAATTTGGGGGTTTGCAAATTTGGGAGCTTGGAAATTTGGGGGTTTGCAAATTTGGGAGCTTCGAAATTTGGGGGCTTGCAAATTTGGGAGCTTGGAAATTTGGGGGTTTGCAAATTTGGGAGCTTAGAAATTTGGGGGTTTGCAAATTTGGGAGCTTCGAAATTTGGGGACTTGGAAATTTGGGAGCTTGGAAATTTGGGGGTTTGCAAATTTGGGTGCTTTGAAATTTGGGGGCTTGGAAATTTGGGGAAATTCGCAACCTAACACTTGCGAATCATGACATTCATTTCTATTTTTTTTATTTTAATTTGGAAATGCAATTGTATTCCCAAATGTAAATAACTTCACATCCTAATAATTCTATTGCTCTAAAAGTAATCCAATTTTGCTGAAATAGAAAATTTGAATAAAAAAATTAAAATACGAATTACTATATGATAAAAATTTGAATGAAAGAATTAAAATTAAAGTGAATCATAAGTTGTCGTAAAAGAATTAAAATGCAATACAAATTTTAGTGCAAAAATTAAAATAGACATTGTTATAAATATTGCGACAGGTTCAACTGGAATTTGCTGGCTTTGAAAATGATTTTAATTAGTGATTTTACAGAAAAGTTATTTAAACTGCAAATTCATCTTCATAAACGAAATGTTAAATTTGTCACAGAAGTAAGTGGACATAGAGAGCTGAGCAGTTGAATTTATATATTTAAATTGTTATTTGCCCAATTTTAATTAGTAATTTTACCGAAAAGCAAGTATGAACGTTGGGAATTTAATTGACAATCTAAAATGCAAATTTTTCGTATTCATAAGCAAAGTGTCGTATTAAATTGGTTAGAGAATTAAGCAGGTATGTGGAATATTAAACAGCTGACGAATTTGTAATCAATTTAAATGCAAATATGTTCGCGTAACTCTGTTACAGAATGTTTGAAATATTTATGTAATACGTATGTTAAAAATTAAATTTGAACAAACATACTAAAAAATGAATTCAAAGGTCCATGTGCAATTATTAAATTTGTAAAATTATTTTAGAATAAAGTTATCTAAAATTATTTTAAAATAAAATTATCTAAAATTATTTTAAAATAAAACTATCTAAAATTATTTGAGAATAAAATTATAGGTATGAAGCAAAAATAAAACAGTGTAAAATTAAAATATAAAATGAACAAACAGAATAAAATAGTAAGCAATATAATTTTAAAATATATTAACAAGCATCTTGGAAATAAAAATTGACTCGACTACTAACACGCGTAGAAAGTGTGAAATCTCGTCTCTGAAAGATGTAACTAAAAATGACACTCGGGAGAATTGTTTTTACCAAAATAGACGGTGCTTCAACTTGTAAATTCCATTAACATCAAGGTCCCGGAAATTCCGTCGGGACACGTGTCCAATCAACGCGAATTCGCAGCTAACTAGTGAATTTATATGAACGAGTAGCAACGCAATTTACTATTTAACGATCCGTTCTAATTGTACAATTACATACAGTCCATATAACGAGTAGATCACAATATTCCGGGAAATAATTGTTAATCGTAGTCATCTACGCTTTCACTGACCTTTGACATATTTACAGAATTCAAATTACGACGAGAGGATTAAATATTTAGAAATTTGAGAATTTGGTCACTTTGAAGCTTGAAAATTTGGTTACTTTGAAACTTGAGAATTTGGGTACATTGAAATCTAGGATTATAAAATTTAATTTTTATTAAATAGTATTAAAAATATCTTTTTTGGGAAATAATAGTACATGTAGTAAGTATTTTTAGTAAAAAGAGAACTGCTAATTTATGGGTTAATTTAAATTTATGAGTGAACGAGATTGAGTAGACAGTTTCGAGAACCTTTCAAACAATCACGATCGCTTGGAGAAAGTTACGGGACAACCCTGTTCGTTAATTAATAGGTTCGACGACGAGTTGACGCCAGGAATAATTGACATCGGATCGAGAATCGACACACCTCCTTTTCGCACGATCGATTGCTGTTTCGTTAGCAGTGTAAGGATATATAAATGCGAAACACTGAGGCGTTCCGAATTTCTGATTTTCTGCATTCTCAAATTTTGGAATTCTCAATTTCCCAAATTCTCAAATTTCGGAATTTTTTAATTTTGGAACTCTCAAGTTTCCGAATTCTCAAATTTTGGAATTTTTAAATTTTGGAACTCTCAAGTTTCCAAATTCTCAAATTTCGCAATTTTCAAGTTTTGGAACTCTCAAGTTTCAGAATTCTCAAATTTCGGAATTTTTAAATTTTGGAACTCTCAAGTTTCCGAATTCTCAAATTTCGGAATTTTCAAGTTTTGGAACTCTCAAGTTTCCGAATTCTCAAATTTCCAAATTCTCGAAATTCCCGAATTCTCAAATTTCCAAATTCTCGAAATTCCCGAATTCTCAAATTTCCAATTTCTCAAGTTCCCGAATTGTCAAATTTCCAAATTCTCAAATTTCAGAATTCTCGAAATTCCCGAATTGTCAAATTTCCAATTTCTCAAGTTCCCGAATTCTCAATTCCCCGAATTCTCAAATTTCCAAATTCTCAAATTTTGGAATTCTCGAAATTCCAAATTCTCAAATTTCAGAATTCTCGAAATTCCCGAATTCTCAAATTCCCAAATTCTCGAAATTCCCGAATTCTCAAATACCTGAATTTTCAATTTCCCGAATTCTCAAATTTCCAAATTCTCAATTCCCCGAATTCTCAAATTCCCAAACTCTTCCACTCTCACATTTCACGATCTCAGTATTACAAAACGTATTTTTAACAGAATTAAAGTGAATATAGGTTAAGCCCGTATCGAGTTAATTATTAACACTTTCTGTGTATTAAAGGTAGCTTCGGTATTGTATTAGATTAGGATATCTTCCGTTTGATTCGAAAGTAGGTTAAAAGCATTGAAGCTTCCTGTAAGTTAATTAACTCCTGCCAAAAACTAATTATTTTCTTTTCGAGTAATCTTTTAACGCCTTAATTGATTACTTTAGATTTAACATCATCAAATATTCAAAAACACAATGTACAAAACAAATTAGCAACATTACTATATTATATTAAAAATGTATTAATATAATTGCTGTTACATTATCATTTGTTACAAATTTGTTAACAAATTTTTCAGTGCTTGTTTTTTATATTGTTTATTCAAGATTTCTATTTTTACTATCAATATTAACATCATACCATCAATATCAACGTTAAAATGTTTTTTAAAGTGAATCTTCATGATCTAACCAGACAATATGAATCATGTCTGATTCAAACACCTATTGACATAGTACAACCTTCTCCACAAATGACTACAAATCCCATTATCGAAACATTTACCAACAATATTAAAAAAAAATGAATCCACAATAAACAGTTTTAGAAGTTTTATTTAGAAACTTCCATACGATTAATCCCGTTATAATAATAAAACCTCTTGAAGGTTAAGTTTTAATAAAGTAATAGAAAGATCTTTTAGCTGCTCGTCCTTGGAAACTAAGCTTCCACGCTGAAATGCGTTCGTCCTTCGAAAGATTACTCTGAAACGAGGACGAACTTGTGCAAACAGCTCCGTTCGTATCTTTGCTTAATATCATTATTTAATATCTTCAAAACGTTTTCAAATTTTCAAACGTTCTAACTTACGAATCTACAAACCTCTTCAACTATCTTTTAATTATCTTTAGGATCTCAAATTTACAAGTTTTCAAGTTTTATGTTTTCTTAATTAGCACATTTCTTGAATGTACATAAATTTTTTAAATATACAGAGATTTCAAGTTCTTAATTATTAAAGTTATGTTTTTAGATTTTCTTTTGAACTTGCAAATTTAATAATTCTTGTGTTTGTACATTTTTTATTTTGTACATTGACAAATTTAAATAATTTTCATATTTATTAAGGTGGAGATAAACAGAGTTACAAATATACTAATTTTCAGAGTTACAAGTTTTCAAATTTTTCTTCAATCTTGTATCGTAAATTTCCTGTAGCGTTGTTTTCTTAATTTATCTAATGTCGAAGTTTAAATAAAAATTTGCTGATTTAATGAAAATTAGGAAATTTCAATATTTCTCTTTTATTTGAGATACATGGTATGGGGGGTTGGAAATTTGGAGGGTTTGGAAATTTGAGGGGTTGGAAATTTGAGGGGTTGGAAATTTAAGGGGTTTGGAAATTTGAGGGGTTGGAAATTTGAGAGTTTGGAAATTTGAGGGGTTTGGAAATTAGAGAGTTTGGAAACTTGAGGGGTTGGAAATTTGAGAGTTTGGAAATTTGAGAGTTTGGAAATTTAAGGGGTTGGAAATTTAAGGGGTTGGAAATTTGAGAGTTTGGAAATTTGAGGGATTGGAAATTTGAGAGCTTGGAAATTTGAGAGTTTGGAAATTTGAGAGTTTGCAAATTTAAGGGGTTGGAAATTTGAGGGGTTGGAAATTTGAGAGTTTGGAAATTTAAGAGGTTGGAAATTTGAAGGGTTGGAAATTTAGAGATTTGGAAATTTCCTCCCGCACTTATCTCAATTATAAATTACAATCGACACATCTGAAGCACCACATAAATTCTCATTCTGCAGAATCCTCCACCCTACCCTCCACTTGATGATTTTTCACTTACCGTACAAACAAATGAATCCATAAAATCATTCTCAGAACACCTCCGACAAGTCATCGCACAGTTCCAAAGAAACCAGCCCTATGACGAATCTAATTACCGATCCATCATACTTATTGCAAACTTCTGTTCACGCGTGTTGACAATTTGCAACACGTGCCAACGATGACGTTGAACAACTCGTGCACGTATTTACGAGTCTCGGTTCATTCATAAAAGCGTAACTTCCTCAAGCATATTGCTCCTCTCACCTGGTCGTCATGACAACAGTTATTTTCATTCATGCCAGTCCGCGTATTACGCGAGTCGCGAGATTTTCTCGATACTCGTGACTCACGTAAGCTAGTAGTACTCAAGAAGTGGCTCATCTCGCGGAAATCATAGCACTTCTGGTTACGTAAACCGCGACGAGTCTCGTGGTGTAAATAAGTCGTGTGTACCGAGTATCGTAGCATCGGTTTGGTTGGCTAATAAGCGGAAATATGTCAGCAAACTGATCTGATTAAATGTACACAAAGCATGGAGTGTGGCGTACTTGCGTAGGCAAAACTGCAATATAGGGAAAGGATTTGTTAGTTATTTGATATGGGGAAGTATTCTGATCTAGCTACGGTATTAGTTTTTTTAGGTTAATAGGTAGGATTCAAATACTTGATTCTTTGGATTTATTGGTTGTTGATTCGATGTTTCAGAGTTTCAATTTTTTCAATTTTTGGAGGTGGTAGTTTTGGAAGATGTGAAGGTTAGATTTTATGAATTTTCTATTGCGAGTATTCAGGGATTCAAGGATTCAATAATTCAATAATTCAGTAGTTTACCACTGGTCAGAAGATTATTATGTTAAATGTTATGTATAGGAAGTCGAGAGAGAAATGGCCTTCTTAAGGCCTCCTTACTTTCTCCTGAAAGGTAACCCGAGGAAGGTAATCACCTTCTTACGGAGATAAATTTGTTGTAAAAGTGATTCATGCTTCTGGGTAGTGTCTCTTTGATAACTATGTCAGCTGCTGCTACTTTACTCTTTGTTCGTTTATTTTCTATTTCGGACGCTATTTCTGTTAGTTAGTATTATAAATTTGGACAGTTAGAGTTGCAGAAATTAAGAATGCAGACATGTAGAACTTTAGGAATGTTGATGTATAATATTTGAAAAAAAAAGAAATTTTCAAACGTTCAAATCTGAAATACCAAGCTTGAAAATTTGGATCAGTGAGAATTTGGAAATGTGAAAATTTAGAAATGTGGAAACAGAGAAATACCGAAATATCAAGCTTGGAAATTTGGATGAGTAAGAATTTGAAAATGTGGAAATTTAAAAACATAGAAACAGAGAAGTACTGAAATGTCAAGCTTGGAAATTTGGATGAGTGAGAATTTGGAAATGTGGAAATTTAAAGACATAGAAACCTAGAAATACTGAAATATCAAGCTTGGAAATTTGGATAAGTGAAAATTTGGAAATGTGGAAATTTAAAAACATAGAAACCTAGAAATACAGAAATATCAAGCTTGAAGATCAATCAAAAATTAAAAAAGTAGAAATGAACAAATGTAAAAATCTAAAAATGTAGAAATATAAAATTTGCAGAACCGTAAAATTGTACAAATTTACCAGTGTCACAATATTAAATTAAACACACGAAACTTAAAGAACGGACAGAATAAACGATGCAGAAATATGCACGTATAACATGTGTTCTACTGAATAAGCCATGCGTTAATCATGGTGTAATGAGGTTTGTTACAGAGCGAGCGCTTCGGGTCAGCCTTTATTCGATGTTACAGAAAACCGATAAACTCTTAAATTAATTACAACGTGCTAATGAAAGATACATACCGCAAATATAATTACTTCCAGGATGATAAACTTCTCTATAATGGCAGACTATAATGTTCCTTTATTTCAAGCGTGTGTATAATTATAATTAACAAGCGTTATTACGGTATTGCATAAAATATATCTCGTTTAATTTCTTTATCAAAATTAAAGCGTTGCGTTTTGCTCTTTATGAGCGGATGCAATTAACTTTGGAAGATAATTTCGGATTGAATATCAGGTCGTTGTGCGTTAAGTGATCGATTTTGGAATGTGATTGACACAATTTGAGAACATGAAAGCAACGAAATAACACTTGTGGTTAATTTGAAGCGTAGAAGCTTTTGTTTGATCTTGAGCTTTCAACTAATGCTTCACTAGTCGTATCAAGGTTTATATGTCATCAAATTGTGTCAGACTTTACATGTTTTTAAATTAGTCATTTACTGTGTTGAAGTCAGACATTTCGTATGGAGGACATTAACCTCTTAGAGGTTAAAATTTGAGGTTAGAAAATAAAGTGACACGCTCATGGAATTATATTTTGTTAATTTTAAATTGGTTATGATTAAATTAGAAAATTATGAAAGTATTGACAATATACAAAAATAAAGACAATCTTCATGTGTGTATATGTATGTGTGCATATGTGTGACTGCATGTGCACTGTATGTGGTTGTTGAATTAAAAGAAAACTAAACTAAATATGTGTACATTAATTCTTTTCATGTATGCATATACATAGACAGTATGTCAATGTAATTAAACAGGTTAAATAATTAATTAGTTAAATAGTTAAATAGTTAAATAGTCAAATACTTACATTCTTAAATGGTTAAACTCTTAAATAAATAAACAGTTAAACAGATTAAATAGTTAAGTAGTTAAAAAGATGAAACAGTCAAATAGTTAATATAATAATTTTGTTAAATAAAGCTCTAAATATATTCATATATTATATATGATATTTATTAGTGCTCTCATGTGAAAGACATATCAGATGTCCATTCTGACAGGCAGATAAATATCGGCAGGGTCAACCATTTTCACCCCAAAAGGAACCATTATGGTCGAGGCTCAGTTCTTAATGAGGGAACCGCATTAAAAGTGACTCACTTCCGGTGCAGCTCTGGCCAGCTAATGCACAAATTGCGAGTCTAATCGTTCCTTCGTAATCTCCAAAACTATGTGTTCTACGTTTCGGTTAGCTTTTATCTGTCACGTACGCAGTTTCTTATCTCTTACCACGATAACTATAACCTCAAACGGTTGCACCTCTTAAAAAATTTTTACAAGCAACTGCACTTTGTCAGAGTTCTCTTGATTTTGATGTCTTGGAGTATTGATTTGGATTTGGACTTGCATTTGGACTTGGATTTGGACTTGGATTTGAATTTGGAGAATTGAGGAAGTTTGGGGTTTGAGGATTTTGGAGTTTAGAAATTGTAGGACTTAGAAATACTACATTTTAATGTTTCAATTTAATAATACATATTAGTACTACAATTTAGTACTACATTTTAACATTACAATTTAATACTGCAATTTAATATTACAATTTAATACTACAGTTTCATACTACAATTTAATATTTCATATTAAAACTACAATTTAACACTACATTTTAATATTACAATTTAATATTACAATTTAATACTACAATTTTATACTACACATTAGAACTACAATTTCATACTACATTTTAAAACTACAATTTAACACTACATTTTAATATTACAATTTAATATTACAGTTTAATACTACAATTTAATACTACATATTAAAACTACAATTTCATACTACATTTTAATAAAACATTTTAATATTACATTTTAATACTACATTTTAATAAAACATTTTAATATTACATTTTAATACTACATTTTAATAACACAATTTAATACTACATTTTAATATTACAATTTAATAAAACATTTTAATACTACATTTTAATAAAACATTTTAATATTACATTTTAATACTACATTTTAGTAATACAATTTAATACTACATTTTAATATTACAATTTAATAAAACATTTTAATACTACATTTTAATAAAACATTTTAATATTACATTTTAATACTACATTTTAATAATACAATTTAATACTACATTTTAATATTACATTTTAATAGTACATTTTAAGAAATTCAACAAGGTACAACATGTTTGAAGATGTACGAAAATTGAATTTCACAAAATAAACCCATAAGAAAACCAATTTCCATCGAAACGGATAATCGTTTCCCCGTCAGCCATTTTCCAAGAAATCTCTGCAGTACATAAAAGGACAATTATCCATGTGATATTACGCGCGCAAATAACTGTGGGAGCCAATTCTTTGCAATATCCTGTCTTCTTGTGTACTTTCACAGTCGTGTACTTATGAAACGCAACTTGCCTCGAAGAATCTAATCCTGAGCATTATCGAGTCTTTGACAAAAACTAGGACAACAGACCTCGTATTCATATAGCTTCGTTATGGAATTTCTAATATCCTATTTTCCTCGTTATTCCCTTGCCTTTACGAAACGCAACTATGACCCAATATGTTGCATCGAAATAAGCCGATTCCTGTATCTCTGAACAAAGTATGTTTACGAGCGCGGTTTAGAACCAGAATCGACGTCCGATGCATATAAGAAATTGTTCGGAGGCAGAAAAACGCAATGGTAAAATGTGGAGGAACTGAAACGAGCGGTGCAAATGGAAGGGCCTCGAGCACCAAGGGAAATGGAGCAAAGCAATAGAACTCATCGGCCACGTTTCCGTGGAACTCTGGCTAACAATGAGAGAAAGGAACACGCATTTTTCTTTCGTTTAATGCTACCTCGTTTGTTGCCTGCTGAAACTATCCTTCGATGCAACAAAGTTGCGTACAGTATCGCTTGAGTAACATTTTTCGATGAAAACTCTTTGCACACATTTTCGTATGTGGGTCACATATGCAATATTTATATTGTACTCTACTGATACTTTCTTTTTTCTTCTCAATCCATTATCGATGTGTTTTTAGCATTTTTGTTTTGAAGAAAAGTTTGTGCAATTTTTGTTGATATTTCTGTTCAAACTTAAAAATGAAATTTTTGTACAAATTTGAAAAAATAAAACTTCTGTTCAATCTTGAAAACATGAAACTTCTGTTCAATCTTGAAATAATGAAACTTCTGTTCAAATTTGCTAAATGAAATCTCTATTGAACCTTGATAAATGAAGTTTCTGTTCGAGCCTGAAAAAGTGAATTTGTGTTTAAATTCCTTAAATCAAATTCCTGTTCAAGCTTGAAAAAATTAAATTTCTGTTCAATCTTGTTAAATGAAATTTCTACTGAATCTTGAAAAAATGAAGTTTCTGTTCAAATTTGCTAAATAAAATTTCTATTGAACCTTGATAAATTAAATTTCTGTTCGAGCCTGAAAAAGTGAATTTGTGTTTAAATTTCTTAGATTAAATTTCTGTTTAAATTTCAAGAATTGAATTTCTGTTCAAACTTGAAAAAATTAAATTTCTGTTCAATCTTCAAAAAATGAAATTTCTGTTCAATCTTCAAGAAATTAAATTTCTGTTTAATCTTGAAAAAATGAAATTTCTGTTGAAATTTGCTAAATGAAATTTTTATTGAACCCTGATATATAAAATTTCTGTCCAAGCCTGAAAAAGTAAATTTGTATTTAAATTTCTTAAATTAAAATTCTGTTCAAGCTTGGAAAAATTAAATTTCTGTCTAAATTTTCTAAATGAAATTTCTATTCAACCTTGACAAATTAAATTTCTGTCCAACCCTAAAAAAGAAAATTCATCTCCAAATTCTCTAAATAAAATTCATGTCCCAGCTAGAAAACTTAAATTTCTCTTCAACCATATAAAATTAAAGTACCTTCTAAATGTTCAAAAAATAACAGTATAATTGCATAAATTTCGTTCCAGTCTGTTATTCAACGATGAGGAAATATTCGTCCAAATATTATCTCGTACAGGGAGGTTCGCCCCACATGCTTGCGTAACACAAAGTAACTCGTAATTGCAAAAGAATTTGGCAATATATAGCAAAGCCGTGAGAATAAGCTGAAATAAAATGATTCCCTCATTAGCGTCGCAATGAAATGCAAATTCGTAATGGTCGAGTGGCCAGAACAGGTTTCGAATTGTTTCCCTGTTGCATTGTAGGCGACAGAACGCCACGCGAGGCATTGCACGAGCAATAATGACGAAATTTCAGTCATTACCATTTTACGTGGATTCGCGGAAGCATAAAGTGTGCCAAGCATCTCGCCAGGTATCTCTGCTGGTATTCCATTTTTCTATGAGTCAGAAAATTCGTGCTCTTACCTATAGTTGCTACGTAATTTTGTTACGTTCTGCTTTGACGAAAATGAGTGGTCGAATCTTCGTTGCTTTGGAAATTATAGCAATTTGTTTTATTTTCTTGTGGTACTATTTTTGTGAATTCAGTATGTCACTGTACTACTGGTTTAGTATAATATTTAAATATATTGATTCAAGAATACTTGGATTATAATGTCTGTAGATATTAACATTCTTAGGTCTATCATATATGTACTTTGATACTCTACATGTATGTCCACATATGTCCATGTATGTCCACATATGTCCACATATGTCCATATACATATACATTTGTATATGCATACTAACATTCTTAGGTCTGTCATCCATGTACCTTGATACTCTACATATATGTCCACATATGTCCATATATGTTCACGTATGACCATATACATATATGTACCACATATGCAGACTAACATTCTTAGGTCTATCATCCATGTACCTTGATACTCTATATATATGTTCACACATGTCCATATATGTTCACATATGTTCACACGTGTCCATATATGTTCACATATGTCCATAAACACATATGTATATGCATACTAACATTCTAAGTCTATCATCCATGTACCTTGATATTCTACATATATGTCCACATATGTCCATATACACATATGTCCACATGTCCACATATCCACATGTTCACATGTCCACATATACCCACATCGTCCACTGTATATCCTACATGTAAGTCCACATATCGACACATCCCTAAATCCTAAAATTCTCTGCTTTCCTTGATCTGTATATTCCTTAACTCTTAACATCCTAGACTTCTACATGAGACTCTATCTCTAAATTTGACTATCTAATTGAACCTACAGGAAGAACCTCAAGTTAGATACTTCCACATGATGAACCACATAATCAGAAAAACCATCTTCCAATACTTCGCTAACAGAGTTCGTCCATAGACTCGTATCCAATACGGAACTTAATTATTCACACGATAATCAGTCTTGATATTTGTATCATGCAAGAAGTATATAAACCACGCAAGAAAGTGTATTAAATTATATACTACGTATAAAATATGCAAACAGTGCGAATTAATGTAGCACTCTAGATCAACTGGAAAGAGAAAACACCCGATACAATCATGCATTTGCATAAAGACTAATAATTGCACAATAATAAAATCATTGCTTTAGAAATCCAAGTGGAAACTTTCTAATTAAAATAGTGACTGATTACCGACGACGCGATTCAGGATCGGTCTTTCACCTAAAACGCGTGCGTTAAATGGCTAAATCCACGACGGTGTTGTGCTGTTTAACGTTCTGCAAGTGTGCACACGTGTTCCACCGTAAATTTCTAATCATCGTGAAATCTGTCCGTTCGGAGGAACGTGAAAGTTCGCCAAGTGGCCATTCGATGATGATATACGATGTAATTTTCTGATTCTTAATTTTCCACGTAGACCGAGACCGTGTGATTAACGACGAAATCGCGCGACGATGAAAAAAAATATCTCATTTTCCATGGTAAGCGTAGATACCTGTTTATGTACTTTCGACCACAATTTCCAATTCTGTTTTCGAAGTAATCCGCACTCGCACGCGGAGAAAGTAATTGTTATTTAACGCGGGATTTTTACAATTTCTCTTTCGCGGGATTATATAATTTTTATGCCGACTGTACCGATTCGCATCCGGCTCGGTGAAAATTCACTTCTCAACCTGGACATCATATGGTAATTTGGAGGATGATGGAGGGGGTGGAGGATAGTGGAGGAGGTGGAGCAAGGTTTGAGGGATTTGGGAATTGCAGGTTTTTGGATTTGGGAATTTTGAAATTTTAGGGGCCTAGAAATTTGGGAGCTTGGAAATTTGAGGGTTTGGAAAAAAAAAAAAAAAATATACAGGTCGAATTGAGTAACCTCCTCCTTTTTCGAAGTCGGTTAAAAATATGGGTGCGTAGAAATTTAGGAGCGTGGAAACTTGGAGACGTGGAAATTTGGATTCGTAGAAATTTGGGAATATGGAGATTGGGAGTGTAAAAATTTGGGAGCTTGAAAATTTGAAGGTGTGGAGATTGGGAGCGTGGAAATTTGAGGGTGTGGAAAATTTGGGTGCGTAGAAATTTAAGAGCGTGGAAACTTGGAGGCGTGGAAATTTGGGTTCCTGGAAATTTGGGAATATGGAGATTGGGAGCGTAAAAATTTGGGAGCTTGAAAATTTGGAGGTGTGGAGATTGGGAGCTTGGAAATTTGAGGGTTTGGAAAATTTGGGTGTGTAGAAATTTAAGAGCGTGGAAATTTGGAGACGTGGAAATTTGGGAATATGGAGATTGGGAACGTGAAAGTTTGGGAGCTTGAAAATTTGAGAGCGTGGAAATTTGAAGGCGTGGAGATTGGGTGCGTGGAAATTTGAGGGGTTGGAAATTTAGAAATTTGGAAATTTAAGAGTTTGGAAATTTGAGGGGTTGGAAATTTAGAAATTTGGAAATTTGAGAGTTTGGAAATTTGAGAGTTCGGAAATTTGAGAATTTGGAAATTCGGTGATTTGAAAATTGTAGAAGTGGAAAATCCAGAAGTTTACAAACCACCTAACCCAAGAATCTCTAAATTTTTACTTAAAGAAAGCTTCCCCCAGAACACACAACGCTCCACATCAATCTCCACATTCCCTGTCCCAATATTCTCCACCCAAAGAAACAAACTTCAACTTAAACTCATCAATATCATCGACAGAAGAATTTCAGACACCCAACAAAACTTTGTAACCGCAAATAAATACGAGAAAGCACAAACAAGTTTTATTACGCTCGTTTAAAGTACAAACACCTGAAGCTACAAATATACTGAAATGATAAAGCTTCGACAAGAAACATGTTACAGTTCGCACCTGCGGTATAAGATGCGTCGTTGAAATGACCTGTTTGATGACAAACGTGGAAAATACCGTGACACAAAGTAAAACAGCAGACACGCACCATTTCTGGCGCATTCTCGAGCAACGTGATGCACACACTGGGTGAATACATCGACGTAAGAAAATACGATTCGCGCGAAAGTAATGCATAAAGCGTGAATAAGTCACTGGAGAAAGCGTTGCATACGTTTCTTTCTCGATTCGAATCGCGTTCGACGTTGAACATCTAAACTTCTATTTTTATCGTATTCTTCGGATTGTACAATAACTTGAAGGTTGAGAATTGCTTCTAATCTAATCTATATGAGTATGTATATAGTGAAATCGAGCTTTTAATGCATTTTGTAAATATGGATGTTATCTTTTGGTGAAATTCTCAATTTTGTTTGGTAATGGACTCATTGAAGAAATTAGAAATTTTTTTATTGGTGACACACGTTATATCGCCACGCGTTAATAGTGCTACGCGTCAGAATCTCCACGCGTTAGAATTTCCACGCATTATATCGCCACGCGTTAAAATTTCCTCGCGTTATATCGCCACGCGTTAATAGTGCTACGCGTCAAAATTTCCACGCGTTAGAATTTCCACGCATTATATCGCCACGCGTTAGAATTTCCACGCGTTATATCGCCACGCGTTAGAATTTCCACGCGTTATATTGCCACGCGTTATATCGCCACGCGTTAATAGAGCTACACGTCAAAATCTCTACGCGACAGAATCTCCACGCGTTAATAGTGCTACGCGTCAAAATCTCCACGCGACAGAATCTCCACGCGTTAGAATTTCCACGCGTTATATCGCCACGCGTTAGAATTTCCTCGTGTTATATTGCCTCGCGTTATATCGCCACGCGTTAATAGTGCTACGCGTAGGAATTTCTACGCGTTAGAATCTCCTCGCGTTATACCGCCACGCGTTAGAATCTCCACGCGTTAGAATCTCCTCGCGTTATATTGCCACGCGTTATATCGCCACGTACTATATTGTCACGCGCTAATAGTGCTACACATTAGAATCTCGACATGTTAATAGTGCTACGCGTTAGAATCTCAATGCATTATATCACCAAGCATTAGAATCTCAACGCATTATATCACCACGCACTATATCGCCACTAGTTGTATTGCTACGCGTTATATCTCTGTCCGTTAACATCAGAATCTGTTAGAACCTCCACTCGCTATATCACAATTAAGCCTTCACATATTAGAATCGACTCTCGTTATATTGCCACGTGTTATATCGTCACACGTTGATATTGCTATATGTTATATAATGACACGTTAATACTACTACTCAATATTAATATTATATTACTACAATAACACTACTACAATAATATTAGAAATTCTTTGCATTATATCGCCATATAGCGCCACTCGTTGTACCTCTTATAAGATACAAATAAAGTTCTAGGATCTCACCTCGTAATCTAATTACCCCAGTGATGAAAACGTCGAAGTGTTACATCGAAGAAACTGTCATTAATCAGTCGAAGAAATTTATCTTCTTCATGGTCCGATAAAGAAGGCACATTTCTCCGAATGTTTTCGAGCGATCTGTTTATCTTAATTGCAGAAAGGTGTGTTAAAAGGCGGAAGTGGGGCCAGTTTTATTGCACTTAGCCGGTGGAACACCGAGAGACGAGAAAGGTTTCTTTTTTTCGAGAGAGCAATTATGTCGTATTGCACCGTTCAGGTCGTAAGATAGCTGAATCTGGCTTGCATGCTTTCCTTTCTTTTTCACCGCTAGAAATCTCGGATGAATCACGCACACAATACGTCGCGGTTCCTTTTTTAACGCGGAAAGAAAAGATAATCGTACGTCCGATGATCTAGATTTTAATCTCTGATTCCCTGTAATGTTTTCGTATTCTTTTATTGAGCTAATCAGCGAGTGATTAACGAGGAGATGGTTATACAGAATCGGAACGTGATCTTGTTCAAACGTAGGCATTTAATTAGTCAACGAGCCGCTAAGGTAACACGGTTCGAAACACTCATACGGATTTCCGATGGTGAGTCATTAATAGTCATGTGTGCTCGTATGTACATGCGTCTATGGCAGGTGAAATCATAGCTGTCAGCATTTCTAGAATTCTTTGAAAATTCTTCGAGACGCTATGTGATCATTAACCATAGACACTTTTGCCAATTCGTCAAGCTTTTATTTCGTTGCAATATCTTGCGAAGTACTCTGAGTTTTCCGATGGAAATTTCGAAATGTATATTTGAGTCACTTTACGTAAACACTGTGTTAATCAAGTGTACGTTAAAACGATAATTTTATTCAGAATGAAGGAAGAAAATTAATTTTGTGACAAGACAAGTTTCTGTGAATTTGAGGATTTAGAGAATTTGGGTATTTGGAATTAGAAATTTTAAAATATAGTACAAGTTTGAAAATGCATTCAAACATTAAAAAATTTGTACTAACAAGTTCAAAATTAAGAATCCAGATCTCGAAATTTTCTACATTTCCAACCTAACCTCCCTAACCAACCTTCCAAACAAAGAAAAATTACCACACAAAGTTGCACTAGAAGTCTTTTTCACACGTCCATAAAATGCTAATTCTGAATGGACGATGCTCCATTTTCTGCAACTCTTCAAAGAACCGCAATTCAAGAAAGAAACATAATTTCCATCGTACAACAATGCTATAAGCAGAAGCAGAATCCCGATAGACCAACAAATTTCACTCGCAGACTTTGACCGTAAGTGGACAATAGTGGATCCTATTATGCCGCCGCGTTTACGAGGGTGTACACGCGTGGGTGTCGTACGTGTACACGCGAGATTCATCCGCCTTTGTTGCCAGCTGAGGGAAAAAAGGAAGACGAAAAAAAAGTACGAAGAGGAGGATGAGACAGAGGTGCGCTCGGCGTCGACCAGACAGCTGTCTGACCTGATTCTACGAAAGGGTTTCCAATCATAATGACAAGGTGGGCGAGCGTTTTAAAGAACGAGACGGTGGCCAGATGCACTGTGGGAAATCGATGTTCCTCTTTATGCTGCTCGTATGTATAAAAGACATTTATGTGGATGACAAACGAAGTCATTTTAATCGAATATGCTAGTAGCAGAAGACGGTTTCTCTTTAAACTGCTTGTCTTAACACGGACATGTGCAGTTTGGACATTTACGCATATGACGAATGAAGTCATTTTAATCGAAGTTGCAACTAAGATAGCAGATTTCTCTTTGGGACGGTTGTCTTAACATGGACATGTGCAGGAGTTTGGACAGTTACGATGTGACGAATGAAGTCATTTTAATTGGGTTGCAACTAACCAAAGATTGCAAGTTTCTCTTTAACCTGCTTGTCTTACATATTTGGAAACTCGGTTATGACAAAGTCACTTTTAATCGAAGTTATTGCTAGAAGATTTCTCTTCGAGCGTGTCTTAACATGTTAAGTTTCAACATTTTATTCGACAAATGAAGCCGTTTTAATCGAAGCTGCTACTAAGATAGCAGATTTCTCTTTAAGATGCTTGTCTTAACGTAGACATGTTAAGTTCCGATATTAATGCATTCGACAAATGAAGCCATTTTAATCGAAGCTGTTAATAGCGGAAGGTAGCAGATTTCTCTTTATGCTGGTTGTCTTCACATAGACATGTTAAGTTCCGACATTTATGCGTTCGACAAATGAAGTCATTTTAATCGAAGCTATTAGTAGAAGATTTCTCTTTATTTTGGTTGTCTTAACATGGATATGTTAAAAAGTTCAGACATTCAATGAAGTCTTCATCGAAGATGACGTTAATAGAAGAACAGCAGCGACCTCGCATGGCGGCAAATTCAAATCTGTCCATATGCAGATGAAATTTTATGAGAGACTAAGTTCCAAATTTTTTACATCCAAATTCCCTAGTTCCAAAATTCTTTAGTTCCAAATTCTAATATTATTTCATAATTTGAATTAATATCGAGCATCAATTATTATAATAAATGAAACAATTTATTTTATAATATCATTTTATAATTCTCATAATTTGAATTAATTTCGAGCATCACTTATTCTAGTAAATGAAACAATTTATTTTATAATATCATTTTATAATTGTCTCATAATTTGAATTAATTTCGAGCATCAATTATTATAATAAATGAAACAATTTATTTTATAATATCATTTTATAATTCTCATAATTTGAATTAATTTCGAGCATCAATTATAACCACTGATTATAATATCATTTTTTGTTATACAACAATTCAGACTGGTTTCACGTATCGTCAACAATTTCATTATTTAACAATTTAGTACCCCGTATTTTAAGGCCACAAATAAATAAGGATTCCGTCCCAAAGCCATAAAAATATTTCACCAATCCGTGACACATAAAAGCAGATATAAAAATGCGAACGAGTCTCCATAAAACATTAACATCGACAGCAGTGTTAAAATTTTTACGCGGTAATAGAGAAAGCTTTTCACGATTCTATATCAATAACCCCGTACAAAAAATTCAAACATCGTCCGCCATTTTCTCATCGATCAAATATTTATCAACGTTTCTATCCGTTTCACGAGGCAGCAATTTCACGTCCGACGACATAAATTTCGTCGAATAACTCACGTTCCGTTCGCAAAAATACCAATCCGTATTGTTATTTATCGGGCATCGTAGTCACGAAAAAGATTGATTCGGCGCGCACCAATAAGCTTCCCCGATCACGTAATGACAACTGTTGATAATGGATCGTCCGATATTTCGATCGTGTAAACTCCGTTGCATGGAACATCGTGATTACCATGAGCAACATTGTCTATTAAAACTAATATGAATCTCCCTTAGGAAAGAACGAATTGGTTTAGAAATTTCTTTATCGTAGAACGCTGAGAATTTTATACACTCCTCGAAAGCAGGAAGGAAGTTTTGCAATCATGTCCTTTTCACTTGCTCGGTCATGCTACATTCGATTTTCATGCAGATTCATCTTATGGACGGAAAGAATGTATTGGTGTCGAGCTAAGTGCTGCGTCATGCATGTTCATTTTTAATGGGCTCGGATATTGCAATTTTCGAAATTGTGGTAATGGAGGTGTAATTTAGGGATTTCAACATATGGGTTTTTGTGTTGAGAATTGGAAAATTAGGGGAAATCGACAATTTTGAAATATTGGTAATTGGGGGAATAGGGAGTTTGGGGATTAGGAAATTTTGGAACTAGGAAATTTTGAAACTGGGGAATTTGAAACTAAGGAATTTTGGGATTAGAGAGTTTTGGAATTAGGAAATTTGGGAACTGGGGAATTTTGGAACTGGAGAAATTTGGAACTAGAGTTTTGGAACTAGAGAGTGTTGGAACTAGGGAATTTTGGAAGTGGAGAATTTGGAACTAGGGATTTTTGCAACTAGAGAGTTTTGGAACTAGAGAGTGTTGGAACTAGGAAATTTTGAAACTGGGGAATTTGAAACTAAGGAATTTTGGGATTAGAGAGTTTTGGAATTAGGAAATTTGGGAACTGGGGAATTTTGGAACTGGAGAAATTTGGAACAAGAGTTTTGGAACTAGAGAGTGTTGGAACTAGGGAATTTTGGAACTAGAGATTTTTGCAACTAGAGAGTGTTGGAACTAGGGAATTTTGGAAGTGGAGAATTTTGAACTAGGGATTTTTGCAACTAGAGAGTTTTGGAACTAGAGAATTTGGAATTAGAGAATATTGGAACTAGGGAATTTTGAAATTGGGGAATTCGGAACTAGGGATTTTTGGAACTAAGGAATTTTGAAACTAGAGAGTTTTGGAACTAGGGAATTTTGCAACTAGAGAGTTTTGGAACTAGGGAATCTGGAACTAAAAAGTGTTGGAACTAGGGAATTTTGGAACTGGGAAGTTTGGAACTAAGGAATTTTGGAACTAATATTAATATCTTATAAAAATTGAACAGAAGTATTCTCATCACCTAACCTAACTTAAAAATGAACATTCGAAAAGTACCCTAAATTATTAAGTAAAAATGAAATAATACTATTAACGACGTAACAGTGTACACTTAAAGCGCATCTAAATGATTAAATAAGAATAAAATAAAATGATTGACAATATTAATTTTTGGTAGAAAAATTGAATAAAATTATTTTCGTTAAACATAATATAAACAAAATTGCTATTTCATTATACGAAATTTCAGAGATAAATTATGGAACACTAATTACGGAATAGAGTTTGTAGAAACAGCGACAGCTGGCCGAGCACCGTCGATAATTTAGTATTTTGGACAGTCGAATACTGTTATTAAAAGGAACTTGGAGAAACTTGGGTTTCCAATATCGTGTGCTATTAAGTGCTTAAACAGCAATTGCAGCAATTTATAGATCACTAAATTGTAATATTCTCTCTTGATAAT
Organism: Megachile leachella; assembly: GCA_963576845.1. Taxonomy (NCBI): domain Eukaryota; kingdom Metazoa; phylum Arthropoda; class Insecta; order Hymenoptera; family Megachilidae; genus Megachile; species Megachile leachella. The sequence goes on along the minus strand of OY756254.1, from coordinate 11,363,811 downwards.
CATTTAACAATAATACAAGTATCTTGAGAACATATGTAATTTTGAAGAGTAACATTAGAATTGTTCTGAATTAATCGATATAAATAAATAACGTATCAGAGCTTTAATCACAATCGTTTAATCTGCGTTTCAAGATAACATAGTTGATTACGTAAAATCATTTCGAATCGTTTTGATGAATAATCATTTGTTACGATCTGAAGTAACGTTCCCGAAATAACATGCATCATGAAGTTTATTGTGGATTTAGGTGGAATAATATTTGATATTACTCCAGCTGGAATAATGTGCTTTGCAATGTTTTAATTTTGAAAATTTCAAATTTGCAGGAAATTGCAGGAAATTACTTTGGGATTTTTGGGGTGTTGGGAATTTGGAAATTTGGAATTTTAGAAACTTGGAAAATTTGGGGAAAGTGGAATCTTGGAACTGATGGATTTGGGAATTTTTTGGAACTTTTTGGGAAATTATGGAATTTGGGATGTGTGGAATTGGGAATTACGGAATTTGGGATGTAGGGAATTGGGGAATTGTGGAATTTGGAAATTTGAGAATTTGGAACTTGTGGAATTTGGAAATTTGAGAATTTGGGACTTGTGGAATTGGGGAATTGTAGAATTTGGAAATTTGAGAATTTGGAACGTGTGGAATTGGCAAATTATGGAATTTGGGATGTGTGGAATTGGGGAATTATGAAATTTGGGATGTGTGGAATCGGGGAATTATGGAATTTGGAAATTTGAGAATTTGGAACGTGTGGAATTTGGAAATTTGAGAATTTGGGACTTGTGGAATTGGAGAATTGTAGAATTTGGAAATTTGAGAATTCGGAACGTGTGGAATTTGGAAATTTGAGAATTTGGGACTTGTGGAATTGGAGAATTGTAGAATTTGGAAATTTGAGAATTCGGAACGTGTGGAATTGGGAAATTATGAAATTGGGGAATTGTGGAATTTGGAAATTTGAGAATTTGAAACTTGTGGAATTTGGAAATTTGAGAAATTGGAACTTGTGAAATTTTGGCACTTTAGAAATTTTAGAACTCTAGAAATTTGAAACTTTGAAACTTTGAAACTTTGAAACTTTGAAATTTTGGCACTTTGGCAATTTTAGCACCATAAGAATTCGGAAGCTTAAAATTATATGAATAAAGTAAACACCATTGACCGTTTACATTCGTTAATATTTTGAAAAGTGGCAACGTTGCTAAATATTGGAATTAATGCTCAGTTATCGATATTTAATAGCAAACATACTGAAATCATATTTATTTAACCATCGATAGCAAATAAGTAAATATTCAATTATGCAAATACCAGGAGCACTGATATGAACTTTTTATTAAATTCTATCTTGTGTGTACCACATATGTACTTATGCAAAATGTACATCGTTCATGATACCTGTAATAAAAAAAAATTAACTAATTAAAAACGAAGTTGGGAAAATTCTTGTAGAAATTTTCAAGTCTTCAAATTTCTAAAATTTGTAATTTAAAATTCTTTAATATTGAGTCGAGAATCTGAACATATGAAAAATTAAAAATTTAGAAATCATTCAAAATCATTCAAAAATTTGCAAACCTAAAAATTTCAATCTGATTTCTAAATACAAAAAATTGAAAAAAAGTTCCAAATTCCCTAACTAAAAAACTCAAACCCATCACTACGCGTTACAAACAAAAATCAGTGCAATCGTACAAATCAGTACAACCATAAAAATCCAATTACACCGGCATTGTCACAATAAAGAAACGATAAGGTATAAAATGCCTGCGACATTTTGCAAGAGAAAAAACGAAGATTAGAAGGAAATGACGCATCGAAGAACACGCTTTTTCCGCAGCGACGGAACGGAAGAGTCCAAAGTCACGATCAACTGCGTTATTACACGAGAAACGACAAGAGCGATAGATAACGTTTGATGTCGTATTCGCGTTAGAGAACGATACACTCGCCTTGTAACCCGTGAAACAGGAAGAACGACAACGTATTTTTGTTTTCTTCGCTAGCCAAGTCTGACCGCATGTTACGCTCCTTCGTCGTGTTCTATCGGCTTAAGATCAATGTGTCAAAGCTATGCCACGCATTCGTATCGAAGGTGATCCGAGCTGGACGTTATCCAACGACCGCACCAGAGAGCGAAAACCGCAGACAACTCGATCGCAAAGGCAGATTCTAGTTACGCGACAGGTGACAAAGTTTTCTCTGCTTACAATCGCTCATGAAAGTATTCGAACCCTTGTATCCTAAACTGTTTACGCGTTAACAAATATTTTTTATTGATATGGAAGATAGAATGCGTGGTATGTTAATTTATAGATGCAATTTGTTATACATCTGTACTAGGTGCTGTTTGTTATACATTTATACTGGGAGTAATGTGTTTGTGGATTAGTAAGTTTCTGAATTCGTATATTGGTATTGCAAAGTTTGAGTTTAAACAATTTTTTTAGTATGAGGTTATCAATTTTTGAAAGTTTCGTGTTGTTCAATTTTTGAATACCTTAGTAGGAACAAACTTGGTAAATTGCAATTTTTTAAGTTTTAACTTGATACATTGATAAGTTGCTTAATTTACAGTTTGTTTAATTCTCAGCTTGATAAATTCCTAACTTGCTGAACTCCTAACTTGCTATATTGCTAAGTTGCTTAATTTACAGATTGCTTAATTCCCAACTTGATAAATTCCTAGCTTGCTAAACTCCTAACTTGCTATATTGCTAACTTGCTTAATTTACAACTTGCTTAATTTCTAACTTGCTAAGTTCCTAACTAGCTGAACTCCAAACTTGCTACATTGCTAAGTTGTTTAATTTACAGATTGCTTAAATCTCAACTTGCTAAATTCCTAACTTGCTGAACTCCTAACTTGCTACATTGCTAAGTTGCTGAATTTACAGATTGCTTAATTTCTAACTTGCTAAGTTCCTAACTAGCTGAACTCCTAACTTGCTACATTGCTAAGTTGCTTAATTTACAGCTTGCTTAATTTCTAACTTGCTAAGTTCCTAACTTGCTGAACTCCTAACTTGCTACATTCCTAACTTGCTTAATTTCTAACTTGCTAAGTTCCTAACTAGCTGAACTCCAAACTTGCTACATTGCTAAGTTGCTTAATTTACAGCTTGCTTAATTTCCAACTTGCTAAATTTACAGCTTGCTTAATTTCCAACCTTCTAAATTCCTAACTTGCTAAATTTCCAACTTCCTAAATTCACAACTTCTTAAATTCCCAACTTGTTAAATTCCTAACTTGCTAAATTCCCAACTTTCTAAATTCACAAATTCCTGAATTTCCAACTTACTAAATTCCTAACCTGGTAAATTCCCAACTTGCAAAATTCTCAACTTACTAAATTTCCTACTTGCTAAATTTCTAAATTCTCAAATCCTTAAACCCCTAAACCCTTAAACTCTTAAACTCCTAAATCCCTAAATCCTTAAATCCCTAAATTTCTAAATTTGTAAATCTCCAAACCCTTATATCTCTAAACTGCTAAACTCTAAAATCCCTAAATTCCTAAACTCTAAAATCCCTAAATCCCTAAATCCCTAAATCCCTAAACTCCTAAACTCTAAAATCACTAAATCCCTAAATTCCTAAATTTTTAAATCCCCAAAACCTTATATCCCTAAACTCCTAATCTCTAAATTCCCTAAATCCCTAAATTCCTAAATTTGTAAATTCCCAAATCTCAAAATCCCTAAATCCCTAAACTCCTAAACTCTAAATTCCCTAAATCCCTAAATTCCTAAATTTGTAAATCCCCAAATCTCAAAATCCTTAGATCCCTAAACTCCTAAACTCTAAATTCCCTAAATCCCTAAATTCCTAAATCTGTAAATCCCCAAATCCCAAAATCCCAAAATCCCTAAATTCCCCAATTTGCTCTGAAACCTCTCCAATCTTCCAATCTAAAAAAATTATCCATAAAAACAATGAAACGTAGAAAGGTAAACCCATTTCCGCAATAAAACCGCATGAAGCATAAAATTTTCCTGCGAACTGCAAACTTTCCTTGTTCACGGTCTCCCGAAAAGTGTGTTTCTCAAACAAACACCAAACTCCCAGAAAATCTTGAAACACTTCGAAAATTAATCTATTATCGGATCGAATCTTACAAACTTCATCGAACCTTGAGTCTTTAATCTGAATTGTTAAATTTCGTTTCGACGACTGATAAAAACAATTACTGCTTTCTTATGAATGAACGAGGTGAGTCACACGTCCTCGCGAATCGAGATACGTCTATTCGGTTGTTTTTCTGGGAATCGGATCTATCATACACTCTGGAAACGGTATCGTCATCGATTGACACTGAAATGTTAATGAAAGATATTGAAATTGGTCTGCTGGTACGAGGGGAAGAACGTTACTGATCCGGAACTTGTATCATGTAATCAGAAACGGTAGATGACAGTGAAAGTGCATTATTTACTTATGCTGAATGTTACATAATACTTTGCCGCAATTGAGTTCTATTTATCTATTTTCTTCTGCTTCGTTTGTCTAAATGAAGTATAAAATGTAATATTAAAGAAATAATATGTACAAAAGGCAAGCAATAAAAATTTAATAAAAATGTGTAGAGATATTAATCATGTTTCATCAAATCTCCATACCTGTTTATGTAATACTACTTTGTACGAGCTACTTACATTCAATGTATTAATTGTAAGTCTAAAAATTATTCAAACATTCAAAGACCTTCGCTATACAGAAAAGTATAAGTAGCTGATAAAGTAAACAAACATACTCTGTCTACCTAATATTTATGTAAAGTAACAATGAACAAGCAAGTCGAAATTATTCTCCAAAATAAAAAGCACTCAATAAGATTCAATTAACCCGTTCCTCATTAACCCCTTACATAAGTAAATCCGTAACGCATACAAATTTTACGTTTAATATTAATAGCACTAATTAGAGTGAAACTGTGTTTCAAGCTACATCATTACTTCTTTCTACGAAATTAAAATTATATAAAATAGAGGAGCTATAAAAAAAGAACATTCAGAAATCAGTGTGCGTCGAAGTTGATGAAAACTGTAGAAAAACAAGAGTATGCAGAAAGAGTGTGTATTTGAAACGCGTAAAGCATTTCAAAAAACCTGCTCACCGCTGTAGGGTTAAATCCTTGCCAATTTCCCTTCGCACGATACTGAGACACGTGTGTGTGCGAGACGCGTACAGTCGGGAGCAAATATGACTTGTCTGGGGGGAAATATTGCAATTGGGGAGAAATTCGGGTTCAAGAAATTTTTTGGGATTTTGGATGGGGTGCAAAATTTGAGAGATAGGGAAATTTAAGGGATTTAGGGATTTGGGGTTCTAGGGATTTAGGGGACGTAGAGGTCTTAGGGAACGTAGAGATTTGGAAATTTAGGGATTTGGGAATTTAGAAATTTAGGGTTCTAGGGATTTAGGGGATGTAGAGATTTGGAAATTTAGGGATTTGGGAATTTAGGGATTTGGGAATTTAGGGATTTGGGAATTTAGGGATTTGGGAATTTAGGGATTTGGGAATTTAGGGATTTGGGAATTTAGGGATTTGGGAATTTAGGGATTTGGGAATTTAGGGATTTGGGAATTTAGGGATTTGGGAATTTAGGGATTTGGGAATTTAGGGATTTGGGAATTTAGGAATTTGGGAATTTAGGGATTTGGGAATTTAGGGATTTGGGAATTTAGGGATTTGGGAATTTAGGAATTTGGGGTTCTAGGGATTTAGGGGACGTAGAGATCTTGGGATGTAGAGATTTGGGAATTTAGGAATTTGGGGTTTTAGGGATTTAGGGGACGTAGAGATCTTGGGATGTAGAGATTTGGGAATTTAGGGATTTGGGAATTTAGGAATTTGGGGTTCTAGGGATTTAGGAGACGTAGAGATCCTAGGGTGTGCAGATCTAGGAATTTAGGTATTTGGGGTTCTAGGTATTTAAGGGACGCAGAGGTCTTGAGGTGCAGAGATTTGGAAATTTAGAAATTTGGGAGTTTAGAGATGTTGGGGGTTGAGAGATTCAAGTCTCTAAGGATTTGGTATTTTAGAGACGTTGGTAGTCCAAACATTCAAGTCTCTAGGGATTTGGTACTTTAAAGACGTTGAAAGTCGAAAAATTTAAGTCTCTAAGAATTTAGAAGTCTTGCAACTTTAGGATTTGGACTTAGGAATGTGAGAATCTGGAAATTTTTTATTAAATTTAATTGATAGCTTTCAAATTAATTTACAACCCCCAAAATGAAGAAATTTAGAGATTTATATGCCCTCAGAATTCAAAAATCTCGCAATAGATTTATTTATATATTTCAAGATCCACAAATTTGAAAGTCCAAAAATTTTATAACCAAAGAATGTCCAACCAAACAATTTGCAAACACAAAAGATCCGAAAGAATTCAAATCTACAAATTTAGTCATAACTTGCAAAGAAATCTAAAAATTCCAAGAACTCAAAGTCACCTAACCACAAACCCAAAAATTTCCAAATTTAAGCATTTATATATTTCAAGATCCACAAATTTTATAACCAAAGAATGACTAAGTCCAGAAATGCAAAACCAATTTGCAAACACAAAAGATCCGAAAGAATTGAAATCTACAAATTTAGTCATAACTTGCAAAGAAACCTAAAAATTCAGAGAATCCAAATTCACCTAACCACAAACCCAAAAATTTCAAAATTTAAACAAAAATTGCAAACCGTATACGTGTAATGTTAAAGAAGGCAACATTGCCCTGGAGTGTACACGCGTGTGTGAGACGAAGCATGTAGACGCAGGAGCTAAAGGTGCGTGCGTTAACACTGGGTGCACCGACACGCGTCGCTACACGCTGGAGCATGAGCGTGTATGCGTGTGACGCACACGCGTGCGTGTCTTTCGCCCGCTATTGGCGGGTGGCTGAAGGGAGGGGATAAGGAAAGGCGGGTTGGTGGGGAGAGACGTAGCGACGAGTCCCCTCGGTTTGGAGTAGCGAGTGAGCGAGTGAAAAGCAGTCAGTCAGTTAGCGAGGCAGCCAGAGGCAGGAGCATGTTCGTTACGGGAGCTCTGTCGCGTGGAGCACCCTTCGATTCTCGTTCGATCGATGCGTGATTATGGATCGTTGTGTATACACCTCGCTGTTCCATTGACGTAAACGCACGCGCGAAACGGTGCACTGCCGATCCACTGCCCTCAACGTCTTGTGTTTTTTATTTTAATTTAAGCATTTATTTTTACCTGTGCGTTACGTGAATACCAGGTAACAGTGATACACTTCGGTCCGTTTGTTCGTGCTGTGTTTTTAAGGCTCGTGGTAAGACGATACCCGATAGATCACAGTCGCGCGGACACCAATGGACGTTTCCCACGGTAGTGACGTGCCCTCGGTTTGTTCGTTACACGTGACAAGTGAAAAGACGCTCGCGATATGCCTAGCCAAACCACCACCATACTCCTCAAGTGCTCCATGGTGGATGTACCGGCACTCAACCACGTGAAGCTGAAATCCTTGTACGGGGTAAGTAGATCCACTCGCGCCACAAGATGAGCTCTAGGTGCTATCGATGTAAACAATCCTACCTAGTGGAGATGTTACAGTGAAACACCGAAACTGGAAAATGTCGGTGAAAATGTCACCAAAAACGCCGGTGAAAGATCGAATATTTGATTAAGTTCTTGTACATTCGGACCCTTACCGGTGCATGTCAACAATCACAGTTAGATTAGGTTAGGCGTATGTCGACATTTACCGGTGTAAGTCAGAAATAAGAATATTTAGAAAATATTTCGGATGTACACCAAGCAACTATGTAAATGTTGACATTCACCGGTGAAAGTCGACATTTTCCAGATTTCGATGTTTCTCTGTAACAGATACACGACATATGCGGTTCGATCAGTTTCTTTTGGACTCGACTTCTGTCAGTACTGACTTCCACAGTTGTGACGTACCTTTGAGTACGCGGCACGGTAACGTGCGTTTGATAAGGACCCGGAGTCGGGAACGAGAATAACGGGATCGCGAGCAGGACGTGTATCGTGTTTGTTAGTGACCCGAGACCGATGATATATGGTCTTTCAGAGACTTCTACTCACTGCTGCTGCTCGAACTATTAGGTTGACTGTGTGAAAAATATACAGGGTGGTCAGTAACTGATGGTGCGTTCAGGAGTAATATTTCTTCCTGATAGAAAATGTCTTCTTGCTTTGACTTGTTTGACTTGGACATTTGGTTACTTTGATTACGAACTTGAAGACTTTGGTGAGACTTCGTTACAAGTTACAGAAAACTTACAGTATATGTGGCTTGTGTAAGAATAGTTTGAACTTGAACATTCTAATGAACTCATTCAAAGTTTTAAAAAATTGTTTATAGCCTGTGTAGCTTGTGTAAAATTGTTTTGAACTTGAACATTATAATGAACTCATTCAAAGTCTTAGAACACTGTTCATAACCTATGTGGCTTGTATAAAAATATTCTGAACTTGGACATTCTGATGAACTCATCCAAAGTCTTAGACAACTGTTTATAATGTAGTCGATGTGTAGTCGATGTAGTTTATATACAAACACATTGAACTTGAACATTTTAATAAAATCATGTTCAACGTCTCAAAAAATTGGATGCACCCTGTGTAGTTTATATAGAAACACATTTAACTTGAACATTTTAATAAAATCATGTTCAAAGTCTCAGAAAACTGTCTGCAACCTATGTAGTTTATATACAAAAACACTTAACTTGAATTTTTTAATGAAATCATGTCCAAAGTCTCAGAAAGCTGTCTACAACCCATGTAGTTTATATACAAACACACTTAACTTGAACATTCTATTGAAATTATGTTCAAAGTCTCAAGAAACTGTTTGCAGCCTATGTAGCTTGCATAAAGATGACCTAAACTTGAACATTTTGTTAGAATCATGTCCAAAGTCGTAGAAGACAGTTTGTAGTCCAGTGTAGCTTCTATAAGAGCACATTGTAGAGAACAGTTGATTACTGTAGTTTCTGTGATGATACTTTAACCTTGAAAATTGTACTGAAACTATGTTGCAAATCAGAAGGAACTACCTAGCCTAATACACCTTGTATATGAATGTCTTTGTGAAGATATTCTAAGCTTGAAAACATTGTTGAGGCTGTGTACCAAATTACAAGAAACACTTCCTAGTCTAATATATTTCTACAAGAATATCCTCAACTTCAAAATTCCATTGTGATCGTATACCAAATGACTGCAACCATCACCTAAGCTACTGTATTTATACAAGAATACCCTTAATTTCACAATTCCATTCTAATCATATTCCAAGTCACTGAAAACAGTACATAACCTTATCTTTGCATAGAAGTTCCCAAAACTTGAAAACTCCATCAAGATCACCTTCCAAATCTCTAAAACTAGTAATCTAACCTTATCTTTGCATAGAAGTCCCCAAAACTTGAAAATTCCATTAAGACCATCCTCCAAATCTCCGAAAATAGTAACCTAACCTTATCTTTGCTTAGAAGTCTCCAAAACTTGAAAACTCCATTGAGACCACCTTCCAAATCTCTAAAAATAATAACCTAACCTTATCTTTGCTTAGAAGTCTCCAAAACTTGAAAACTCCATTAAGACCACCCTCCAAATCTTCTAAAATAGTAACCTAACCTTACCTTTGCATAGAAGTCTCCAAAACTTGAAAACTCCTTCGAAACCACTCTCCAAATCTCCTAAAATAGTAACCTAACCTTATCTTTGCATAGAAGTCCCTAAAACTTGCAAACTCCTTCGAAACCACTCTCCAAATTTCCTAAAATAGTAACCTAACCTTATCTTAGATAGAAGCCCCCAAAACTTGAAAACTCCATTGAGACTAAATCTTTAAAAACAGTAAATTAACCTATGAAAACAGTAACGTCTATACGAGAATACTAAACTTGAAAATCCAGTCGAGACCGCATACAAAATCACAGGAAATAGTTTGTACGGAGTTGTTTCTATGACAAAGCACGGTGCGTTGACCAGCGGTGGTTCATTGGTCGAGTGGAACGAACTAACGAACGATGGCATCGGTTTAAAGAATCTCATCCCCGTTTGCGTGGCACGCGTAAGCAACGCAATAGTGAGGGTTCGTGACAGGGTGAATAAAAAGGGAAGGTCTGGCCACGGTGTCTGGAGATGTTTGTGCCTCATTAACGTTAACCTCATTCGACGCGAATGCAGATGCATACGCGAGTTAGGAGGAGCCTGTCCAGGAGTCTCACGCTCGTCTACGGACAACATATGCACCGGTACACGTGTGGTTGTAAGTCCGTGTGAACGGCCACGAACAAACCGTGTACGCGGCCTCGATGATGCGCACAGTGCATTATTGTAATGTTTTTAGAACCGTGAAGGTTCTGTTTATTTTCTGTACGAATCGAATTAACCTTTTTGCTGGTTGTGTAATCGTTTGGCAAAATTTGATACATGACTCTCCAGGAAAACTTGGGATCATGTGTTATGTATACGCTTTGTTTATGGCATTTGCGACTTCAAGCTGATAATTAAAGCTTATCATATGGAGAAATTATTAATAGTGAAACTATTAGTTTGTACTAATAGTTTCTATCATTTTCAAACTATTAGTTTGTACTAATAGTTTGAAAGAATATAATAAAAATAGTTTGAAAAAATTTGAGAAAATAGTTTGTACACTTATTTTTGGTCTTTAAGAGATAAGTTAGTAGATGAAGAAAAATAAATTTTACAGAAAGTGTACAAACTCGGTTTTGAATTTTAGATACGTCATATGGAGATGCTTCTTGATTATTTTTGCAATTAAAATTTTTTTAATTTAAAGATAACATATTGTGACACATTAAGATTTATATACATAGCATTTATAAAAAATATAGTACCTACATATTTTTGAAAAGTACAATAATTCTAATAATTTTTTAAAGTGTAAAGAAATAATGAATCGTGTGCATTGTCGTGTGGGATAATCGTAGTTTCTGGGTCGTGTAAACGCGAGCAAAAGGGTGAACCATATAAAAGATTGAAATATTCGTCGTGTAAAATTCTCTGCTCCGTACTGTACGTTTAAAGCGTACACGAAAAGGGGGAGATGTACTGGTCGCGAGTGCACGTTTTGTGCAACGAAAGCGCAGGCTGATCGCACACACGGCACTCCATATTGACAAACGGACAATGGACTCGCGTTTACGACGCAAAACCGTGTTCCACCGTACCGAGAAAAGTGTCGACCACAATGTTTGCCGTTGCCCTGATAAAGTATGCCTTAACCGAACAAACTAATGATACGGAAAACACCACGAGGCTCCGAAGCGACTTGTTAACACGATACTCCCAATCGTTGCTGCAATTATTGTGAATTCTCACACGTTCGGTATTCGAAAACTCGATACCACTTTTTATAACGTTTCTGATGTTTAATTGGAAATTTATTAAATTGGAGATATAGGTGTTTTGCAATATGGATAACTGTCGGTAATTATAATTGTGGGAAGTTAGGATAATTGTGAGAAATTGTATTATTGTGAATCTGGGGTAATAGAGATCTTGATATATGAGGAGATAGTTTAGAGTGCAAACTGTAGACGTATAGAGATGTGGAGATGTAAAAATCTACATATGTAGGAATTAGAGGGTGTTGAAGATTTGAAGACTTAGTAATTGAAGTATTTAAGGTTACTTAAGGTTAGAGAATATAAATGTATGAAGATCTAATAGTATGTTTATTTGGAGTGTAGAAATCTGAGCATATAGAAATCTATGTATGTAGAAATGCAGGAAGGTACACCAGTAGAAATCCAGATATGTAAATATCAAGTCATGTGAAGATCTACGTATGTGGAAATCTGGACATGTGGATATCTGAGCATATGGGAATCTACATATGTAAAAATGTAGACATGGATATCTAGCCATATGGAGATCCACATATATAGAAATCTAGATATGTAGGAATATGGAGATCCACATATGTAAAAATGTAGACATATAGATATCTAGCCATATGGAGATCCACATATATAGAAATCTAGATATGTAGGAATACGGAGATCCACATATGTAAAAATGTAGACATGGATTTCTAGCAATGTAAAATTTACATATGTAGAAATGTAGATATCTAGTAATGTAGAGGTCCGGTATGTGAAGTATCTAAGAACATACCTAAGTATATAAAAATGTAGAAATATAGTGCCCTATGTAGCTATCTAACAACATAATAATCTAGGTAGATATCTAACAACGTACTAATCTAACTAACAGACCTAAACATTTAGTTTTAAAGACTGAGATACAAAAAAGTGATACAGGAATTAAACTACGAAATCTCCTAAATCTAAATAATCCCATAAACACGAATCGCCCATAAACATCGAGTGGAATCAATGACTGCAGAATTTCCCTCCGATCTCACTCGCATTACGCATGCAAGGTGCATTTTAACAGCTACCATAACATCGACAACGGTCTGCCGATTAAAATACACGTCGTATTCTCTGTGTCTCGAAAAAAGAGTCTATCAGTGATAAAGATATTTTCACCAAGAGAAACAGACGTTTCATTTACATAACGATTGCATACGCTCCCAGCGAATCGAAGCTTTACGACGAAAAAGAATCTTAAGCATCCTTATCAACACGACAATAATAACTTTCGTTATCGGGTATCAGTATGACGATCGATAGCATCACATGTAGCAATCGTAGGCAACGTGACTTCCTCGGATACGAAAGCTGCCGCGTTTTCTCGTGCAGTCGTGGGTCTAAATATACACGGGACCACAGGGACACCAGTGATTTTAAATTCACTGCTGTGGGAGAGAAAAGACACTGTGGGAGAATGTGGTAAACTAAGGGACGGTGACGAAAAATTAAACGACCGTACCATGTGTTTGTATTTAAGAGTTGGGTTGGGATGGCAGTTAGGGGTTACTTTCTTTAGGTTTTCATTGAGATGTTTGTATTGACGTTTGTTGGATTTTTCAAGGTTTATAGTTTTTAATTGTGGAGATTTGGAGGTTTTAGATTTTTGTATTTATGAGGTGGGGAAGGTTCTGAAACCTTAGATTTCTAAGTTTCTACACAAACAAATTTCCATGCTCTCAAATTTTCACGCTCTCAAATTTCCACGCTTCTAAATTTTGCAAGTCCCCAAATTTCCACGCTTTCAAATTTCTACACCCTCAAATTTCTACAACCCCAAATTTCCATGCTCTCAAATTTCTACGCTTCCAAATTTCCACGCCTTCAAATTTTGCAAGCTCTCAAATTTCAACGTCTCTAAATTTCCACTCCCCCAAATTTCCACGCTCCCATATTTTGTAAGCTCCCAAATTTCGACGTCCCCAAATTTCCATGCTCCCAAATTTTGCAAGCTCCTAAATTTCCACGCTTCCAAATTTCTCCACCTTGAAATGTCTATATCCCCAAACTTCTACACCCCCCAATTTCCACGCTCCCAAATTTCCACGCCCTCAAATTTCCTTCCTCCCAAATTTCTAAATATCCTTGCTCTCAAATTTCCAAATTTCCAAATCCTCAAATTCCCAAATTTCCCTCAAATTTCAACATCCCCAAATTTCTACACCCTCAAATTCTTACACTCCTAAATTTCCATATCCTCAAATTTCTACATCCTCAAGTTTCTACACCCTCAAATTCCTACACTTCTAAATTTCTATATCCTCAAATTTCAACATCCCCAAATTTCTACACCCTCAAATTCCTACACTCCTAAATTTCTATATCCTCAAATTTCAACATCCCCAAATTTCTACACCCTCAAATTCCTACACTCCTAAATTTTTATATCCTCAAATTTCTACATCCCCAAATTTCTACACCCTCAAATTCCTACACTCCCAAATTTCTATATCCTCAAATTTCAACATCCTCAAATTTCTACACCCCAAAATTTCTACTTTAATATTACAAATTTTCCAGTCAAAGTCCCGGAGTCACAGCAGGCGGTGAAGTTTTCCCCTTCTCTATTTTCTAGGATAGAGGAGACTAAACGTGCTTAGGCAGTGTATCTACACGTGAAACATCACATGTGCTGAGATGTTTTTTCTATCAGATTCGTGGAGAGGCTTCGTCACTAGTTTCTCGGTTGCCAGATAAATCAATTGAAAGAATCGTAGATATTACTAAGAACGTGATCATTGTGTTTCGTAATTGCGCGCGCCGAAGCGGCGATAAGATATTCGTGGAAAATGTACGAGCAGAATGACCTGAAAACACGACATGGAATCAATTTACATGGTATTATTTGGAGTAAGAAGAGATACGAGCGCTTTGTTTGAAATAAACAGAGATATCGAAACGAGGTGTGAAAATCTGGTTTTTACGAGACGATGAGGGGTTCTTGTTTTATATCGATACATTGAACTAATATTGCTTTCCGATATATTGAAACATGACAGAGTATTGCAAAATTGCTTGCTCTATTATCAACATACGATGTTTAATAAACGTGACAGCTTGTCGATTATTATCTACACAAGATGGCGTACTAGTAATTACTGTAAACAATCGGTTTAGGTGCACGATTCGACGACGTAAGATATCGCTTGGTTCAAATGAACTTAAATATTGCTGTTTACTTGAAGTTACAGATTATTCTCAAAAACACGTGACAGATTGATAGCTGCAATAAGCGAGTTAATCTTAAAGATATCGAGTATGGCACAATGTGACGCCACGAATATAACGATTTCGAGACACGAGATTCGTTATATATTAGTTCCATTAATAATCCAAACTCTGATTCATTTAATCCAACACGGGTTAGTTCGCAGATATTTTTCGGACTGGTTCTCGCGTTAGGTGCAGTTTCGTGGTGAGCGATAACGATACCGGTGAAAACCATCTTGTTTTTCTTTGAAGGAACACTCCGGAGTTTTACGGTGTAGCTCGATAAACACGCTTCTTATTACGGTGTACATTTCGCGGACTGGACACTATCGCGCTTCTTTCTACGAAGCGTAGTGTAAGGCGAAAAGCATAACCTCCACCGGTGAAATAAAACGGTGTTATTGCGTAGCGGTTCTTTTCGGAGCTCGGTGCGTTCGAACTTTTTTGTAATACATCACACATTATGTGCACAAAATATGATGACACTGTATGATACTGCAGTTGGACACCAAAATATGATACTGCTGTATGATAGTAAAAAATGATAATATAAAATCATTTTTTTAATATGATACTAAAATATGATAATATAAAATGATTATTTAATATGATACTAAAATATGATAATATAAAATGATTATTTAATATGATACTAAAGTATGATAATATAAAATGATTATTTAATATGATTTTAAAATATGATAATATAAAATGATCTTTTAATATGATACTAAAATATGATAATATAAAATGATTTTTTAATATGATACTAAAATATGATAATATAAAATGATTTTAAAATATGATAATATAGAATGATTTTAAAGTGTGATAATATAAAATGATTTTAAAATATGATAACATAAAATGATACTGCTGCATGATAATAAGATATGATAGTAAAATATGATAGTACGATATGATAGTAAGATATGATAATACAATAGGATAGTAAAATATGATAGTAAAACATGATAGTATAAAATGATTTTGCAGTATGATAGTAAAGTATGCTAGTATAAAACGATTGTGCAGTATGATAGTATAAAATGATTTTGCAGTATGATAGTAAAGTATGCTAGTATAAAACGATTGTGCAGTATGCTAGTATAAAATGATTTTGCAGTATGATAGAAAAGTATGCTAGTATAAAATGATTTTATAGTATGATAGTACAATATGATAGTGGGCTATGTTAGTGGTATACGAAGACAGTAAACTCTAACGAAAGAACCCAACCTAAAACCTTGTCGAACTAAAACCGAAATGAAGGAAACCTTGATACCGCATCGGACAACTTGCCAGATTAAAAATCAAAAATTTATCGATAGCCTACCCTTGGGGTGTGTACCGTTGCTATCGATCTTGTCCTGCTGGAATGGCCTGGGGATAGAAATTACGTGTACTCGGGCTGCTGGGTATCGCTTTAATTCGATAACCTGTTTCCTTTTTATGCTGTTCGAATCCGCTCTCACGGAGACCGAAGACACAACCGTTGCTGTTGCTGCTTCGTTTTTTGCTCGACCTCGTACTTATATGTATACAACATTTATATATATATGTATGTAGGTATACACCTGGAACGAAGTGACCAGGTCGAGCCCGTGGCCGTGAAAGTTCTGTTTCACTTGTGTGTTTACAGGCCATCAGGGCCGTGTCTCTCCCGGTTTCTTCAGGAACAGAGTCCCCGCCTCGAGGAAAAATGGAGAAATTTTCGAAAGCGACCTTTTCGAATGTTGGGTTTCTCTGTGATCCGCTTTTCCGGATACCTTGGTTTTCTTCAGTTTTATGAACTGAGAGCTGCTTCCTTTTGCGAAAAACTGGTAACGATAACACACTTTTGACCCAGTTGATGCCAAGTGTCACGGTTTCTTTCGAGAGGACGCAGCTAACTCCTCAATTTCGAGAAACTTGTACTACCATTTTTGATCATTTGCAATTTTCTTTAGTAATTTGTCAAATTTTTGGTTGGTTAGCTTTAGTGTGAAATCGGTGAGTTTACTGTTAAATATTACTGTGATTGTCTTTGAAAATTTTGGTATCTTATCAAGTATTTTATTGTTGCAAAAGAATGTACTTATCAGTTCCTCAAAATGATAGAAATCGAAAGGAAGGATTACAATCAGTAATCTTTTATTGCTGATAGGATTAACAATTTTTTTATATCTGGATGATGTATTGTTACTAAATACGTAACCAGAATATTTAGTAACAGTAATATGAAATTCATCAAATGAACAGCAATATGAGATTCATTAAATTAATAGCCGATGTGAATTTAATCAAAATAACAGCAATGTGAAAATCATCACTTTAATAGCAATGTAAAATTAATAATATTAATAGCAATGTGAAATTCATCAAAATAATAGCAATGTGAAATTAATAAAATTAACTGCAATATGAAATTAATAATATTAATAGCAATGTGAAATTCATCAAAATAATAGCAATGTGAAATTAATAAAATTAACTGCAATATGAAATTAGTAAAATTAACTGCAATGTGAAATTAATTAAAATAACAGCAATATGAAATTCGTTAAACTAATAGCAATGTGAAATTAATAAAATTAACTGCAATGTGAAATTAATTAAAATAACAGCGATATGAAATTTATCAAAATAACAGCAATGTGAAATTAATAAAATTAACTGCAATGTGAAATTAATTAAAATAACAGCAATATGAAATTCGTCAAACTAATAGCAATGTGAAATTAATAAAAATAACAGCAATATGCAGTTCGTCAAACTGATACCAATATGAAATTCATCAAAATAATAGCAATATGAGATTCATCAAATTAATAGCAATATGAAATTCATCAAATGATCAGTAATATGAAATTCATCAAATGAACAGCAATATGAGATTCATTAAATTAATAGCACATGTGAATTTAATCAAAATAACAGCAATGTGAAATTAATAATATTAATAGCAATGTGAAATTCATGAAAATAATAGCAATGTGAAATTAATAAAATTGACTGCAATATGAAATTAGTAAAATTAATAGCAACGTGAATTAATCAAAACAACAGCAATATGCAGTTTGTCAAACTAGTAGCAATGTGAAATTAATTAAAATAACAGCAATATGAAATTCGTCAAACTAATAGCAATGTGAATTAATCAAAACAACAGCAATATGCAGTTTGTCAAACTAGTAGCAATGTGAAATTAATTAAAATAACAGCAATATGAAATTCGTCAAACTAATAGCAATGTGAATTAATTAAAACAACAGCAATATGCAGTTTGTCAAACTAGTAGCAAAGTGAAATTAATTAAAATAATAGCAACGTGAATTTAATCAAAACAACATCAACGCAAAATTAATAAAAACTCATAAGAATACAAAAGGATTGAATTAACCCACGAACCCTCTATAAATTCACCTCTCAACAGTTAAATCGACTCCATCACAAACGAATACATATACACTCATTATTCTATCGTTTCATTTTAATACGATAAGTACATTATGCGAATTCATAGACGGTTCGTAAGTGAATGATTCGATTAAAATGCGGTTCAATTTCACGCGTCACGACCAATAATGATACGCAACAGGAGATATACCAGTATAATTTTCGAGCAAATGAAAGACCAAGCTACGAGCCACTGAGCTGACAGTCATTTTAACGTGACATTTTGAATGATCATGTACCTACTGAAAGAGAAGTTGTATCCTATCAGGGTATTGAATCATTGCAGTGTACCGATTGATAACGGTCGATTATGAACATTGGCGTAACTAGGATGGTTTCAAATGCTAGATGTTATTATAGGAGAAATGGAATTCGAAGTATTTCATTGAAGAAATTTGCAAGTGAATTTACAGAGAGCTTGCTGAGTTGTATTGTTTAAAATATTAATTTTAAATGATTTTGAATTGTCAAGTTTAATAGATGGTAAAATATGATATTTGAATATGATTTTGCATTATGATAATAAATGATAATATCAACTTCTAATTTTACGTTCATGAAGTCACTTTCTGAATATTCAGGTTTGCAACTTAGCAAATTCATATTTTAGTTAGATCCATAATCCCAACTTCAAATCTACAAATATCTAAATTCTTCAATTGTTCTACATTTCTATAACTATTCTACATTTTCATATACCAAAATACAGAAGTTCTTAAGCTGTCAAACTTCCGAGCCTCAAACTTCTAAGTTTGCAAATCTCTGTATACGTAGATTCTCCAATCTACAAATCTTCACATACTCCAACTCTGGAGTGTTCAAATATTCACACACCCCAATTCTCAAGCTACCAAATTCTCACATCCTCAAATTCCCACATTTTCTAATTTCCACATCCCCAAATTTTCAAGCGTCCAAATCCTCACACACCCCAAATTTCAAGCTACCAAATTCTCAAATCCCCAAATTCCCAAGTTTCCTAATCTCTACATTTCCAAATTCTCAAGCGTCCAAATTCTCACACACCCCAATTCTCAAGCTACCAAATTCTCACATCCCCAAATTCCCAAATTTCCTAATCTCTACATCCCCCAAATTCTCAAGCGTCCAAATTCTCACACACCCCAAATCTCAAGCTACCTAATTCTCACATCTCCAAATTCCCAAATTTCCTAATTTCCACATCCCCCAAATTTTCAAGCGTCCAAATTCTCACACACCCCAATTTTCAAGCTCCCAAATTCTCACATCCCCAAATTCCCAAATTTCCTAATTTCCACATCCCCCAAATTTTCAAGCGTCCAAATTCTCACACACCCCAATTCTCAAGCTACCAAATTCTCACATCCCCAAATTTTCAAGCGTCCAAATTCTCACACACCCCAATTCTCAAGCTACCAAATTCTCAAATCCCCAAATTCCCAAATTTCCTATTCCCCATATCCCCAAATCCTTCAATTCCCAAATCCCTAAATTTCCAAATTCCTATATTTTCTATTCCTCAAATCCTCCAATCCACCAATCCCCAAATCCCTAAATTTCCTATTTCCCACATCTCCAAATCCACCAACCCCCAAATCCCCAAATTCTCAAAATTTTACATTCACTCTTCCACATCCACCCCCATCCACCTCCATCACCTCAACATCTAAACCTATTTCATCTCCATTTCCAACCAGAAACCCAGTTACGCCAATGGGTATCCCGTACCCGCCATATACTTACAGGTCAATAAATGTCCAACGTTAGACAACTTGAACAATCTCCATTTAATAAGACGAGTAGAGCAGGTTTTCTCTCCCCTTCGGGCGACAAATGAAATCACCTGAAAACACTTGCACGTGAATGTCGTTCGTGCATTTAATACGTTTCGTTCGTATTTCGTCTCTCACACGTATCCACATATGTTGACTTAATTGTTTAATTTTAGAATATTTCTATATAATCATCAGGCTATTTCTCTGTTCTTTTTTTCTTCTTCTCCCTTGAAACACGTTGCACATGCTATCTTCGTACACGCAAATTTCGAATGAGATGCTCTTTTATTGGTCTTAGGTAATAGTTGCGGGTAACATGCGATCTTTCTGCGTTGATCACGCGAATTTTAAGTGAAATTCAGTCGCGGTAAAATGGTACAAGGATTGCAGAGAAATAGGGAGGCAACTGCGGTAGCTGGAATCAAGTTTTATTTTTATTAGCAATTAAGTTTATTAGGGAATATTTTATTATTAGGTTGTGAAATTATGTAGCTTAATATTACATACTTTAAGTATTTTCATTTATTTTTAATTCACATTGTATCAGGTTCTTTTGAGTTTAAAATGAAAATAATTATTGAGAGAATCAAACCCTTGACCTACAATTTTCTGGACAGTTGCGTCACGAGCAGCTAGGTAATTATTGCTGCAACATTGAAACAACAGAAAGTTAAAATGTTAAGCATATTTTGCTTTTATTGAACCTTGATTACATTGATTATAATTTGGATTCAATCCTCTGCAATTCAGAATTGAACGTAAAATTCAATATTATTGGACATACGAGTATCGTTTATCGAATTCCAACTGTAGAGTGCGTCACGAGTAACATATGAAACAAGGGGTTGATACGAAACAAAAATTATTTTGCAAAAAATTTCTTCATTTTGTTCTTCATAATTTTTAAAATTACTTCCTATGCTCACCTTATCACTTGATAATAATATTTTGAACAGTATATTTTGAAAAATCTAAAACGTTTATATATTCTTCAAATAATAAGCTGTGTTAGGCATAACATAAAGCAGCAATCAGCGTTTTCTCGCCAGCTAAAAAGCCAGTTCCAGAAATCTCAAGGTCCCGAAGATCTCCCGGAAAGAAACCACTCGAGAACTGCACGTTCGTCGCCCCAAGCGTTTCTCGTCACGAAACAAACGTCGTGGTATGTATAACCCGACGAAAAGCAGCAGCAGCAGGGGTCTTCAAGTTGCGTTTGACGTTCGTAGCCTTTCGCCAGTCAGCAATAAAATAATTCGCCTGGCAAGCAAACACTTGACTCCTCTCTGTCCTTTGGTCGCAACAGACGTCGTTCTCCTCTTCAGCCAGCAACCCTCCTCCCTTTTTTTTTCGTTCGACTGCGTATATATACGTACACCAGTCAAAGCACGACGCTCCTCGTTCTATACTCGTCTACGCGTTACCCTCGGGAATGGCCCTTCCACGCACTCCCTACCGTTCATCGACTGTGTATACAGGGTGTTTTCGATCGAATGAAAATGGTGAAATGTGCTAGGAAGGGGTGAGTTTAGAAATTTGGAGGTTGAGGAGGTTGATTTGGAAATTTTGGGGTGGGGAGTGAGGGGAGATGGGAGGAAGAGATTTGGAAAATTGGGACTGGATGTTTTGGAAATTTAGGGGTTGGAAATTTGAGGATTGAGGAATGGAGAGAGCTGAAATTTGAGAGAGGTGGAAATTTAGGAATTTGGGGGTGTAGGAGTTTGGGAATGGAGAGATTTGGAATTGTGGAGATCTGGAACTTGAGAGAGGTGGATATTAGGAATTTGGAGGACGTAGGAGTTTGGAACTGTAGAGATTTGGAAATTTAAGGGTTGGAAATGTGAAGATTTGGATTTTTAGAGATCTGGAACTTGAGAGAGGTGGAAAATAGGAATTTGGAGGAAGTAGGAGTTTGGAAGTGTAGAGATTTGGAAATTTAAGGGTTGGAAATGTGGAGATTTGGAATTGTAAAACTCCAGAACTTGAGAGAGGTGGAAATTAGGAATTTTGGGGCTGTAGGAGTTTGGAAGTGTAGAGATTTGGAAATTTAAGGGTTGGAAATGTGGAGATTTGGAATTATAGAGCTCTGGAACTTGAGAGAGGTGGAAATTAGGAATTTTGGGGCTGTAGGAGTTTGGAAGTGTAGAGATTTGGAAATTTAAGGGTTGGAAATGTGGAGATTTGGAATTGTAGAGCTCTGAAACTTGAGAGAAGTGGAAATTTAGAAATTTGGGGGTGTAGAGATTTGGAAGTATAGAAATTTGGAAATTTAAGGGTTGGAAATGTGGAGATTTGGAATTGTAGAGCTCTGGAACTTGAGAGAGATGGAAATTTAGAAATTTGATGGTATAGAAATTTGGAAATTTAAGGCTTGGAAATATGAAGATTTAAAATTCTAGAGCTCTGGAACTTGAGAAAGGTTAAAATTAGAAATTTTGAAAGTGTAAAAATTTAGAAATGTCGAAATTAGGAAATTTAAGGGGTTGAAAATGCACAAATATAAATATTGAAAAATTTAGATATGCATAGATTTGAGAATCCAGAAATTTGAGACACCTAAAAATTTACAAGAATTAAAATATTTGTAAATATATAAATTACAAAATTTGTACCTATATCCACCATTTTAAAAACCATCAACAACTCTCAATTTCCAAATACAAATAGTAAAACTCTCGTTAAACTTTCTCTTCTCCATCAATCCAATGTTAAATACACGCATTTCACTTATTAACACAAATTAAAAATAAATATTATTGAAAATTTCGCAAGCAACATAATTGAGTAGATTTGTATAAGCTAGATGAGAAGGACCGAAACGAAAGAGATTTCTATTTCTGCTTCTCAAGTATCATTCAGCGGTATATTCACTTTCTATTAGACATGATTTAATACCCGTAAGAAAAAACTCTGCAAAGTCAATTACTATCTACTTGACGACACAAGAAGGTATCATCAAAACACGCTCGTTATTCCGACAAAGGTTTAATAAAACCTTGCGAAGTGCTCTTCGATATCAAACGACCAAACTAAATAAATCGTGAAATACACAGTGGGATATCTGAAAGGTAGCCGAGACGATCAATTTACTCGCGAAAAAAACTGAACAAGTGGTATTCGAAGTCGCAATTTACAAACATCCATATCGCAAATAAAGAAAAACCTGACTGATATTACCTTTTTGCTCGGTTGGCCGTGAAATTTACGCAATCGAATTGCATACTCATGTATGAGAGGACGATTTTCCTTTTTTTTTTAGGGTTTCGTGCATGATTGATGTATAGGGTGTTTTAAAGTGGACGAAAAAAAAATTTGGTAATTTTTACTTTTTCATTTTTGGACTTTAGTTATTAAATTTTTTAATTTTCTAGTTATCAAATTTTTTAATTTTTTTAATTGTTAAATTGAGAAATTCCTTAGATACTAAATTTCAAGATATTGAATTTGGAAATTCTCTAGTTAACAAATTTAGAAATTCCCTAGATCCCAAAATTTGAAGTTATCAAATTTGGAAATTCCCTAGTTAGCAAATTTAGAAATTCCCTAGATACCAAAATTTCAAGTTGTCGAATTTGGAAATTCCCTAGTTAGTAAATTTAGAAATTCCCTAGATCCCAAAATTTCAAGTTATCGAATTTGGAAATTCCCTAGTTACCAAATTTAGAAATTCCCTAGATATCAAATTTCAAGTTATCGAATTTGGAAATTCCCTAGTTACCAAACTTAGAAATTCCCTAGATACCAAATTTCAAGTTATCGAATTTGGAAATTCCCTAGTTACCAAACTTAGAAATTCCCTAGATACCAAATTTCAAGTTATTGAATTTGGTAATTCCCTAGTTACCAAATTTCGAAATTCCATAGATAGCAAATTTCAAGTTGTCAAATTTGGAAATTTCCTAGTTATCAAATTTCGAAATTCCCTAGATACCAAATGTCAAGTTGTCAAATTTCGAAATTCCCTAGTTACCAAATTTCGAAATTCCCTAGACACCAAATGTCAAGTTGTCAAATTTCGAAATTCCCTATTAATCAAATTTTTTAATTCCCTAGATATCAAATTTCGAGTCATCAAATTAAAAAATTCCCTAGATACCAAATGTAGAAATTCCCTAATTAATAAACGTACAAATTCCCTAGATATTAAATATCTAGTCATAAAATTTCAAAATTCCCTAGTTTACATATGTATCTCATTGAACCAAAATCAATATCTCCAAAACTGCAATATAACTAAAGGCAATCCAAATTGCATTCACCAGTGATTTCACTATAACCATTCTACAACAACACATATTCACAATCTTTATAATAAGTATATTCACAATAGTCACAATAATAATTAACAAAATAACATCATGTTTCCAACTGAATTTTAGTTTTCCAACTCCAACAAAACTAGAGCACCTCCTCGCTATATATCGCCACTCCGAGCGTTCCCCGAACAAATTAACCGTACACAACAAGTTTTCTCAGAACCGCCAAGTTGCATTTCAGGTGCAACTTTTTCTCACAGTCAGTTTTCGCGGTAGAATTTTCCGGTGAACCTTTACAGAAACAAGTCACGACTCGGTGAGTATTTCATAAGTGGTCCGCGGAATGGGAGACGCTGGAACGCAAGAAGGAATCGTAACTCGTAAGATCTAGGCCAGTTGTCAATTGTCTTGCTAGCCGAGGTGCACCAGAATGCAGAACGCGAGCAACTAGACTAATGATACCAGTGATACGCACATCGTTAATTATACGTAGATCCAACTTAACACGTCACATATCTGATTAACTATTCCGAATATGTCATGTTTACTTTTCAATCTTCTATTACGCATATAAAATGAATTTTGTAAAAAGAAAACTGTCGATGTTTTTAATCGGTCGTTTAACACGAATCTATTACGGATCAAGGCTTCATTTAATTAACATTAATCATAGTCGAACTTCGATCGTTGACGGAGATACTTTCAGTATGCAGTTTTACTAGCGAGAAGTAACACGTGTTTTCAGTTATGTCATCGTCTTCAGTTTGAGGATTCTATTACTTTGTTATCCATGGTAAATATTTGTAATGTATCATTTTGTATTGTTAATTATTTACGTCAGTTCATTTTTTTGTCTGTATTAATTTTTGTTGTTGTTTCATTTTATTATCTATGTTCATTATTTGTGTCATATAATTTTGTCGTCCATGTTAATTATTTATGTCATAATTTTGTCATATGTGTTAATTATTTGTATCATATAATTTTGTTATCTATGTTAATTATTTGTATCATATAATTTTGTCGTCCATGTTAATTATTTATGTCATTTTATTTTGTCATCTATGATAATTATTTGTGTCATATAATTTTGTCGTCCATGTTAATTATTTATGTCATAATTTTGTCATATGTGTTAATTATTTGTATTATATAATTTTGTCGTCCATGTTAATTATCTGTCATTTTATTTTGTCATATGTGTTAATTATTTGTATCAAATAATTTTGTTATCTATGTTAATTATTTGTATCATATAATTTTGTCGTCCATGTTAATTATTTATGTCATTTTATTTTGTCATCTATGTTAATTATTTGTATCAAATAATTTTGTCATCTGTATTAATTACTTATATCATATCATTTTGTTATCCATGTTTGTCATATCATTTGTTCACATATGTTACTTACCTGCATCATATCACTTTGTCTACAATAATTATTCACAACCTTTCATTTAACTCTCCACAAATTATTTATCTCATTTTTTCTTCTACGTCATAACCCATAATTTTGCCATCCACGTAAATAACTCTCGTATCGCTTCATCACGAAAATCATCATCCATGATTTCAACGTCACATATCTAAAACTTCGAATAAATTGTGAAATCGCTTTGACAACTATTATCAGACTCCGCACGCAAAGCGTGTATTACGTGCAGAAATAGAGCATCTAGAATCTAAAAATATTATCGATAGAGAGATATTCACAGTCAAGCTAGCTAAAAGGAAAAACGTCACTCTGAAAATGTACACTTGCATAAACATTCGCGATCTAATTATTACATAACGCGATAAACCATGGAAATATTCTGCAAGGTGTTCGTGACCCACAAAAGTAACGAAGTAGGTTAACATTTCGATTTCGCTGGCGCGTATCGATGCTTGATTAACAATTTCCTGAAAGCGAGTAAAAGTGCATCCTCGACAACGAGATATCTTTTAGCGGGATACTGACGCAAGTGCACGAACCAGGGATTTCCTACACGGTACGTTTTCACAAGTATCAATTAGCCGGTGGTCATTGATCGGTGAAACCGTTTCTGGTATTAGCGACAGACGGTTAACTCTTAACCCACTTCGCGTTGCGACACTATGCAGTTGCCACGAAAATTTTTACGTAAACTGTTTTCAGAACTATTCTAACATTCAGAACTGTATTAATAATAATCTTATAAAGTTTCCTCAAACAGCCAAAAGCAAGTTTTTCATCGGATATGACTCATAGTCGACTTCTTTGTCGACCTTTAGCTCCATCAGAGTCAACCTTTCGACTCCTCGTTCTGGTGTAGCCTTCTCACGATCAACTTCGATCTAATCTGATCTAATGTTTCCACACTTCCATCGGTTCTGGGCTGACATCGGCGTGATTTCATTCTGGCGGATTTAAACGAGGTTTAATAGATCAAGGTTTGAGGTTACCATGGGTAGACTGTTTGGGGTCGTATTTCTGGAACGTAGGATCTTGAGGAGGTGTGGGAGTTTTTAGATGTGGAGAGATGGGGATGTACGAATTTTCAGATTTGTGGATTTGGAAAATGAGGAAGTTGAAGGTGTGAGAGTTTGAGGGTTTGGGGATTTGGGGGTGTAGGAGTTGGGGTGTGTAGAAATTTGGAGATTAGTGGAATTAGGACGTGTAGAAATTTGGGAGTGTAGTAATTTGGGGATTTAGGGAGTGGGGGATATGGAAGATGGGGTGTGTAGAAATTTGGGGATGTCCGAAGTTGGAAATTTAGGAATTGCGGTGCGTAGAAATTTGGGGATGTGAGAAGTTGGAAGCTGAGGAATTGCGGTGCGTAGAAATTTGGAAATTTAGGAATTGGTATGCGTAGAAATTTCGGGGTGTAGAAATCTGGAAATTTAGGAATTGGGATGCGTAGAAATTTGGAGGTGTGAGAATTTGAAAATTTAAGAATGGGGGTGCGTAGAAATTTGCAAAATTTAGGAATTGGGGTGCGTAGAAATTTGGAAATTTAGGAATTGGTATGCGTAGAAATTTGGAAATTTAAAAATTGGGGTGCGTAGAAATTTGGAAATTTAGGAATTGGTATGCGTAGAAATTTGGAAATTTAAAAATTGGAATGTGTAGAAATTTGGAAATCTTGGAATTAGAATGCGTAGAAATTTGGTGGTATAGAAATCTAAAAATTGAGGAATCGGAATGCGTAGAAATTTGGGTGCGTAGAAATCTGAAAATTGAGAAATTAAAAAAATAAAAATTTGAATTCCCCTAAAAATTAAAAAGATAAAAATTTGAAAATACACTACCTCAAAATTAAAAAAATCTAGAAACCACAGCTATCACAAATCTCGAAAGACATAAAAATTTTGCGATATAAGAATCTGAAAACAATAGAATATACTTGAGTAAGGAAATAGAGCGAAACAAGAGAAGATTACACTTTTATTTCGCAAAAAATAAACGTCAACGGAGACAAAGTTTTAAATCGCCCGTTGAATGCACGTTGAAAGCAGTTAACTGTTTAAAGCGCAGACTTATGCATTTTCCTAGAAAAAACAATCGAGCGAAACGCTGCTTTGTGGGTGGAACTCACACCATTCCCACAAGCAAAAGTAAGCCAATCGCTGGTGATAAGTCGGTTCCCGTAGAAAACGAGGATTCTTCGGTCAATAGTGATTTATAACGCCATTTGTTTCGACGTGTAGTACGGTGTTCTTAGAGGTGGAGAGTAGTTGTACAACGATTTTCAATTTTACTTTGGTTTATAATTTTAATAGGTACTCTTTAAGTTACTTAATCGTTCAGTAAGGGTCTCTTGATTAGTGTCTCAATATTTGTGATTTTCGTATTGTCGTTAGGAAATTTATAATTAAAAATGACTTTCTAAAAATTTTAATTTCTAATGAGACTTCTATTTCAAACTGATACTTAATTTTTTTATTTGTACATAATGCAAACAATTTTTATTTTCAACAAAATAAAAGGTAAAGTTTAAATAACTTCAGTATAAAATAAAGCTTAAAATACATTCCAATAATACACAGAAACAGTGATAATATCTATACATGTTTATTCGACAAATTTAGTAAAAAATTGAAAGTCCACATATGTGTACACACATGTTAGATCAAAATAAAAATTACAGGACAAATTTTTACAATGTTTTCTACATAATAGATAAGAAACTTTGTAATAATAATAATAATAATACTAATAACACAAAAAAACAGTGATAATATCCATATATATTCATTCAACAAATTTAGTAAAAAATTAAAAGTCCACATACGTGAACACATACGTTAGATCAAAATAAAAATTACAAGACAAATTATTACAATATTTTACACATAATAGCTAAGAAGCTTTAAAAAGAAGCTGAGTAAGAATTGTACATTCCACATCTATGAAGTACCACATATGTGTTACATACTCACATGCTCCACATATGCATTACGTACTCTAATACTTAAAATCAAGAATAAGTATAAAATGAAATACATAATTTGTATAACGACAGTTTCCATCAGAAAATGATTTCGTTCTAATAGACGGTCATGGCTCACTTGAAGTCGCACGTTACCGGAATTAATACCAGTGCAGCGAAAAAGGAAAATCGAGATGATCTGTCGCAACATCCTGTGTTTCGCGAAACGGCATAATACGCTGCCAATACCGGACATTCTCGTTCCGAAGATTATACCGGTCGCTTTTACCCCACTGCAAAAGTATAGTACACTCTGGTGCAACCTAAGTTTCCTTTGTACGATACATATGTGTATACACTTACATGTACATTCCAGTTTTATAAATTCGGAAAGGTCTAGGTTCTCAAGTTTTCAAATTTTTACATTTTTAAGTAATTAAATTTGCAAATTTTTAGACCCCCAAATTCAAGAATTTCTAAATTCCTAGAACTTTAAATTTCTACATTCCCAATTTCTTAAATTTTCAAATTTCCACGCTCCCAAATTTTGCAAGCTATCAATTTGCACGCTCCCAAATTTTGCAAGCTCTCAAATTTCCACGCTCCCGAATTTTGCAAGCTCCCAAATTTCTACGCCCCTAAATTTCCACGCTCCCAAATTTCTACGCTTCCAAATTTTCACGCTTCCAAATTTCCACGCTCTCAAATTTTGCAAGCTCCCAAATTTCCACGCTCCCGAATTTTGCAAGCTCCCAAATTTCGACGCCCCTAAATTTCCACGCTCCCAAATTTCTACGCTTCCAAATTTCCACGCTCTCAAATTTTGCAAGCTCCCAAATTTCTACGCGCCCAAATTTTGCAAGCCCCCAAATTCCTAAACCCCCAAATTCCAAAATTTCCAAATTGCCATACCCCTAATTTCCAATGTCCCCAAATCCTCATATCCTCAAATTCCTCGCTTCTCCTAGATCCCCAAATCCCAAGTTCCCTCTTCCACCCCCAGTTTCTCCAAATTATCAACCCCCCAAAAATCAGTGAAAGTCATCAAGTGCCCATTTTGTTAGTATCCTATATTCAGTATCCATCTTCCTATATTTTCCCTAGAGAAACCAAATTTGTCATTGACTGTACCCGTTCCTCAGCAACGTATCGAGCACTGGTTATTTCTCTGCGTCTCGTTCGATGAGCCTGAAAGCGACTTCCATCGAAATTACCCGGTGCACCGCGGCTCGTATTAACAGTCCGTGCAATGGTTCCGTCTCATTTGCAATTACTCCGACTGAAAGTGGAATTCTCGTGTATGTACGTCGTTAACAGAGCGTCCACGTGTGTCTCGTTGCGTGTTCCTAGCTGTTTCCCGATGCATGGCGGTCCAAGAATTCCCGATGGCGTTGCGAATATAAAAAAGCGATGAGAATTCCATTCTGATGACTCTCGGTACCAGCTGACAGCATTCAAATATCCTTTGATGTTGCTTCGATCGTTGGATGTATCATTGATCGATACATTGTATTGTAACTGGTGATGGCTAAACAATTGATATATGATTGGATGACGATTCGGAGAAATAGTGACAGTATTAGTGACATCAGTAGTGACATTTTTTCATGCAAATTTTTTTGTTAAATGACGTTGGTTTTGGGTATAATTTTTGTGGTGTAATTATTCTTATGTAATTATTGTGATGTTATTATTCTTATGTAATTATTGTGATGTTATTATTCTTATGTAATTATTGTGATGTTATTATTCTTATGTAATTATTGTGATGTTATTATTCTTAGTATTGTTGTAATTTAGAATAACTTACTATTACTGTTTATTAATGCACATATCATGTACGTATGATTGATGTACGTGTGCATATTAACCCCTTGCAGAACTTTGACGAGCTAGAGTCGTGACGCACTTACGCTCCAAATGCGACAGATCTTGCTTGAATATTTAATACATTTCAATTTGGAGTTCAAGTTCAATTATAATTTGTACAAAGACAAAGACTGTTGAATATAAAATAATCATAACATTCTGACTTTCTTTAATGATGTAGTTAATAGTTGCTTCTGACTGACGCACCTGACAAACTAATCATATGACAAGGGGTTAATGTAATATTGTTAATATTGTCATTGTAGCAGGTAGTACTTCTAGTAGATTGTATGTAGCTGGATAGGTATATTAGTGTTCGAAATTGAAAGTCAATTAGAATCACTCAATTTTTGTCATATAACAATGTCAATGTTAATTGTTATGATGAAGTATATCTGAGTAGATGTATTGGAGCTGAGAATTGGTCAAATAGTATCACTTAACTTCTGTCATCTAACAATTTTAATATTACCTGTTTATCTCTAGGATACCTCAGTATGTTTGTACATGAAATTGAAGTCCAAATAGACTCACTCAATTTTTGTTACATAACAATCTCCATATTTATTGTCTACTTCTAAGATATTTGAGTAGGTATGTTGGAACTGAGAATTGGTCAAATAGCATCACTCATCTTTTGCCATATAACAATCTTACTATTAGCTGTTTACCTCTA
The DNA here is from genome assembly GCA_963576845.1 of Megachile leachella. NCBI lineage: Eukaryota > Metazoa > Arthropoda > Insecta > Hymenoptera > Megachilidae > Megachile > Megachile leachella. Next base: position 11,332,805 of record OY756254.1, on the reverse strand, counting down.
GAATTCCTAAATATGTTTGTACATGAAATTAAATTCCAAATAGACTCACTCAATTTTTGTTACATAACAATCCACATATTTATTGTTCATATCTAAGATACCCGAGTAGGTATTTTACTGCTTACAATTGAAGATCAAACAGAATCACAGGTGTTCGTATATGTACATGCATTTTATTCTTTCACTAATTTATTATTCTACAAGATCACTTCTCTCTCACTCTACTATCTAAAATCAATATATTAAAAATGCAAAATAAATATAAAATTAAACTCGTACGATTACCTCGAATGACCAATAAAACATGTTTGATTAGGAAGCAGCTGCGATCACGCTTTATCTTTTATTATGAAACGTTATCAGTTGTCGGAAGGCGTTTTGATTATGCAGTAAGTTGTATGTACAGAGATAACGCTCGCTAGATACGCTGGATTATCTCTATTAGTGTTGCTTGGAATCGTGTACTCAAGATTTACATCGTTAACTGAATCTCGAGATACTGATCTAATGGGGGACAGCAGTGCTTGAGGGACCCTCGCAAAAATTATTGCAATGGTTACCAATTATCGTTTAAAGTTAAGACTTATAATTGTAGCAGTCTCATATCTTACGAATGAACATAGTTGTCTCATCAAACTTTCAAATTATTATAAATTTTATTATAGCTGAAAGAATAAATAAAAGTGAACTGAATATCTTGACCTAAAATCAATCTTGATCTATGAAGGTCTTGAATACAAAATGACTTCCATATTATATTTGAACAAATATTTTCTTACATATTTCCATACTTTCTATGAACTTGATTTTTGAATACATTTAGCCAATAAAAAATCTTGATTTTTCTTCTGAAAGAAAAATTTCACCTATGATAAAAAAAATTTGATTTTGCTTCTCCAAGAAAAATTTCACCTATGACAAAAAAAATTTGATTTTGCTTCTCCAAGAAAAATTTCACATATGATAAAAAAAATTTGATTTTGCTTCTCCAAGAAAAATTTCACATATGATAAAAAAAATTTGATTTTGCTTCTCCAAGAAAAATTTCACATATATGATAAAAAAATTTGATTTTGCTTCTCCAAGAAAAATTTCACCTATGATAAAAAAAATTTGATTTTGCTTCTCCAAGAAAAATTTCACCTATGATAAAAAAAACTTGATTTTGTTTCTCGAAGAAAATTTTCACCTACAATAAAAAAAGCTTAATAAATAATGTATTTTTTTTCCTAAAAAAAAAAATCTAAGAATTTTGTTCCATTGAGAGACATTTCCACCCCTAGGAGCAAATGTCCTTACACCTTGAATTACTATTGCGTCCATCCCTGATCGAAACGTTAATATTATTCTACTTAGTTTGGCTCGATGTAGTTTAAATCGATTATAAATATTCCGAAGCACCCGATTGGCTCGGTAAGAAACGCGAATATCCTTTAGAATGCAAGACAAGTCTGTGGTCGTTAAAATCCCTGCAGCGATCGACCTGGTCGTAGCTAATCGAGAGAAACAGCCTCTTAATTTCGTCGGAGGTATGCTTTCAGTGACCTGGCTATTTAAACTCATCGGATGGGTCGCTTAATAACCTTATCTCCGATCGTAAAATTGAATCGTCGCATTGATCTATCGTTAAAATGCATCGCTTTCGTGGAAGACCTAATCAACGTGTTTCTTCGTGTTCTACGATCAAAGTGCCAACGGAATTCTTGTCGATTAACGTCTCTCGCTAATTTCAACTAGTATGGTCTCATTTTGCGAATAGGTATTTGGATTTGTTGTGTGATTATTTGAGTTGTTTATATTTGAGATTTTGGAGGTGTTGTGAAGATTTCTTTGTTGAAATGAAGGAGCAGAATTTGGTAATATTTTATCAAGTAATTTAGTGAGGTTAGAAGTGGTGGATACGTAGGAGGATATTTGTGAGAGGCAGACTATGTGGATTATAGAATTTTCAATTTTTATGTTTAGGAAGTTGTGAACCTTAGAAATTCATCATCTTGTTGAAAAGTCCTAAATTAATTTAGTTTTCTGCTTCTCATGCAGCCAAACTCTTCAATCTTTAACTTATTATATTTTCAAATCCTTGAACTTCTTAGAGCAACTCCACAATGTTTCAATCACTACTTCAAATTTTCAAGTCTCCAATTTGTCATATTTCCAAAGTCTCAAACTACCCAAATCATCAACCCTCAACTTCTCAAACACTCCAGATACTCAAATCTCCAATATCTCACATACTGAAATCCCCAAACTCCCCAAATGCTTGAATTCTCAACTTCTTATGCATCCAAATCCTCAGCTTCTCAAATCCTCAAATCCTCAAATCCCAGTCTGAAAATGCAAAATTCTCAAGGTCCTGAAATTCTAAAATTTTAATATTCTAAAGTCCCAAAATTCTAAAACTCCAACATCCTAAAGTCCCAAAATTCTAAAACCCCAAAATCCCAAAATCCTAAAATTCTAAAATTTTAATATTCTAAAATCTCAAAATTCTAAAACCCCAAAATCCTAAAACTCCAAAATTCTAAAACTCCAAAATCCCAAAGTCCCAAAATTCTAAAACCCCAAAACCCTAAAGTCCCAAAATTCTAAAACCCCAAACTCCTAAAATTCGAAAATTTTAATATCCTAAAATCCCAAAATTCCAAAACCCCAAAATCCTAAAATTCTAAAATTTCAATATCCTAAAGTCCTAAAATTCTAAAACCCCAAAATCCTAAAATTCTAACCTCCTAAACTCCAAAAATCCCAAAACCCCAAAATCTCAAAATACAAATCTCCCCACTAAAATCTCAAAAAAAAAAACCATAAAAAGCGTAAAGGTGCGAGCGTCAGAAACGTTGAAATTTAAGTCGAGCCAGTCTCGATCTAGAGCGCACCGGTTCCACGGCTTTTTCGCGCTCGTGCACAGCCGCGCACCGAAAACCGGCCGACGCACGGTCACGCAACAGAGTGCACAGATAGAAACAGCAAAACCTGGCGGATACCTGCTCGTGCACACGGATACAACCAGAAATCCCTTCGAGACACGTGCAGGATAGCAGATGTATCTCGTCTCAGCACCTGCCAGCCTGAGCAGGTACAAAGAGACTAGGTTTAGGACGGCAGCTGCAGCTGCCCCTGTCTCTACAAGAGAAACGATCTTTTCCGAGAGGAAATCTTTTCGAGAACTTCAACGACCCATTACCTTTGTTCCGGGACGGTGTACACCGTGTGGGTGGACCGATAAAACCAGATCTACGAACACACTTCCCGCGACCCTTTTTTAACGGCCACGGATCGATAGACGTCTTTCTGCACGCTTTTGGAAGCTTGCGCGAAAACCGGAAAGATATCCGATTCGAGTTATGGTTTGGCTGAGTTTCATTTTTCTGGAAAATTCTGAGTCACTTTCGTAAAAGCTGGAGGTGATTTAGGTAGGTTGGATATTGATATGTTCTTCGTAGGAGGATGAGAGAGGTTAGAGAGACAAGAGTGAATGTAGAGGGTCTTTTGTCGCATTGCGTGTGGACGCCATATTGTCTGTATCTTTAGATAGATTGATGATTAACTTTAGGTTGATTCTTTAGGAAGGTTCTATCAAATATAATACAAGGTTCTATCCATAACAAAGAACGTAGAATATTTACATACACAATATTCAATTTTAAGCCAAATGAAATTTCTATTCGATTCAACCTCAATAGTGATCCACCCCTCGATAATCCACAAAAGAAACATTGTCCATATTGTCTCTACCTTTAGATAGATTAATGACTCACTTTAGGTTAATTCTTTAGGAAGGTTCTATCAAATATAATACAAGGTTCTATCCATAACAAAGAACGTAGAATATTTACATACACAATATTCAATTTTAACCAACCAAATAAAATTTCTATTCGATTCAACCTCAATATTGATCCACCCCTCGATAATCCACAAAAGAAACATTGTCCATATTGTCTCTACCTTTAGATAGATTAATGACTCACTTTAGGTTAATTCTTTAGGAAGGTTCTATAAAAAATAATACAAGGTTCTATTCATAACAAAGAACGTAGAATATTTACATACACAATATTCAATTTTAACCAATCAAATAAAATTTCTATTCGATTCTTCCTCAATATAGATTCACTCCTCGATAATCCACAAAAGAAACATTCGCACACTTCACTGATGTCTTAATTAACACTCACTTTTAAGAGCTGCTTTACAATTCAATCTCACAAAAGTATCAAAAATTTAATGAATATAGTTTTCTGCATCATCGCAGTTTAACGAGGCAAATCAGTAAAGTTTTAGGGCGCAGCTTGTGCACAATCTGATCACCTGCTGTTGTGTACGCGTGCGGCCAGGTGTTTCGAGAAAAATGGAAAAACGTGAGGGGCACCAGAGATTAAGGCTCGGCCCTTGCTAAAGCTAATGATAGGGTTCATCGGCACGGTTTCAGCATCTTCTCGTTTCTTTCTTCTCCCTTCTTCCTCTCTTTTTTCTCCTGCGGCTCTTTCGAACTGCAACAAGCGCATCTGTTCCAGAGAGGATCAATGAGAGATTGAATTCTTTTATGGACTACTTGCACACCTAACAGGTTCACGAGCTGGAGAAATTATTGCTTTCGATCGGACGGTGTTTTGTCTGGAGACGCATGAGAAAGTTGGTCCTTTTTTTTCTGACGTGAAAAGTGTGATAAAAGGTTTCTCCTTTGAACTGGCTACACCTTTGGAGAGTTACTGCGGTTTCTTAATATGGTGGACGTTTTTGGATGGACGTGTAATTAGCTTTTGATGGTTTTTGAAGTTTGACATTGTGAGAGTTGTTAAACATTTGTTAAAATTATGAAGTTGAGGATGGAAGATGTACAAACTTCATAATTTAACTTTTTGTGAATGAGGTTGTTTGAAACTTTAAACTGTAGGAGACTTTTAAAATTGAGGACGTGAATGTTCAACAAAATTCGTGGATTTTAAAAATGTCTGAGTTTAAACATTTTTATAAAATTCATAACCTACATGTTTGCTAATAAGACTCAAGTTTAAAACTTAAAGCTGTATGATATTTTTAAAAATGGAAACCTGAAAATTCACTAAAATTCATACACATTAAAAATGTCTAATCTTCAACATTTGTATAAATTTCATAACCTAACTGTTTGTTAATAAGACCCAAGTTTAAAACTTAAAGCTGTATGATATTTTTAAAAATGAAAACCTGAAAATTCATTAAAATTCATACACATTAAAAATTTCTAATCTTCAAAATTTCTACAAACTTCATAACCTAAATTGTTCCAAACAAAACCAAAGTCTAAATCTGAAAGCTATATGAAACTTTTAAAATTGAAAACCTGGAATTTCACAAAATTCGTGTACGTTGAAAATATTTGATTCAACATTTCTATAAAAGCAGAGTTCAGTAAATGCAAGTATAGCGAGTATCGTAGCAACATGGCCGTCAAGTTCCCACAATCCGCAACACAAGAGGCTTATCTCTTGAGTACAAAACAAATACCGGGACGGTGATCGAGATAAAAGAAAAAACTCGCAAAGCATCTGGCTCGTTTCGTTATTAGCGACAGGTGATACAAGTCGCGTGAAGAGAAAAATGCAAATCAGTGTCTGCACCGTGAAAGTTGCATAATGCGTTCTCGTCAACGGAGGTCGACGTAACCTTGCATTTAACATAAATCATCTTCGGAATCGTAGTAGAAAACAAAAAGCGACTCGTTATGCCTTTCATAATTGAGAGACACGTACGACGGGACGTTGGAATGCCATGAAGGGGTGGAAAAGGGGTGGGTGTCGAGCGTTTTTAATTAACGAATATAATCACGGGCTCGCCCGAAGACAATGGCTCGTGAAAGCGATTCGCCGGGGATTGTCGAAGCGGGAACATCGATCGGGGATCATTAAGGAAGCCTGGTGACTTTCTTCGGGTGCAGTCATCGGTGTGGAGTAATATCCCGTTCATCGTACTAGAACTATCATCGCCTTGCTGATCTCCGAATCGCTCCTTTGTGTATCGTCCTGCCACTCTTTTTTTCATTCTGCAATCGACATTTGTGGGACGAACTCGGGAGATTTCACGCGTCGATTGTTTGACATTTCATTTCAGGAGACCCTGCACCAGCTTCTTTTGCTCGCTTAATTATACCTTTTCGGGCACTGCGCATTGTCTGATTTTGATCGCGATACTCGCCGAATTGGGTGTTACCGTGATTGATACGTTCATGATGATGGCTCTCATTCGAGAGCTCAATTTACTGGCTGGGTATTGTTTGAAAGGGTGTAATATTCGATGTTCTTCGCCTGGGCTGTTCTCACGCCTACTAAATCTTCGAGCGCTTTCTAATATTAACATAAATTAGTGATTGTGTCACTGCAAGTCATTTGTTGAAGAATTGAAAACGTCTGTAAATAAACAAAAATTACAAACGTTACTGATTAAACAAGAATTTAAAACATTAGTAAATAAACAAAAATTAAAAACGTTACTAATTAAACAAAAATTAAAAACATCAGTAAATAAAAAAAAATTAAAAACGTTACTAATTAAACAAGAATTAAAAACATCAGTAAATAAACAAAAATTAAAAACGTTACTAATTAAACAAAAATTAAAAACATTAATAAATAAACAAAAATTAAAAACGTTACTAATTAAACAAGAATTAAAAACATTAGTAATTAAGCAAAAATTAAAAACATCAGTAAATAAATAAAAATTAAAAACGTCAGTAATTAAACAAAAATCAAAAACATCAGTAAATAAACAAAAAATTAAAAACATTGGTAATTAAACAAAAATTGAAAACATTACTAATAAAACAAAAATTGAAAACATCAGTAAATAAACAAAAATCAAAAACATCAATAATTAAACAAAAATCAAAAACATCAGTAAATAAACAAAAATTAAAAACATCAGTAAATAAACCAAAATCAAAAACATCAGTAAATAAACAAAAAATTAAAAACATGACTAATTAAACATAAAATTAAAAACATTACTAGTTAATCAAAAATTGAAAACATCAGTTAATAAACAAATAATTAAAAACATTAGTAATTAAACAAAAATTGAAAACATTGAAAACTTGCAAAGATCAAAAAGTTTGGCTATAATTTGCTATAAAATGTGAAGTGTAGGATGACGTTACGAATGTTCGGTAAACCGGAAACAAAGGAATAGGAACAGAAATGTTGAAATAGATTGCACAGTGAGCACATCCTTCTGGAACGTTGACCCGTGTTACAATGGCACAAGGTTGCTACAACGATTCGACATTGATAATGAAACGCAGGTACATCGAACTAATGGCACTGCCCCGTTACTTCCGGGCGCACCTAACTTCGTTTAGCTTGTACGGTTAGTTTGTTCGGTTACACTAAAATTACATTACCAATTTGAAATAACAAAGTGGATGAGTAGGGGTCTCTGATTTATTTAACAATCGACATTACCTCTGCATTTGTCTTCTCGTTCTGTGGTTACTTAATAATTTCAGAAACAATGATTTCTTCTATTAGATCCTTAGTTTTGATCTCAACTATAATGATACCTTGATCCCTACATAAACAATTCATTACATTAGTAATAATTCTTTAAAAGTTTAATTTAAAAAATTTTTGAACGTCCCATTTTTTATCTCATTAGCAAAAAAATGTAGAAAATTTAAAATATGAAAAATTATAGTAAAATATGTGTTATAAGTGGTTGAGAAAGAGTTAATCAATCAATTACTTTGCTGCTACAAACAGAAAAAATTTTCTCCGATAAAAAGACCTAACGATTATACTTTCACATATGTGTGTGATTATTTCAAGATTTATCTACCAACTGCAGAGAGGCACGTTCTGTTCCATCGAATAAATCACATTATTAACGAGAAGTCTCAAGCCTTAAAAACAAGCAACATTGTAAAAAGGTATAAAAATAAAAAGAAACAATCGGAATGCTATATTTAAGTATATGCCTTGAAGTTCGTCGGTTCGTTTACATATTTCAGTCCACGCGCAGGCATAAATCCGTTGTCTCGTTAATTTGGATTTGGGTGCCGAGGATTCCGTTACTTCTTCGTTTCGAAGGCAAACAAGAAAATTTCCATCGGCCGTTTTATGACGTGAAAGTGCATCTCTCCTTCGTCCCAATTTCAATTGTGTCCCACATGATTTACCTGTCGCGTCCTGCGGCAACCGTAATTTCATTAGCGCCTTGATGAGAAGGTGAAAACGACCGTGTCTAATATGACACGGTTTAATAAGAATTATGACGAGTCGCTATACCTCCGACGCCACAAATCATGTACAGAGGATCTCATTATCGTACTGTTATACAACCAGCCATTATTCAAGTTCAAGTTCAAATGGGAATAGATTTAGATCTGACTACACTGTACTTTTGTAACAATTTTGGTAACCTAACATTGATAGGAAGATACAATACGTAACTTGATAACTTAACTTAACATTGTTACTTTTTTAACAATTTTGGTAACCTAACATTGTTACGAAGGTACAATATGTAACTTGGTAACTTAACATAACATTGTTACTTTTGTGACAATTTTGGTAACCTAACATTGTTACGAAGGTACAATATGTAACTTGGTAACTTAACATAACATTGTTACTTTTGTGACAATTTTGGTAACCTAATATTGTTACGAAGGTACAAATACGTAACTCTGTAACTTAACCTAAATGTCAAATCTATTCTGTTGACCTAATGTGATTCAAAAATCTAACCATATCTGATAATAAGCTAATAATGTAACGTAACACTTTAACATACTATAAGAATGATTTCAGTTAAGAGTTATGAGTGATAGAACCAACTATGTCTTTTATTAAGGCAACCTAGCTTAACTTTATAACCTAACTTCATCAAAACGACTTCAATAAAGAACATAACCTCTCTGTAATTACTATAACCTACCTTTCTACGCACCTCAATTCTTAAATTTCCAAATTCTTACATCCCCAAATTTCTACACACCCCAATTCCTCAATTTCCAGATCTCTACGCCCCCAAATTTCTACGCACCCCAACTCCTAAATTTCCAAACTCTCAAGTGTCCAAATTTCTACGCATTCCAGTTCTTAAATTTCCAAATTCTCAAGTCTCTAAACTTCTACGCATTCCAATTCCTAAATTTTTGAATTCTCAAGTCTCTAAATTCCTATGCACCCCAATTCCTAAATTTGCAAATTCTCAAGTCTTCAAATTTCTACGCATCCCAATTCCTAAATTTCCAAATTTCTACGCACCCCAATTTCTAAATTTGCAAATTCTCGCACTCCCCGAATTTCCACGCACCCCAGTTCCTAAATTTCTAAATTCTCAAGTCTCCAAATTTCTACGCACCCCAACTCCTAAATTTCCAAACTCTCAAGTCTCCAAATTTCTACGCATTCCAATTCCTAAATTTCCAAATTGTCAAGTCTCCAAATTTCTACGCATTCCAATTCCTAAATTTCCAAATTCTCACATCCCCAAATTTCTACACACCCCAATTCCTCAATTTCCAGATCTCTACGCCCCCAAGTTTTCACACTCCCAAATTCCCAAATTCCCAGCTCCCCAAGTCCTACACCTCCCATCTCCCGAAACACCCCAAAACCCTATCCCACAAGTATCCATTCGCTTATTTACATATCCACCCATTTCTCCTTCCGTTATCATATCAACGCATGACCTCTCATATGCAAAGTGATACGCATATAAGTTCGATGTCGCATCCGCGCACGTGTGTGTTATATACGTCAACGGGATACGCGCGCAGCATCCGAAACCGCCCACGCGTCATCTTCTTTGTCTCCTATTACTAAATCGGTCGTTTAGTACGCCGCGATAAGACGCAAATGAGACGGCGTATAAATTAGAGAAGCCCTTAATTAACAAGAACAAGCATCTGCTCGCGTGATCCGTGCGCGTGTTAATTGACACACGGTGAATGAACCACGTAAATGTCAGACGGGGCTTACGTTCGGTGAATGAAATGGTGTAGGAGGTGCATACAGGCGGAAATGTGGGATGAGATTGAAACCCGGATAAATAGATATCCGATCTTTCCTTTCAAACATATATTTACGCAAATTTTCTTTGATTTTATCGTTTCATCTGTGTACTCGTTTTTGTTCAAACATTTATCACTTCGATGCAAATAGAAGGATAAATGCTTTTCATTCATTAAATTGTGAAGTTGGGTGAGTGAGGTAGTTACAGAGAGGTTGTGTTTGTTATTCAAATCTATTTGGTTAAGTTAGGTTATCAGTAAGTAAGGATGTATACTTCTGATTCGTGAAATTGTGAGGTGAAGTTGGGTAGAAATTGGGGTGCGTAGAAATTTGAAAATTTAGAAATTTGATAATATAAAAATTTAAGGATATAGAAATCTAAAAATGTTAAAACGTTAAAATGGAACATTATGACCGACGGAATGTATAATAAAGTTTCTAAACATTGTTTCTATAAGTGTGTCAGTTCCCGAAGCCCACGTTTCCCCGAGAAACCATTTGTTAGGTCTTCTTTCTTAAATAAGAGACGCCCCATTAATTGTTCGTCCGGTCTCGTATTTCATCCGAGATTTAACGATGCCAGGTTGCATCCTCATTATCATCGAAGATAAATATTGTTCGCCGTCGGCATTGTCCTAACGTAGGCCGATATTTCATTTCAGAGTCCTGGAACGTTGCACAAAGATGTCGGTGGTGCTGGTACCAAGGTCAGCGGAAAAACGGTCGGCGGTATTGGCACTGCAACCCTCACCACGCTCTCCTCCATTAATAATACATCCAACACCAGCAGGAACAAGAACAATCCCGTATCCCAGGAGGTAAGTGAAAATTTTCTTTACCTTTAATCGTTTTACTATTTTCAAACCGGTATAGTCACAAATCTCGATACTTCACTCGGATACCTTAGGAAGTTGAACATTTTGTTTGAATATATAAGAATTTAGGAAAAGTGTAACTATATTGAAAGTCTAGGACTATTTTGACTATTTGAACATTTATGAAATTTAAAAAAAAGAGTATTTAAAAATTTGAAAATTTGCAATGATAAAAATGTAGGAATTTGAAGATTCAGCGATTTGTTAAATTTGACAATTTTAGAATTTGCAAACTGATGTACAATTAAATTAAACTTGAGTCGATCTTGGTCCAACAATTTTAAATTAATATCTCAAAAAATCAGTTCACGTAAACCTAACCTAACCAACTTATTCTTAAACTTATAATTAAAAATAATCGCTTTTCATTAACATAAAAATATCAGTTTCTTCTTATATACAAAAATAACAAGTTTCATATTAGTGACCATTTATCTGTACGTCAACTATCTGACAGCCGTAACGAAAGTAATAAAATTCTGACTCCGGTATCTTCACTAAAGAAATTCTTCCAATTCCTTTAAATTCTCCAAAGTATTCAGTAGCATGTACAAGGTGATACAAGGTTCAGGACATAATTACCCTCGATCGATCTCGTTGCCATGCACAGAATTGAGTAACTCGCCTTGACTTCGAACGTCTGCTGTTAAAAAATTGGAACAGGTCGAAGAGGTTCGACCACTTTCGATCGATCTGAACGTTAATAACGTCAGTTTCAACACTGACTGCAAAATGCGTCACGTTTCATGTAACTATAATTAAGAAATTCGTGAATACGTTGTATCATACCCTCGTCCCCAAAAAGAAAATCTGTATACTGCATATACAGGAGAAACATTATTTTTAATTACAGCGAATCAGTCAATTTGATATGTCGATACCGTGTAGTGGAATTAATGTGAATAATTAATGTGAAGAGCATCTTTACGCGTTGTAATTTTGGCGCGTTGAGTTTTCGATGCGTTGTAATATCGACGCGTTGTAATTTTGATGCGTTGTAATTTTGATGCGTTGAGTTTTCGATGCGTTGTAATTTCTACGCGCTGTAATTTCGGCGCGTTGAGTTTTCGATGCGTTGTGATTTCTACGCGTTGAGTTTTCGACGCGTTGTAATTCCCACGCGTTGAGTTTTCGATGCGTTGTGATTTCGACGCGTTGAGTTTTCGATGCGTTGTAATTTCGACGCATTGAATTTTCGATGCGTTGCAATTTCTACGCGTTGTAATTTCTACGCGTTGAGTTTTCGATGCGTTGTAATTTCCACGCGTTGAATTTTCGATGCGTTGTAATTTCCACGCGTTGAGTTTTCGATGCGTTGTAATTTCCACGCGTTGAATTTTCGATGCGTTGTAATTTCCACGCGTTGAGTTTTCGATGCGTTGCAATTTCTACGCGTTGAGTTTTCGATGCGTTGTAATTTCCACGCGTTGAGTTTTCGATGCGTTGTAATTTCCACGCGTTGAGTTTTCGATGCGTGGTAATTTCTACGCGTTGAGTTTTCGAAGCGTTGTAATTTCTACGCGTTGAGTTTTCGATGCATTCTAATATCTACGCGTTGAGTTTTCGATGCGTTGTAATTTCTAGGCGTTGAGTTTTCGATGCAATCTAATATCTACGCGTTGAGTTTTCGATGCGTTGTAATTTCCATGCGTTGAGTTTTCCATGCGTTGTAATTTCGACGCATTGAATTTTCGATGCATTGTAATATCGACGCATTGTAATTTCGATGCATTGTAATATCGACGCGTTGTAATTTCGACGCGTTGTAATTTCAATACGTGGTAATATCAACGCGTTGTAATTTCTACGCGTTGTACTATCAACGTCTTGTAATTTCAACGCATTGAAATATGAACGCATTGCGTTTTCAATGCGTAGTAGTACCAACGCATTGCAATTCCGGCGCCTCGCCACCTCATAATATCATCAATACACCGCGATAAGATCCCGCGTAACTCACCACAGATTGCACCGATTAGTAAATAAGAGAGGTAGAGGAGGATTTAATCGGAAAGCTGTCGCCTTGAGATGTCGGACTGCTCCGTCATGCGATTCCCTTTTGTCTATTCGCGATCTTGTAACCAACTCGCGAAGTGCACTTATGTAAACGATCAAAGATACTTTGCTAGTATCCTGTGCTAAGCTGCTGTAACGTGGAATATAAAATGCACTTATGTTGTGGCTGTCCTTGCTGCCGGGCTTAACTCCTTCGTGTCTCCATTTTAATTACGTGATATTGAACGAGGTATCGATCAAGGTTCGGTCAATTATTTTACAGAATTTTGAGGTGGAAATTATATAATATCGTATTCGAATATTTAAAATTTTTATGAACTTGGAACTGGTCAATTAATATACTTCTGAATTTGAAAATTTGGAAACTTGCGATAGATAGTTGGGAGAACTGAAGAAGTGGTGAATTGAAAAATTGAAAACTGGAAAAATTGAAAATTGGGAAAGTTCAGTAATTGAAAAATTGAAAATTTGAAAAATTGAAAAATTGAAAAATTAAAAATTTGAAAAATTGAATAATTAAAACGTTGAAAACTTGAAGAATTTAATACTTGTAGAATTGAATACTTGAAGAATGGAATACTTGAAGAATAGAATACTTGAAGAATTGAGTAATTGAAGAATTGAATACTTGAAGCATTGAATACATGAAGAATTGAATATTTGAAGAATTTAATACTTGTAGAATTGAATACTTGAAGAATGGAATACTTGAAGAATAGAATACTTGAAGAATTGAATACTTGAAGAATTGAATATATGAACAATTGAATATTTGAAGAATTGAATATTTGAAGAATTGAATATTTGAAGAATTGAATACTTAAAGAATTGAAAACTTGAAGAATTGAAACTTTGAAGAATTGAATACTTGAAGAATTGAATACTTGACAAATTGAATACTTGAAGTCTTGAATACTTGATGAATTGAAAATTTGTTCCACATCGTATTCGAACATCTAAGACCTCCATAATTCTCAAATTGAAGAATGGCCGCCACTTTTACTCAGCTAATCCGTATCCATCAGTTTTACGAATGAAACTGGCATAAATATTTATGCGCTTTCTACGCTCTCCGTTGTACGACTAGACGCGTACAATTCGACGTTCCACAAGGCACGGTACGCGATTTCACGAAATAAAAGAGAATTTTTCATTTGATTTGTTCGGGTCCATCGGGTCTCCCGTGTCCCTTTCACGGATCGTACAGCTGCAGGACTGGATAAACGTGATCGATGCGTTCGCTTTCCAAACTTTCCAAGCTCGATAGAAACCACTCTATATTTTACTTTGTGCTGTTCTCTACCTGTCGATCATAATCGCATACGCGAAACTATGTGCATTTACTTAGAGTAAATCAAGGGCGAGCGATGAATCAAACAGGAAGTCCGAACAGTTTCTTCCTACGGACATTGCATAATTTAAATTTACACGTGAACCTCATTGCCACGAGAAACGGTCGATTAAATTTCATTTGTGACCTTCAGAATTTTGGTAGCGGTCGAGTTGAAAATTGGTACACTTCTGAATTGGAAAATTTGGAAACTTGATGTAGGTAGTTGGAAGAACTAAATAAGTGGTGAATTGAAAAATTGAAAATTTAAAGAATTGAAGAATTGAAGAGTTGAAACTTTAAAAAATTAAAAACTTGAAGAATTGAAACCTTGAAGAGTTGAAACTTTGAAGGATTGAAAACTTGAAAAATTAAAACCTTGAAAAATTGAAACCTTGAAGAGTTGAAACTTTGAATGATTGAAAACTTGATGAATTGAAACTTTGAAGAATTGAAACTTTGAATGATTGAAACTTTGAAGAATTGAAAACTTGAAGAATTGAAACTTTGAAGAATTGAAAACTTGAAGAATTGAAAACTTGAAACATTGAAACCTTGAAGTGTTGAATCTTTAAAGGCTTGAAAACTTGATGAATTGAAACTTTGAAGAATTGAAAACTTGAAGAATTGAATACTTGCAGAATTGGAAATTGAGAGAATTGAATAATTGAAGAATTGGAAATTGGGAGAGTTGAAAATTTGGAAAGTTCGAAAATTGAAAAATTGAATATTTGAAACATTGAAAAATTGAAAAATTGGAAATTGAATGAATTGAATAATTAACAAATTGAAAACTTGAAAAATTGAGTAATTCAAGAATTGAAAACTCGAAGAATTGAAAACTGGGAGCATTGAAAAATTAAAAAATTGAAGAACTAAACAATTGAAAACTGAAAAGTTAGAAAATTGAAAAATTCAGCAATTAAAAAGTGTAAAGTAATTTAAAAATGAAAAAATTGAGAGTGCGTAAATTTATAAACGCGTGACATGAAAATATTAAAAAGGGAGTTTATCGTCACGCAAAAGATGTTAACGAGTGCGACTCGTTTTCTCGCGGACTGAACAGATTAACGTAATTATATCTTTATTTCTTAATGAGATGTTAAGGGCTGTTTGCAAACGTTACGTCCAGCGTACGTTATTAAAATCATAGAAAAATTACAGGCGTCGTAGGAAGTACTTCTTTTAATTGAAAATTCTAGAATTAACGAGATGCTGGAGGCTTTTACTGCCCCCTTTTACTGTAATGTTCTGCTGCACTCAACAGATTCCACATTCAGCGTTCTGCTCGTTTTCGTTATGCACCTCTTTGTTCATTTCTTTGGTGGTTCTTTCCTTGAGAGAGATTACACAAGAGACTTTCGAACACAACGAAACATCCAGGTAGAATTACCTTCAATTCAGCAGACAGTTTAGTTCAAAACCGAGAGATATCTTGTAACTTGGCAAGCACATTTTCTTCATTAGGCGGAAGATATCTTTCGATAAATTCAACGGGCCGTTGAACTTCTCGATTACTCTTTTTTATTCGCAATAAAATCGTTACTGTACACAATACGTTTCATCGAGTATTATTTCATTTTATTCTCTATTATTTCATTCCGCTGATTATTTCATTCACTGCTTAATTGCACAAAAACCGCAAATAAAAAGAACAAACAGAGGCAAAAAGGAAACAAATATAAAAAGAGAAATTCTGCACAGATTTCAAAAGTGAATTGTTTAAAAGGTTTTAAATATTCACCTGTAAATGTTCGCGTGGGATTTGTATATACGCTTTTGACATGTTACGTAGCCTATGTAACTGGGTCAAAGAACCTGCAACTGTTCTGTGATTTTAAAAAAATATCTAACAGGACAGTAAGGACACGTGATAAATTTAAATACGAGAAACTTAATGGTTTCTCCGGTATCTATGAAAGGATTTAATAACCACTGCGGTTAACAGAGATACATGGTAATAAGTGGGTATAAAATCGGTTAATGTCGGCGTAAAACTGACATACCTTCGTAATCTATTTACTTTTATCTTTAATTATCAATTAAAAATTTTATTATGCTATAAATAGATATGTTCGAATAAAAATGTCCATTAATTTAAGCAGGAGTCATTTACATTTCTACGATGAAAATTTTCTTATAGCTTCCTGAATTGAGATTAGGTTAGGTTAGAGTAAAATGTCATAAAAGTTAGGTTAGATTAAGCTTTTTCAATTGAGGTTGGGTTAAATTAGAGTAAAATGTCATAAAAGTTAGGTTAGATTAAGCTTTGTTAAACAGGGTTAGGTCACATTAAGCTTTCTCAATCGAGGTTAGGTTAAATTAGAATAAAATGTCATAAAGGTTAGGTTAGATTAAGCTTTGTTAAACAGGGTTAGGTCACATTAAGCTTTTTCAATTAAGGTTAGATTAAATTAGAGTAAAATGTCATAAAAGTTAGGTTAGATTAAGCTTTGTTAAACAGGGTTAGGTCACATTAAGCTTTTTCAATTGAGGTTAGGTTAAATTAGAGTAAAATGTCATAAAGGTTAGGTTAGATTAAGCTTTATTAAACAAGGTTAGGTCACATTAAGCTTTTTCAATTGAGGTTAGGTTAAATTAGAACATAATATCCCAATAGGTTAGATCGAATTAAGCTTTATTAAACAAGGTTAGGTTACATTAAGCTTCCTCAATTAAAGTTAAGTTAAAATATAAAAGAATATCACAATAGGTTAGATTGAATTAAGCTTTATTAAACAAAGTTAGGGTACATTAAGCTTCTTCAATTGATGTTAGGTTAAATTAGAACAGGATATCAGAATAGATTATGTTGAATCAAGCTTTATTAAACAAAGTTAGGGTACATTTATCTGTATCAAGTATAGTTAGGTTACATTACAGTATATCATGTTATGTTCAGCTAGATTCATTTTTATTAAACAATACTAGACATTATGACATATGCACTGAGGCAAAGTAATAACAGACTCAGTTGAAGTTAGATTACATTGAACCTTATTTATTAATGCAATGTTAGTGCAACGTTTGGATTATCTATCAGCTAAAGTCCTCAATAGCAATATAACACTGTAGACGCGTTTATCAGGAATGTGAGAACGCAGCCTGACGCAATATATACTGTATTAATTGTAATAAACGGTGCCCTGAAATCCCAAACGTCTCATAAATTATCCAACGCTACCTATGTCGATGAAACGTAATTGGCACAGTAAAACCAATTAAATCCTGTATCCCGGGATTGAAACCGACGACCCTGGAGAAATAATCGTCCATTGACACGTGAAACGAACCATTTGTCATTGCATAATACGCTCCTTGTCATGAAGGATGAGTTGCGAGATGAGTTTCTTTCACGATTCCCGAGTTTCCAATCGAACACAAAAATTCCGCAAGTGGCTCGAATTAATCTCGCGTCAGTTCACGATCGATCACCCTTTTTTTTCCTCGTTTTGTCGGCGAAAACGTTACGTGGATTCGATCGCCGTTGTTATATCACCCGCTTGCTTGTTGCATATCGAAATGTCGAAAAAGATTCACAACTTCATAAGCTGGCGATAAAGGTGCTCATAAAAATTCTAATCGTTATTTTACACATATCTGAATATAGACGTAAATCAACCTTTTACTTCCCGTTTAGTAAATTTACAATCATAGCAAAAATTAAAGAAAAAAAAACGCCGAGCCGTGAAAGCCTCATAGCAAAAATATTTACAATTTTATAGGATGCAATATTAAAGAATAATAAATTTTGAAAAATTAGTCAAATAATCTACATAAAATAAATAAAACTTAAATCGATTTAAAAGTCCCCGTAATGTCACCATAGACTTAATAGAATTGTCACAAGTCCACCATAAAATTGCCTCCATATAAACCGACAGTTATAGGCCTGAAAATTTCACTGCAGTATGAAATATGCATGCAAGTTCGACGCTGAACGTATTAATAGACTTGTTGTGTTCTACACAGTGTGTCACGAGCGTCATGCAGCCATAAGAAGGCTTCGCACAAACCATAAACGTGCTGGCACTGTAACTCGATCGTCCGGCATTGTATCTCGGATTTCGCGATAGCATAAATATGCTACCTGGCCCGATGTTAACAATCCCAGGTAAAAGTAACATTACGCCGGACAATACACGCTCGCTAACCTTTTTCCTGGACATCCTACATATACGCACAGAAACTGCTAATTACTCTGGACTGTCAAATATGAAGAGAGCTGAATCCAATGATTGACAGTCTTTTTTATTGAAAAAGGAGCAGGCAGAGAGTTTTAGAACCGAATAAAGAACAAACACAATATCTTGATGTAAAAACTTTATCTTAACATTTAACATTGAACGCGTATATCATAACGATTGAAAAAACAAGAGAATGAACAAAATTATAACAAAACCGTTGTTAACGTGTTCATACATTAATAAAATCAATCAAGTGGGTACAACTCGATTATGTAGGAAAACCGTCGTGAATTGTATTTCCAACATTTTTGAAAGACTTTGGAAATGAATATGGTGGTTTAGGAATTTTTGGAGGGTGGAGATTTGGGGATGGAGGGATTTTGGGGAGATGAGGGAGTTGGGAATGTAGGAATTTGGAGGTGTGGGAATTTAGGGGTGCAGAAATTGGGGAGAGTGGAAGTTTGGAAATTTAGGGATTTGGGGATGTGGGAATATGGGGGTATGAGAGTTGGGAAGTTGAGGATTTGGTGATTTAGGAATTGGGAGATGTGGAAATTTGGAGGTGTGGAAATTTGGAAGCGTAGAAATTTGGGTGCGTGGAAATTTGGGGGCTTTGCAAAGTTTGGACGCGTAGAAATTTAGAGGCGTGGAAATTTGGAGACGTCGAAATTTGGGAGCTTGCAAAATTTGGGCGCGTAGAAATTTGAGAGCGTGGAAATTTAGAAGCTTGCAAAATTTGAGAGGGTGGAAATTTGGGAACATGGAAATTTGGAAGCTTGCAAAATTTGAGCGCGTAGATATTTGGGAGCGTGGAAATTTGGGTGCGTGGAAATTTGGAAGCTTGCAAAATTTAAGCGCGTAGAAATTTGAGAGCGTGGAAATTTGGAAGCTTGGAAATATGAGCACATAGAAATTTGAGAGCGTGAAAATTTGGGTGCGTGGAAATTTGGAAGCTTGCAAAATTTAAGTGCGTAGAAATTTGAGGGCTTGCAAAACTTGAGAGCGTAGAAATTTGAGTGCATGAAAATTTGAGCGCATAGAAATTTGAGAGCGTGGAAATTTGGAGATGTAGAAATTCGAAAATATTAAAATTGAGGTATGTAGTTTTAGGAATCTGAGAACTCGAAAACTTAGGAATTTGATATTACAAAAACCCCTAAAAATAACCACGTAAAGACTTAACTGTTCCCACAGCAGAAGCAAACCACAAAAAGACCGACATAAAAAAATACAAAACCATAGTTATTTAAAACCCGTTCGTATATATTCATCGAACGAAGAAGCATGCGACGCGTGCAATCACGACTTGTAATTCGTCGAAGACATTTAACGTGGACTTATACGACGAAGAATGTCTCGCAATTAATCCTTACGCGGCGGATATCGTGGGCATCAATCAAGTTGGTTAATTAGACTTGGACGATCTTTGTAAAATGGTTGTACATAAGCGAACTGTCGCGTCAAGTAGTGCATCAAAAAATACGCGTGCTAGTATAAAAAGTCGTTCATATGAAAGTATAATACCGGCATAGAAAGTTAGAACGCGTGGCTGTTTAATGGTTCGAACTTTTCCTCTTTGTCTCGAGGATCTCAGGGGTGTAGGACTCGTGAATTGGATTTCTTTATCTTCTCAAAGTCTGGAATCCGTTAATAACTCGGGATCGTGGCTCGCGATACTCCATTATGCTCCAGTTAATTAATTAATTGATAGCGTGTAACGAGCCGCGTTAATGGCGCGAAAATTCAAATTATAATCCGTGCAGTTGTTCCAGATAAGGTTAAACTGATCGTATACAGTGTACAAGGTGTTCCACTTTGAACGTTTCACGGTGAAATTACGATGACCTTAAAATTTACGTCCTTAGAATGTTATTTTATCTCCTTAAATATAAGCATTCATTCTTAATAGAACAGTTTTAATAGCGTTGCGAATTTAAATTTTAAAGTTAAGTGCGATGACTTGTAGCCATTGAAATTAGTTGTATCTTATCGCAAACATTTATTACTCGTGAAATATTGAAATTAGTTGTATCTTATTACAAACATTTATTACTCGTGGATTATTATAGTAGTAAATATTTATAGAGATATAATTGTGCATATATTAAATATTTTTAAATATTAAGTATGATTTATACATATTTATGAATGATATTATGTATCGCGATTTCTAAATTGCAAATATAAACGTACTACGTTCAATTAAGTTGCCTCCTCTGGGAACACTACTTCCCTAAAAGATAACGTGTCAGTTATGTCGCCCTGGGGACGACTCGGTTTTAAGGTTAATTGTGCACATTAGAAATTTCCCCTTAAAACCTCTGCCGTCAGTATCACAAACGTGTCACTTGGACTAAAAGACGCGTACAAGTGAGTCAATTACACGTGGAACCAATGAGTAGTGAAATGTGCTGGCGGTAGTGATGGGTTCGAGTAATTCGCGAACAAGCTTCAACACTGAACAAATTCTTTTCCTATTTAAACATCTATAATATAGAGATTTAGAACTTAGAAATGTACTATGAAGAATTATAAAAATACAATTGACTATAAAGAATTGTAAAAATATTGTGAAACTTGAGCATGTAGAATTATTAGTACTTATGATTGAGTTTGTTGATTTTTGCAATTGTAAAAGTTTAGGAATGACTTAAAAATTTGCAGATTAAAGGATTGAATTAAAAATGTGTTCATTGTTGAACTTCAGAAGTTTAAAGATATGTAAGGTTTTCAAACTTGTAAATCTATAAATTAATCAGTCATGTTCATACACATAAAGGACCATTTCCACAGAGACCAATAAAGATGTACTCTCAAGCTGTACAGTATGTTTCAAGATCAACATATACAAATTCTGAGATGATCAAAGCCACCTAAAATACCATAAATGCAATCAGTGAGACTTACATCCAACTAGTACTTAAAATTTATGAATCACAAGTTACAAAACCTATCACAAGTAACAAAAACAGTTTCGAATGAAAAGTTAGTCCCATCAGTACTGGCCACACAGTCGAATAGACAGATCCTGAGGCAATGTCTGAAAATCACGGCCAGGTGAACCGTTGCGTTGATTAGCCATTTGTCGTGTGTATTGACCGGGTCCCCGGAGGTCCTCTGTGGAAACCATAGCTCACACAGGCGTTTTCTCTTCACCTACGCGTATGTATGTACATATACATCCACACGATGTGGCCTCCGCGTACGTGCCGCGCCGTGCCACACCGATTTACCGTTATCTCCATACGCACTTTGACTTTATGCGCTCGTGCATATGTGGGTCTCTCGGGTGCGCTTATATCTATGCTAATGGAGATATCCATTTGTTCGTTCGATTATAAGGCCGCGTACTCAAACTTAGAGTTACGCGACTTCGAGACCACCTGCAGACGTAACGCTTAATTTTAATTTCATGTCTCATTATCCCTTTCTTCTGCTTTTTCTTCGTTAGATGCACACCAGCGACATTTTTTGTTTTATCAGTAACGAAGACGTGCGTTGTGAGGACGGGAAACGTTGGTGCACTTTCGTAAAATTTAATAATATTTGTGTAAATATTTATGGAGTATAACTGTGAAATATTCTGAATTTTCGTTTCTAATTTAACTGTCAACTTCGTGTGCGAACATTTTTGCATTTCTGTGACATAACTGTGAAATAGTTGGACATGTCTTGTATATTTTGAGACAATATTTAAATCTTGAGACACGTTGAATCTCGTGTATGTGTAGAATAAGTATTACATGAATATTGAAAGCAGTCATGAATTTTAGGTTATGTTTCAATATTGTTGCTAATTGGAAATTATAGCTCGCAAATCCTTGAACTCAATTCTTGCACACGTGACGAAACCCTGCGGATTAGCATTAGAAATCTGTAAAATAGAATTACTGGTATTCGTTGCGCAACAGTACAGCAGAAAATCTGTTGCTGAATCAAACTTGATCGCAAAGTGTAGCAAAGCTAACTCGATTCAATGTTTACTTGTGGTGTAACAGAAGATGTAACCTTTATTTAATTTTAAGGTCAGGTACATAAATTTTAATACAAGAATATCTTACAGTTACATATATTATTATTCAATCACATGTACTGTGTTTTATAATATGCGTGTCTGCATATCATAAAATACAGAACATGTGATTGAATAACAAAAAATTAAAAGTTAATAAATTCGCACAAAATTTTCCTTTGCAATATAAATTAATTGCGTGGAGATTTCATAACTGTTATTTGAACGCCTCGAATACCTGTCTCGACAAACACCGTTAATAAAACTGAAATTCAATGCACGAAACTAGATAAATTTGATGCTTTGTTAAATGTTGATAACTTATCGCTGACGTATCTGAAGGCAGTTACGCAATAAACATCTAACGGTGTCCAATCTTCCTAAAATCGTGATTCAACCTGTGAAAAGAAATTCCTCGAATCAAAAAAGAACATAATTACAAGACACGAAGGCGGAAGAACAATATCGTGTGTCACTCGTCCATGATTCACTAAAACGGGATTCGATATTCGAAAGGTCGATTTCGAACATGCATTATATCGACTCGATTTACGCTATTCTCTCGACTACGTACATGAATAGACTTCTTGAAATCACCGTGAACATATCCTCGCGTGAATGATAATGAAGCCGTCATTCTATTGTACTCCGCTCAAATTAAGAATCGCCAATGACTTTATTGCTCGATAATGAGACACCTGGGTATTCGGTATTTAAACTTCGATCGATTGTGTAACTTTGATTATTTATCTTCGACTTGCGTGTATTGTGCATTCTTTTGCAAACATTGAGAAACGTAATTTCGTAATTCCATTCATGAACGGAATTGCTTGCATTGTTCGAATTTTATGTGTGAGAATTTACTAGACCTACAATTTTCGTTCTTGAAATATTTTCATTATCCATTCTTTATGTGAGCGTGCACCAATTTCGGATTTCATTTTTTAACAACTGTAGTAAAAAATAAACAAGTGGTTTACGAATTTATTTGCGAAAATTGAGTGGTAATTGACTGTCAAAAAGAATGAAAAAATTATTTGCTATGGCGAACAGAAATATTTTTTATTTTTGAAAAAAATGTATCACAATATAAAAATTATATACTAACTATGATTGAATACTGTTATATTATAAAAGATCAAGATGAGAAGTTTACAATATCTGTATAATCCGATAACGAAGTGTTCCGAATAAATAGACCTCAGATCACCCGTAATCCTAATGAAATCTATTAGCGTTATCTGTAAAGAGATACGTTCCCACAGAGATTGCGTCTAGCAATTCGTTGGATTGATGGTTCATCAAGGTTCTCCTTTATTAATCTCTAAAACGATCAAGACTTTCTAACTCGATAGAGATATGCCCGTCGATCGGGAAGTGCAATTGCGAAGCAACGTTCGTTGTTATTGCACTTGGCGATAGATGCACGGAGCGCATAGATAGAAATCACAATTACGCCTTTGTAAACGTTGCTTGACGCCGGTAAGTGGCGGTATGCGTGTGTGGTCGAACTGACAAAAGGACAATGAACTACACCAGTAGCTTCGTACCGTCCGGTACGTCTAGATAACCACTTTCGGTTATCAGCGAAATTATGGTTCCCCTTCTTTCATGCGACTCTTTTTTTGAGGTCTTCGAACTTTCT
Source organism: Megachile leachella (assembly GCA_963576845.1). NCBI lineage: Eukaryota > Metazoa > Arthropoda > Insecta > Hymenoptera > Megachilidae > Megachile > Megachile leachella. The sequence goes on along the minus strand of OY756254.1, from coordinate 11,308,742 downwards.
GCGGTTAATGAACACTTTCCTTCGTTTCAATATTGTACATGCTTCATCAACTTTACGTTAGACTGGACGCTTAAGGTTCTTTAGTACTTCTTATTCAGTTCATGATACTGAACTGAATGGTTTACAGAATGGATACTGAATTGATTCAAGGTTTGGGGTTTTTGGGTGTTCTTTCGTTTTGGTAAGTTAAGGATGTTGGGATGGGGTGTTGAGATATCGGGAGGTGGGAATGTTGAGGTGTAGAGACGGTGTAGGGACGTGGGAATATTGGGTCTAGGGATTTCAGGGCGTAGGGATATCGGAGCGTAGAAATATTAGAGCGTAGAGATATCGAAGCGTAGAAATATCAGAGCGTAGGGATATCGGAGCGTAGGGATATCGGAGCGTAGAAATATCAGAGCGTAGGGATTTCGGAGCGTAGAAATATCAGAGCGTAGAAATATCAGAGCGTAGGGATTTCGGAGCGTAGAAATATCAGAGCGTAGAAATATCAGAGCGTAGAACTATCAGAGCGTAGAAATATCAGAGCATAGGGATATCGGAGCGTAGAAATATTAGAGCGTAGAGATATCGAAGCGTAGAAATATTAGAGCGTAGAGATATCGAAGCGTAGAAATATCAGAGCGTAGGGATATCGGAGCGTAGGGATATCGGAGCGTAGAAATATCAGAGCGTAGAAATATCAGAGCATAGAAATATCAGAGCGTAGAAATATCAGAGCATAGGGATATCGGAGCGTAGAAATATTAGAGCGTAGAGATATCGAAGCGTAGAAATATTAGAGCGTAGAGATATCGAAGCGTAGAAATATCAGAGCGTAGGGATATCGGAGCGTAGGGATATCGGAGCGTAGAAATATCAGAGCGTAGGGATTTTGGAGCGTAGAAATATCAGAGCGTAGAAATATCAAAGCGTAGGGATTTCGGAGCGTAGAAATATCAGAGCGTAGAAATATCAGAGCGTAGAAATATCAGAGCATAGGGATATCGGAGCGTAGAAATATCAGAGCGTAGGGATATCGGAGCGTAGAAATATCAGAGCGTAGAGATATCGAAGCGTAGAAATATCAGAGCGCTGAAATATTAAAGCGTAGGGATATCGGGGCGTAGAAATCTCGAAGCGTGGAGATAATGGAATGGAGGAATATTAGGGTTTAAGAATATGGGGACGCAGGAATATTGAAGTCTAGGGCTATTGGGACGTAGGTATATTAAGACATAGGAACATCGACATATAGATATATCTGGATGTAGGAATATGAAGGTTTAGGATATGAAGACGTAGATATAACATCACACAGGTACATCGACATATACATATAATATCTGGATGCAGGAATATGTAGGTTTAAGATTATCCGGTCATAGGTATACCTAGAATAGGTGTACCAGAACATAGATATTTAGTTCAGTTCAGTTTTTTATTTTCTTTACTATGAAGAAGGCGGTTTGGCCACAATACGGCTCATTTCGCCACTAACATAGATATTTAGGGATGTGAGTGAGTGAGTGGATGTGAGTATATTGAAACATAAGTATATCGGAACATAGGAACCTCAGAATGTAGCGCTACAATAGACATTAGGAAATATTGGATCCCAGAACTATTGATGCACAAGAATATCGCAATGTAAAAGCATCAAAATGTAGAGAGTTCACGACGTAGGAAAATGTATAGACATCAAGATATTAAGATATCAGAATACAAGGATATCAGAGTATAAGCATATCGAAGTTAAGGATATCAAGGTATAAGGATATCAGAACGCAAGTAGACATAAGTGCATCGATATTTAGCTATATCAACTTCTAAAGTACCTAATAAATAAATTGATTATTATACCTAATAACCAAATATTTGTTATATTACAATTACTGAATTTAATTTGACCAAAGTGTTTGACATCTCACACAATCTTCAGCAATTTCCAGACTCTTCAGTTGCAAACAATTATTTATCTCATCAATATGATGCTTAAATATAAAATACTCGTGCTTAAATACAAGACATTCTTGCTTAAATATAATATACTCACGTTTAAATATAAAAGACGAATAAAAATGCGTTCCCGTATCGTATTAAATCGAACAGTAAAATTCTTAATGGAATATTTAATTGGTCGCCGGGTAGTCGAAGTCAGAATAGAATAAGGAACGTCAAAGAAGCAGCAGGTTTTCAGAATTAATGAACAACCGAGTGCTCGAATAAATGACATCGATTCTTGTTCACGTGCAACGGGTCAAGTGGCTCAAGTCAGCCATTCCGCTAATTAAAGACGAGGACTGTTCTCTGCCGCAGTGGTCTCGCAATCGGCCGATATGGCTGAATGCCCCTCGAGATTGCATCCTCCGTTGCTGTCGTTAATAAAACTTTGTACATAAATCGGCTCGAGTTGAGCACCGTCATCCTTCTGCTTCTCTCTCTCATCATTATGTCCCGATAATTACAGTTTTTGCGGAAACCTTGAACGAGAGGGCATCGCGTAGCCTGTTACCACTCTTTCAACGCACGGACGTTTTCCACCATGAAACTACCATGACCGATCGTGTGTTAACCCTTTTAGACGAGGGGAGACAGTCGGAAACAAGAAATACCGTCGTTATTGTGTACGGAGGAATTTAAGGATAGTTCTTGAGCTTTTTGTGATGGTTTGCTTAGGGAATACTTAATCACAGCTTTTTACTGTGCGAAGGTTCAAAGCAAAATTCGAATACGACTGATTATGTGCAGAGTTAATGGAGTGTTGGATTCTGAGGTTCATTTTTGAAATTTTTATATAATAAGTTGTTTATTATTGTGGACGTCGACTGCTACGATCGTTAGCCCAAATATAATAATATATACTGTATAATAACAGTAATACAATAATTTTATATAATAAGTCAGTCATTCATGAAATTGATGGATTTTTAATAGTGAACAGAGTTAATTTTATTGAAAAACACGTAAAATAAATTATAACAAGAACATAGTAAAACACAACCGTTTACAAAAATCGCAACACGCTGCACGGCAATCAAAAACAGAACACGAAGGACCGCGAATTTCTGCATTTAAGAGTTTTACAAACCGCGTAAATTTAAAACTCCAACAGAAATAACATTGCCTCCAGCAACGGAATATAAACACATCAAATTTCACATGCACCAAAAATAATAAATTTCGCATTGATATTCACGGTCCATACAGGACATAAAAAATTAGAATGTTTTTCCTCGACTCCAAACAGCAGGATGGTGGGTAGGGCCAGAAGTAAATGCATCTTTCGTATGCGACCAGTGCGTATGGAAATGCACATTGTTTGCCGTGTAAACGCGCAAACGAGCTGACGGAAGTCACGTGACGGGTTGTCGTACGGCCCACCGGAAGCGAGGTCGATACGGACAACCGTCGAACCATCCCTATCGTCGGCGTTATGTAAGAAAAAGAAGCATCCTCCAGTTTCAGAAGATAACTCGAGTTTCTAACTAATCTACTTTCACGGACTGTGCAGAATTCTGCGGTGAATTATCGAAATTGTCTATTGACTTCGTGATGGTGTAGATGAACTAGTGAAATTAATCACTGTTATTTTGTTTGCAAGGTTTAAACTGAAAATTATTAAATTTTATAATAATTTTTAGTAATATTTAATCTTGTCGCTGTTGTGAATATATCTTGCTGACTGATTTCTATTTTATATAGAAATTTGAAAGATATGAAGAATGGAGTGTGATATATTTTGCGATAATAATTACACTCAGTTTTTAGAATAATACAAGTTTTTACAAGTTTTTTTGGTAAAATTTACAAGTTAAGTTTTACAAGTTTTACCAAAAAGTTACAAGTTTTTTTGGTAAAATTTTTGTTAACACGTACCTTGATGAGTATTCCTGTTTTATATAAAAATTTGAGCACTGTGTACAGTAATAGTTACAATAATTTTTATGTTGATAATGTCAAGTAAGCTTGTGGTAATATTGATGCAAAAATATTTCAGTGACTATTAGTATCTTCTACTTCCATTCGGGAATGTGAGAATTCGGAGATTTGGGGATTCGGGAATATGAGAATTCGGTAACTTGGGAATTCGGGAATATGAGAATTCGATAATTTGGGAATTCGGAAATGTGAGAATTCGGTAATTTAGAAATTCGGTAATTTGGGAATTCGGAAATGTGAGAATTCGGAAACGTGAAAATTCGATAATTTGGGAATTTGGAAATGTGAGAATTTGAATATTTGAGAATTCCGTAACTTGGAAATTCGGGAATATGAGAATTCGGTAATTTAGAAATTCGGTAATTTGGAAATTCGGAAATGTGAGAATTCGGTAACTTGGGAATTCGGTAATTTGGGAATTTGGGAATGTGAGAATTTGGAGATTTGAGAATTCGGAAATGTGAGAATTCGATAATTTAGAAATTCGAAAATATGAGAATTCGGTAATTTGGAAATTCGGGAACTTGAAAACTCGGAAATGTGAAAATTCTAGAATTTGAAAATTCAGAAGATACTACTCGCATCTTTCCTCTAAAAATATAGAAACGTGACTCTTAAGACTTCTCCAAAATCTAACACAGCATCCCTAACCAATTTTACGACTCCTCAAATAAAACTCAACACTAAACTCTTATTAATTTCATTTTCAATAACAATTAAACCTCAAAAGATCTCGATAATTATTCCATCATTCGCGATAAAATTCCACCTTCTGATTAACGTTCTCCAAAATGTCACTCGTAACTAAAAAAAGGTTGAAAGTCCAGTAGTTCGATTAATAGAACAACTTTTTTTTCTTCCGTCAAATTATACCCTACAAATTTCTCCATGTCATTTCTCATTTAATTACATTTTGATGTTTCAATCATTGGCGTAAATATAAGCAGAAAGACAGGTCGATTAATGTTTTCCGGCTTTTCTAAAGTGAATGTCTTCCTCTTGTGTGTCAAGGCCTTAAAAAAACTGTATTTCTTTTTTACTAAGATTGGCAAGTCAGCGTTTCGCGAGTTCGATGAAAATACTGTCCCAAGCTACTTTTGTTTGGTGTCGTGGAAAACGGAAGTAGGTCAGTCAGCAAATTCTTTATCGCTGCTTATTTCAATACCTCGAGTACGAATAAGAATATCGTGATAGATGCAGTTTCGTAAGTGAATCAGAAAATTGCTTATAAGCAATATCACCTTATAGGTAATCCACTAATAAAAGTGTTACACGAAACGTTAAGTAACGGAGCCAATTCGTTGCTCGACTCTTTGCTTCTTGGATAATATTTGTGTTCATTATGAAACATTATGAAATTGTAATCATAATATTATTTTATGGGACCGACACTATTTTATGACATAAATGATTTATATATTATTTGATGATATAAACTACTTAGATATTGGTTCAAAACTTAAACTATTTAGATGTCTTTTCATAACGATGGTAACATCATAACATTATATAACATCATAACGTAAGTTATTTAGATATTATTTTATGACTAAATTATTTAGATATTATTTGATGACATAAACTACTTAGATATTGGTTCAAAACTTAAACTATTTAGATGTCTTTTCATAACGATGATAATATCATAACATTATATAACATCATAACGTAAGTTATTTAGATATTATTTTATAACTAAATTATTTAGATATTATTTGATGACATAAACTACTTAGACATTGGTGCAGGACATAAATTATTTAGACATAAATTATTTTCTAGATATTCTTTCACGATACAAATTATTTAAATATTATTCCACGACATAAAAGTATAATCAAGTCAGCAGACAAGTTTTTCAAATTCAAGTCTTCAAATTCGTGAACAAGACATTTTAACAAAAGTACCATTAAAGGTACTCTAAGAGGCAATTCTTCAAATTTACATAACATATTTTACTTCATGAACGAAACATAATATCTGACCTCCAGTCAGATATTTTGGAATTTTGGAATTTGGGGGCGTAGGAATTTGGGGATGAAGAAATTTGGAAATTTTTGAATTTGGGAGCGTGAAAATTTGGAAACGTCGAAATTTGGAAGCTTGCAAAATTGGGGAGCGTGGAGATTTAAGGGCTTGCAAAATTTGGACGCGTAGAAATTTGGAAGCGTGGAAATTTGGGGGCTTGCAAAATTTGAGCGCGTAGAAATTTGGGAGCGTGGAAATTTGGGAACGTCGAAATTTGGAAGCTTGCAAAATTGGGGAGCGTGGTAATTTAAGGGCTTGCAAAATTTGGAAGCGTGGAAATTTGGAAGCTTGCAAAATTAGGGAGCGTGGAAATTTGAGGACGTCGAAATTTGGAAGCTTGCAAAATTTAGGAGCGTGGAAATTTGGAGACGTCGAAGTTTGGAAGCTTGCAAAATTAAGGAACGTGGAAATTTGGAGACGTCGAAATTTGGAAGCTTGCAAAATTAGTGAGCGTGGAAATTTGAAAGCTTACAAAATTTAGACGCGTAGAAATTCGGAAGCGTGGAAATTTAAGAGTGTGAAAATTCAGAAATGTAGAGGACTCGAAAATTAAAAAATTTGATATTACAAAAACCTCTAAATTCCACACTACCAAACACATTATCATAAAAAATCATAAAACCTCAACCTTAAATTACAATTATGCATATACCCCAAAAATGTAACTATCAATATACAAAATACATTTCCATAAAAGAAAAGATTATTACATTTTGGTGGTTTATGTATCAAGCTCATAAATTTCCATAGTTAATGATACTACTCTTTAAGTGTTTATTCAGTACAGTGTTTGGGTGAAAGTTATGCATTCACTTAACAAATAGCGAGTAATTATAATCTAGCCAACGATTGCTTACGCTAATGATCAGTTATTCACGCCACTGGAATTGATTAATGCGCTTTGTAATCGTCGGTTCTTTCGAGTCGACCATTTTTAGTTTGGAAGAAAGCGAGGTAAATAATACTTCGTTAAGCGGTCTATTATTCTGGGAATTAATTAAGGTAGATTCAGAGTTTCAACTTTGGTATCTGAAATTTTGGCAAGGAAAAAATGTATATTTGTTTCTTGACAAATATATATTTCTGTGCACTTTAAATGCACCACCATAATTTTACTGGAATATAAAATAGAAAGAAGAGAAGAATTTAAAAGATTATTTTTGTGTGGCCTTGGTTAAATTCACAAACATCTTTTATTATTACATGATTTATATCATGGATATTATAAAATGTTCTTTTATTATTAAAAAGAGTAATGTAAACATAAAACAGAAAAATGTGAACAAATATCTCTGAAGATAACTCTTGAATATTTATTACAATGCTTAAAATTTTCTGTGCACACTGAACAAGGTAAACAGTCGAGCTAATCGAAACGGAAGCGTACAATTTAGCGGACGACATCAAAATAGTGGTCACGTATGATTGAAAAGCCCATCGTATAAACTGTGTTATGTACGATTGAAAATTTCATCGACCAGTCGCTATATTCGAGTGCTTATAATTCATGACACGATGGAGCCTCGATAATGCGGCGTGTAATCGTTTCTTTGTTCCCTGGGAAACCACTTTCCTATTAACGCACCTCCTCTGCGTTTGAATATTACGAAGGAACATCCTGTTAAATACGCTTACGTTGAAGAATAATCGCGAGGTATTATTAGTCTCTACGTCTCAATTTTCTGGATTCAAAATTTTTTAAATTCCAAGTTTCTCAAATTCCAAATTTCTCAAATTCCAAGTTTTCCAAATTCCAAATTTTCCAAATTCCAAGTTTTCTAAATTCCAAATTTCTCAAATTCCAAGTTTTCCAAAGTCCAAATTTTTCAAATTCCAAGTTTTCCAAATTCCAAATTTCTCGAATTCCAAGTTTTCCAAAGTCCAAATTTTTCAAATTCCAAGTTTTCTAAATTCCAAATTTCTCAAATTCCAAGTTTTCCAAATTCCAAATTTCTCAAATTCCAAGTTTTCCAAATTCCAAATTTTCCAAATTCCAAATTTCTCAAATTCCAAGTTTTCCAAATTCCAAATTTTCCAAATTCCAAATTTTCCAAATTCAAAATTTCCCAAATTCCAAGTTTTCCAAATTCCAAATCTCTCAAGTTCCCGATCTCCCAAGTTCCAAATCTCCCAAGTTTCCAATTTCCCAAGTTCCAAATCTCTCAAGTTCCAAATCTCCCAAGTTCCCAATCTCACAAGTTCCTATTGGAATTATGGAAGCAAAAGGTACTATTTTAGAATGAAACACGATTGTTAAATTTAACTTTTGAAAATTGAATAGTGAACTCTTCTATCGATGCTTTCTCTACACGTGCGCTTTTTAAACTAGTCCTCGGACCGTTTTTCCTCGTCCTCGAGAGGTCCCATGCTTCATTGACACTTTTGTCTATCACAGCATGCTTACACTAGAAGGACCGTCTTGGACCACGCAGTTCGTCGCGTTCCTAATTACACAGAATTTTTATTCTTTGCCTTCAAATAAATTAAAATAGAATTAACCCCTTCCCGTACCATGACGAGTCTCACTCGTGACGCACTTACTGCTCAAACGTGATAAACCATACTCAAACTTTGAACATTCTTTAACTTGAAATTTAGGTCCAACTATAAGTTGCATTATCAAGGATCCCTGAATATAAAATATTCATAACATTTTAATTTTCTTTGTTCGTTTTAATGTTAAGGCCTTTATAGTTAGTCTTGATTGACGCATCTGTTAAATAAATGGCACGGAAAGGGGTTAACGTGAGATTGATTTTTGTATATTCCAACAGTTCCAAATCTCCCAAATTCCCACTCTCTCCCAAGTTCCAATCCATCCCCAAATTTCAATTATCCCTGTCTCAAAACAATTCCATCAACCCAAATATACCAGACGCAACACCTCTCCAAATCAATATCAATACCTCCCAAAAAAATCTTGAAATTTCACATGAACAATAAAAGCACGATAAATATGAAGCGAAGGCAGTAATGACCCCGAAAGAAAGAAATGTCCCCTACATTCGCTGAGGTGCGCTGTATATGGCGTCCGATGATCGGCGTCGTCGAACAGGTTCGTCGATCGATCAAGCAGAAGAGGATGCTCGTCCATGTTGGAATAGGCACGATGAAAACGCGGATAGAGAAAGAGCTATATACCGGCCGTCTAGTCTTACCATGTATGAGCATAAAGGTTTCATTGCCTTATTAAGGTTCGCGCGATCCCTGCTTCGACCGGCTATCGGGACGAAGAAAGACGGAAAACCGGAACTCCGAAACCAGTTTATTATTCGAAACGTGGGTTAGTCCTGCGTGCACGGCTTCGAGCAAAGGAGAAAAGAAACCGGGCAGCCAGCGTATTTTCTACCGGGTCTTATTCGAGGCCAGGCCAGAACCTTTTCGGAGACGAATAATCGCTTTTGTCAGACACCGAAGACGTTCTTATTTTCCTCACAATTCCTCTCTTTCGTCTCTGTTTGATCTCTTTTAGGTAACCCAGTTGCTACCACGAGTAAATGGGAATATAAATTTTTCTTGTGGGCTCTTGGCGAACTTAGGTTCTAGTTTGTAGAATTATTTTTTGATGTTCGACGCAAATTTGCAAACATGAGGTGAAATTAAAATAAAGTTAGTGGAAGCAGGAAAAAGTGGAAGTACAAAACAGGAAAATAGAAAGGCAGGAAATCGGTTTCTTCTGTAAATATTATTTGCAAGGAAGATCATTCGGTCACAGATGTAGACAGAGCAAATATTTAAACTGAAGCAAAAATTTCAGTTATATATTTATTATAAAATTACTAACATCGAAAGACAAAAGGTGCCATACATGACGATATATCTTTTAGTATACTGTACTTTATTTATTTATTACAAAATTACTAACGTTGGATCACAAAGCAACTATTGTGCAAACACAACATACATTCAGTGAAAAGGTTAAACAAAATTGTTCGAACGCACAGAGAGATTGTTTCGTCGGTATTTTACCAGGAATCCCCGATTCTTTTTTCACGTTTTTGTCGAATCACCGGACAAATACTTTGGTACTGTGACGTTCGCATGAAGCTTTGGATTGTCGGAACGTGTTTCGGAGGATACACAAACTTGCAACAGACTTTATAGTCGAAATAAATTTTGCTTAAAAAGATTTACGTTTAGAACCGCTATTTCGCGTCACGGACTCTGGCCACCAAAGTAATTGACGATTCTAATACTGTTTCACCTTGAACTTCTGCTCGCATGGAGGTTTTATAATTTCAAAGTTCAAATTACGCAATCCTATGGGTCTTTAGCTTTCTACTCGAGTGCGAGTTCAAGAAACCCCGATTATTTTCGGATCATCCGCAAGTTAGACTTGTATTTAGATATGTATCTACGGTGGAGAACCGCTACGTGGCCCTGGACCAGAACGTAGAACGAAATTGTGCAGCAGGTCAAATCTGCAGATGAGTTTGTAAGTTCTTATATGTACAAATTCAAGATAAGTTTCAAGATAAATTTCAAGTTTAACTTGAACCTTAAATGCATAAGTGACAAAAAATTCTGTAAATGCATAAGTGAGGTCCCCAGATTAAAATGTACATAATTGAAAAAATAGGGGAATGAGATCTTTATTCTAGAAGTAAAAACAAGTATTTTAATACAAAGATATCATCGGAAAGTCATAATAAAAAACAAAATTTCCAACCTTTCGCTTAGACCTCACGCAGTCTATCTCTATCATAAATCATTCAAAGATAAAATAGCACAGGCTAATTGCCTCCTAAATACGTTGACAATAACATATGTGTACAATGAGATACTAAATATTAAGAACGTGAATCCATACGTGGGGTCCATCGAGGACCTCACTTACTTAATTTCGTGCTAACTTTGATTACAGCAATAATTTATATCTGTAAACACACTGAAATTAACATAAATATAGACAGAAACAAATACCTGAAGTTTCAGTGCACAAATGCCGCGGCTAAAAAAATTAACGCAAAAAATGCAACACTGGGTTTGCGGACCCCACTCATGCATTTAAAGGTTAAAAATTTACGATATTATAAAATTTTTGAGTTCTATTCAGTATTCCACATCTCTGGGTATTTAAGGATGCCAAATTCTGTGTACCAAACGTCTCACATCCTTATAGTATATCCTTGGTACTATATTTCACGCCAAATCTCTCCAGAAAAAGTATCACGCCACATCCCGACGAGGAAGCCATTAAGCCTGTCAAAAATCATCGTTGGCTGATTGATCAGCCGCATCAATTCGCTCCGTGAGCACAAATGATCCTCGCACGAAAAAAAAGGAAAAAAACCTGAGTAATCCCTCGCGAGTGAAATAACGCGATAATATCAGACACGTCATTATCGTGGTTGGCAGGGCTGCATTATCTATCCATCATCGTCGTCGAAAACGGGAAAAGCTCACTGTCGTCCGTTGATTCGATGATCGAAGCGCATCGAGTGACGCATTAAGAATTCCGTTACACGCTCGAACGCAACGCGGGAAGAAGAAGAAGAAGAGGGTTCTCGATGATGCTTCGAGGTAAACGTTGCCCCGATCGAAGACAATGGAAAGTGGAAAGACAATCGAACGAACGTCAAGCCCGTGGAAGCCTTTCATTGCCCAACAGCAACGGCACAACATACGCTGCTTCTGCGTATTGAAATTCAATCGGGCTGCCTGTATCTTGGATGCCTTTGTCGTACGCGTCGTAGGACGCTGCCGACACAATATTTCCGTTTAGCAGTCGGGTATTCGAATACCGAGTTTCCCGCTCGTTTTCACCGGAGTAATTATTTGCAACACTTTGTCTTGGGATCGGACAACTCGTGGGAATGGGGCGCGAGGGTAGATCGATGTGGATGGTGGATTTGGGTCAGATTCGGAAAAAGTCGGACGAGCTCGGTTGGAGAGACGAAGGTGTCTGCTTGGAATACTTGGGGGTTAGGAGTTTAGAGACTTGGGATTTGAGATGTGAGGAGCTGGGATGGAGGGATTTGGGACTTGGGAGATTGGGAACTTGGGAGATTTGGAACTTGCAAGATTGCGAACTTAGGAATTTGAGGCGCTTGGAATTTGGGGCGCTTGGGATTTAGGAGATTTGGAATTTGGGGAATATGGAATGTAGGGCGTTTGGGATTTGGGAGATTTGGAATTTGGGAAATTTCGAACTTTGGGCGCTTGGGATTTGGAAGATTTGGAATTTGGGGCGCTTGGGATTTGGGAGATTTGGAATTTGGAGTGCTTGGGATTTGGGGAATATGGAATTTGGGGCGCTTGGAATTTGAGAGATTTGGAATTTGGGGAATATGGAATTTGGGGCGCTTGGAATTTGGAGCGTTTGGGATTTGGGAGATTTGGAATTTGGGGCGCTTGAGATTTGGGAAATATGAAATTTAGTAAATTTGGAATTTGGAACATTTGAAACTCAGGAGATTTGGAACTCGGAAGATTTAAAACTCGCAAATTTCAAACGAAAAAAAATTGCAACCTTCCTCAACATCCTCCTAACACACACCAAAACATATAAAATGCAAATTCTACGAGTAGCAATAAAACCTTCATGCATCAAAATGTATAAGAAAGGAGACAATAATGAATTGACGTAGAAGTATCGAGTTCCGTTTACGCATCGTAACTGTTTAATATTTAACACTCTCGCCACTATTTTCGTCTCGAATCCTTCGGGCAGCAACTACTCACCACAGATCGGTATTTTTGTTCTTATTCTCGAAGCAGTTAACAGCTGTTCTGGACGTAGGAAAATCGCTTGGTTGCCCTGCCCGAGTGTGTTGAGCAACGTGCATAACTTGTCCGGTGCGTTGGCAAACAAATCGGGCAACAATGTACAAGGTTTAAGTCGTTTGGTTGTCGATATGATTTAGAGATCTTTTATTTCTCTTAAAATGTCACTTGCATTATATGGTAAACGTACTTGTCGTATGTTTGTAAAAAATGTTTTTATATTTTTGATTTTTTTAATTTGTGGACTGTCAAAAGTGTCAGGTTTAAAAATTTTTATTTTTCAATTTTGGACACTTATGGTTTCTTAAGTTTGTAGATTTATGAATTCATGAGTTGTTAATTTTCTTTTTGAATTGTTGAATTTTTCAATTTTTAAATGATTGAGGTTGTTGGGTACAAAGTTTAAGAATTTCAATATGTATCACTCTTCAAATTTTTAAATTAGCAAATTTTTAAGTTCAAAGTTCTAAATGATCTTATTACTAAATTTCTACATATCTATATTTCTATGCATATGTGTATCTATGTCTGTATGTATGTCCATAAATCTATATGTCTATATGTTCACATATGGGTATATCTGTATGTGTATTTGTCTGTATGTACATATGTTTACATGTCCATGTGACTCTATGTTCATGTGTCGTGTATGTCCATATGTCTATATGTCTGTATATGTATTTGTCTGTATGTGACACGTCTACATATCCATGAGACTATATATTCATATGTCTACATATATGTTCATGCATCTATACATATGTCCATGTGTCCATATGTTTATGTGTCTACATATATCACATGTCCATGTGTCCATATGTTCATGTACCTACATGTCCATGTACCTGTACGTTCACATATGTTTTAATAACGTTCATATGTCTTAACGTTCATAAAATCCCAAAATTCTCACATATCCACAAGACCAAATACTAAAACTTCCAAATATAAAACAACATAAATTTCAACATACGATTACCTCCAACGACGCGTTTTAAAACAAAGTTCAGCACAAAGGCGTTCACTACCCAGATAACAAAGCACGAGCACCGAATCTACAAGCACATTGAACACATCAGTATTAAGATACCTTCAACTGAAAATCGTATGTTTTAGATTTTCCCCACAGCTGTACCGAATGCACATACGTCGGTTCGTAGTTGCGTTAGAATTTCACGCGCTCGTTGCTTCGTCGAGCACTCGTCGGAATTGCTCTTTTGCTCGTTTAGATAGAACCGGACACAGGTTATCGCTTCGCTTTGCACGCGTACACCGTGATAGAAAGTTACCTGCGTCCCTCGACCCGGTTCGTTTCTCTTTTTTCCGCGATATCGTGCAATTTGAAAAACTTGAAAAAACGCTATTGTAATGTACGAAGCCGAGAGGCGTACAGATAGATCCCCTTATCTCGTAGTGAAATTCTGGATGTGAAGTTCTGAATGATAAAATATTCGAACAGAATATTATAGGAGACAAATCTGGAGATAAATATATTTGTGTTATTTGATGATGTTAGGGGATAAGGTGGGTTATTGTTTGTGGGTGTGGATGTAGTGAAGGCTTTAAGAGGAGTGGATGTTTGTTCATTTTTTTATTTGGAAGTTTAGAATTTTTTAATTTTTTGAATATGTGAATTTTCAAATTACTTGCATTTCTAGATTCTTGAATTCTTGAGTTCCAACGCTCTTATATCTCCACGCTTCATATCTCCACGCTTCTAAATCTCTGAGCTTGCAAATTCTCACGCTTCCAAATTCCTACGCTGTCAAATCTCTATATTTCCAAATTCTCACATTTCCAAATTTCTAAATTTTTGAGTTCCAACGCTCCCATATCTCCACGCTCCCATATCTCCACGCTTCTAAATCTCTAAGCTTGCAAATTCTCACGCTTTCAAATTCCTACGCTGTCAAATCTCTATATTTCCAAATTCTCACATTTCCAAATTTCTAAATTTTTGAGTTCCAACGCTCCCATATCTCCACGCACCCATATTTCCAAGCTCCCATATCTCCACGCTTCCATATCTCCACGCTTCTAAATCTCTAAGCTTGCAAATTCCCACTCTGTCAAATCTCCACATTTCCAAATTCTCACATATCCAAATTTCTAAATACTTGAGTTCCATCGCTCCCATATCCCTACGCTCCCATATCTCAACGCTTCTGAATCTCTAAGCTTGCAAATTCTCACGCTTGCAAATTCCCACTCTGTCAAATCTCCACATTTCCAAATTCTCACATCTCCGAATTCTCTCATTCCCCAATTTCTAAATTCCCAAATACCTTCATCTCCAAATCACCACGTTCCCAAATCTCTACTCTCCCAGATTCCTGCATCCCCAAACTCTACCATTGTCAAATCTGCCCACTCCCAAATTGTCACAACCCACCTGTCACACCTCCTCCTTCCAAACTCCTACATACCCAAATAACAAAATCTCTGCATTCCCAAATTTGTACACTCACAAATTCTCCTAAATCCACATCTCCAAATGCTCTAAATGCTCAAACACCTAAACACCTAATTTTCAAATCTCCAAATTCGAAAATCTCACTTCTCTTTCTAAAATTACTCCTAGAGAAGCCACATCTGTTCCAGTCTATCCACACTCAAAAAGACGTTCTTACATTAAAGTAAAGTTTACGTTACATCGTACGGCCTTCGAACTTTTATTGGTCTGTCAAGAGCGTACCGAAATACATCGTAGATTCACGATATAATCGAATCTTTGTATCCAAATGGATCTTTTTCTACTCTCGATCGTAGAGCAACTACGATTTGCACTGGTTGCGTGTAGTTACGTAAACGTAAGCTGATTTCCGCTCGATGGATGATCCTCGAGATAAGGTAAACGCGGCTCATAACTTTCGATTGTTGCGAGAGAACTATAAGCCGTAGGCGACCCAATATGCACAGCTTTCCGCTCGCTTTTGTAGGTTCAACAACTGGGTCAACGATAGACCCGGTCTTGATATCGATGGTCCTGTTTACAGCTGTATCGATACCTATCGGTCTTGTACCTTTTCATTGATAAAATGGGTAAAAAGAGACCCTTGTTCTGCATGGATTCACCTATTCTGCGAAGATTTTTAACTCTTTTGTAGGGGACTTTTTTAAAATTGCGGTAATTGGTGAAGTAAAATATGGATATTATTTAGGTACATTTTGTGGAGTGGTTATGTGGAAGATGAAGTAAGAAAATAAATAAATGTTCCTTGTTTGGTTTTTACCAGATGTGTTTTAATAAATTAATATTTTCAATGAAGTTCATAGCAATCATTATAATTGTGTGGATATGCAAGTTCATTTACTATGTTTATTAATTATTGTTCAAATAGAGTGAGTTCGTCAGAAGTCAGGGAAAATATTAAAATTATGTCTGTATGAGTTTGTTGAAATTTTTTAAAATATTATAGCTGTTTGAATTTCTTAAAATTATTAAATTTGTCATAATTCTACAAATTTATTAAAATTATCAGACTTGCCATAGTTCTACAAATTTATTAAAATTATTAAACTTGTTACAATTATATGAACATAGAAAAATCGCTAAAATTCTCTACATCTAAAATTAAAAACCACTAAAGATGAAATTAGGAAATTTACGAGGGCTCCGTGTATCACCCCGAGCACAGCCGAAGGAGTACGAAGCTCCACGAAGCTACCGAAGCTATTAAAACTAGTCGCGCGAAATGACTAAAGTTAAAATTGTCAAAGTTAAAAACTATTCAGGCTAGATGAAATTATCGAAAAGCACCTGAACGATACTTATATAAAATTATCAAATTTGTAAAAACTGTGTTGAACTCGAAAAGTTGAAGTTATAAATTAGCTATACAAATTACTTCAAACAGCGTTGCAATTAAAAAATCATTACACTGTAGCTACCATTAGTTGAATAATTAACGGATGAAGAAAGAGAGAATATTCTGTGCATTAGTAAACCGGTTATCTTAATTTGAAGTAGCAGAGATAATAAATTAGATTAAATAAGTTGTTAGTGAGGTTGAAAATTAATCTTGTGTCTTTAGACGCTATTAGATGTTGGTTTAACGTGTAATTAAAACGTTGACAGCGGATATGTTTACTGTATCAATTAATTAACTGGAAAGATATTTATTATTTAAGTAACTGAGTTAGTTATTTGAGTAACTGACTTTGAGTAGCTGGTTATTGGAGTTATTGGGGACTGTTACTTAACTAACTGGGTGACTATTAATTATTTGATTAACTGAGTGGTAGTTAATTATTTGAGTCACTACATTTGAGTTACTGTTATCTAAATAACTGTTAATTATTTAACCCGTGTCTCCCAAATTCCATATTTCTCAAGATTCCAATCTCCCAAGTTTCCAATCTCTCAAGTTTCCAATCTCCCAAATTCCAAATCTCTCAAATTCCAATCTCTCAAGTTCCAAATCTCCCAAGTTCCAAATCTCCCAAGTTTCCAATCTCCCAAGTTCCCAATCTCCCAAGTTTCCAATCTCCCAAGTTTCCAATCTCCCAAGTTTCCAATCTCTCAAGTTCCAAATCTCTTAAATTCCAAATCTCTCAAATTCCAAATCTCTCAAGTTTCAAATCTCCCAAGCTCTCAATCTTACAAGTTCCAAATCTCCCAAGTTCCAAATCCCCCAAGTTTCCAATCTCCCAAATTCCAAATCTCTCAAATTCCAAATCTCTCAAGTTCCCAATCTCCCAAGTTCCCAATCTCTCAAATTCCAAATCTCTCAAATTCCAAATCTCTCAAATTCCAAATCTCTCAAGTTTCAAATCTCCCAAGCTCTCAATCTTACAAGTTCCAAATCTCCCAAGTTCCAAATCCCCCAAGTTCCCAATCTCTCAAATTCCAAATCTCTCAAGTTCCAAATCTCCCAAGTTTCCAATAACTATTAATTACCTAATTATATTAATACAGCAATAAAGTATCCCAACACATCATTAACAAATATGAAATTGAAAAGAAATTTCATTAAATATTTCCCTAATAAGCACTCATAAAATAGAGTCCATAATTCTCCATAAATTAGTTCTCCATCAAACTATTTCCTGATTGAATAGATAACGCTTTCTATCGGTAATAATTCATCATAGTATACTTCCTTTCATCTGCAATATTCCAGGGCAGTTGGTGCAGCTGCATCTATATTAAATCAAATATCGATAATTCGATGTAAAATGAAGCTTCCATTAAGACGTGCTCTTTCGCTGGTGGCTAACAATTAATGCGCACCTCGTGTAATTGATAATTACATCCCTCCTACTGATTTAACAGCGCTGAATCCCTTCAGACATTCATCAATTGGGATAATTGATAATGAAACGGCTGATGGTCGATTAAGATAATTATGGTGGACGAACTTTAGGGGAAACGGTTGAAGAAATCTGTGCGATTCGAATTACATTTGACGTGGTGCTTTTTTTCAAGTTTTCAAGGTTTTTAATTTTCAATTTGTCAAATTGGTACATTTTTACGGTACAAAAGTCTCAAAATTTTGAACTCTTCAAATTTGTTAGCTTCTCAAAATTTCTTAATGTCTCTAATTTCTACATTTCTAATTTCTAAATCTCTCAAGTTCCAAGCGCTCCAAATTCCAAGCGCCACAAATTCCAAACGCTCTAAATTCCAAATCTCCCAAATCCCAAGCGCCCCAAAATTCCATATTCCCCAAATCTCAAGCGTCCCAATTTCCAAATATCCCAAATCCCAAGCGCCCCAAATTCCAAATCTCCTAAATCCCAAGCGTCCCAAAGTCCATATTCCCCAAATCCCAAGCGTCCCAAATTCCAAATCTCCTAAATCCCAAGCGCCCCAAAATTCCATATTCCCCAAATCCCAAGCGTCCCAATTTCCAAATCTCCCAAATTCCAAGCGTACCAAATTCCAAATCTCCCAAATCCCAAGCTCTTCAAATTCCATATTCCCCAAATCCCAAGCGCCCCAAATTTCCAAGTTTCCAATCTTGCAAGCTCCAAATCTCTCAAGTACCCAATCTACCAAGTTCCCAATCTCCCAAATCCCCAAATCTCCCAAATCCCCAAATCTCCCGAATCCCCAAATCCCCAAATCCCCAAATTTCCCAAATTACCACTCATAGAAACAAAAATCCAAGGAACAATTCTGAATGCCACATCCCTCCATCTCGAGACTCGCTTCTAATTTTACGATCGTCCTCGATGGACGAACCCTAACGCCTTTAAGCGATTAATCAAACTGGCGTTGAATTGATACACAGCCAAACGACAGTCGACATTCAACCAGACACACGTATTCTCTTTTTAATTAAATAATTCTCTGGTTGGCACGCGTCTGACAGGCTGTTCCTCCCTTTTACGACCACACGGTGATTGTATTCCGTCGAGATACCCGAAAGTTTTACGTTGGGATGCGAATTCGATTTAATTTTAACTGTTTGACCAACGAAAGCCTTGTTTTGAACAGCTGTTGAGTAATCTAGGTGCACTGATCATCCAAGAGGTGTTGTATTCTAATAGTCCAAGGATGCTGAATTTGACCCCGATTGCTGAGCTTGTTAGCACTTTGTGCGATAGCTTCTTGTGTCGTTGTTATAAGGTTGTAATAGTATTCTGTTAATTGTTGTTTATGTTGTGGTCTTTCGTTGGAGGTCACATACTTTCATTAGAGAACACATACTTTCATTGAAAGATACATACTTTCCTCATAAAATAATTTTTAAAATCGGCCATTGTCTTTCAATGAGGACTCAGTCATCTTACATTAATGGTATTTGTGTAATTTGTTAGCAATTTGTAGTTCGAAAGTTCATTTTTCTGTTTAAATTGTCCTCTCAGAGACAATTGACTGTAAAGGGTTAATATTTTTTAAGAATTGATGTACTTCAAAGTTAACATTAAACCTACCGGTGTATAATATATACTTAATTACAGAGGAAAGATGGAGTCAAAAAATAAATGAACAAACGACAAAAGATAAATTGGTACACACATTAATTCTTCATTTTAACAAAGATGAAAAATGGAGTCAAAAAATAAACGAACAAACGACGAAACATAAATTAGTACACACATTAATTCTTCATTTTGACAAAGTTCAATACAGATATCAAAAGAATGAATTCAATAAAATGTATCATTTATAAGAGGAATCTTGTACAACGGTCATTTGACCAGTTTGGTAATTTTAGTATTAAAATTGAATCGCTGCTTTAATAAGAATTATTTTATAAAATTTATTAAATCCTGTCAGACAGTCACCTGACACGACTACATCACCTGACTACATCACATCTCAACTGTATTGTATAATCTCTCGAACGAATTTCAGAAGTTTTGTCCACATTCTTAATTAGAAAAGAATAAATATAAAAATATTCACTGAAGAGTTAGATATTTTTCCCGAGCCATTAATCATCCGTAACAAAGTTCGCACACCATCCGATACAAAAGGATGCCACTGAAAATTGATTAGCGTCAATTGTTAGCGTTCCACGGTTTCAAACTCGAAGTTCTTTAGCTCCCGTAGACAATTACGAGCAGTTACGAGCAGCATTGTTACATCACTGTAACTCGTGTCGCTGTAGTATGAATAATGCAATTTTGATTCGCCAGCTCGTTTCACGAGGAAATTAGATTAACGCGAGCGTCGCTCCCGAGGCGTCTGTTTATTAAAAAAAAATCCTCTTATCCCGAGGAATTTTGAGAGAGTATTAAAGTCGAAGAAAGCGAACAAAATGGCGGGAAACGGTGGAACTGAGGCAAAGTTTATGAAGGAAGCTCGTTTATTAAGAATTCAACTCATTTTTATTCTTAACGGTTGAACACACGGTTACACTCCGTGTAAATCTGTAAATTAACCGGGTTCTGCTAGCACACGGAATATTCTGTTTCTGTAAATAATAAATTGGGGTGAACGAACCGACGTCGTACGTAATTCAAGCTGAGGCGTTCTTTTTATACGAATGAATTTCAATGTCAAATGGGAAAATAAAACCTGTTGCTTCGTCGTGACTTGGATTTTAGATGATGGAAAGGTTTTTTAGATTTTTAGGTTAGATTTATAATTTTTCAAGTTCCTGAGTTCGCAAGTTTCTAAATTTTCAAGGTTTACAGATACCTACATTTCTAATTTCTCGAATTCCCAAATTTCCAAGGGTTGCAGATTCTGAAACATCTGAATTATCACATCCCCAATTTACCACGTTTAAAAATTCCCAAATTCCAAATTTCTCAACTTCCTAAATCCCTAGTTTCCCAAATTTGCAAATCACTAAACTTCCAAATTTTCACATTTCCAATTTCCCAAATTCTCACACCTCAAAGTTCTCAAACTTCCAATTTTCTGGATCCCAAAATTCTCAAATTTCATCTGTTCACAAATTCCACAAATTTCACAAAATTCTTAAATTTCATAAATTTCATAAAGTTCATAAAGTTCATCAATTTCATCAATTTCACAAAATTCTCAAATTTCATCAATTTCACAAAATTCTTAAATTTCATGAAGTTCATAAATTTCATCAATTTCACAAAATTCTTAAATTTCATAAAATTCTTAAATTTCATCAATTTCATAAATTTCATCAATTTCATAAATTTCATCAATTTCATAAATTTCATCAATTTCATAAATTTCATCAATTTCACAAAATTCTTAAATTTCATCAATTTCATCAATTTCATCAATTTCATCAATTTCATCAATTTTACAAAATTCTTAAATTTCATAAATTTCATAAATTTCATAAATTTCATAAAGTTCATAAATTTCATAAACTTCATAAAGTTCATAAATTTCATCAATTTCATCAGTTTCATCAATTTCATCAGTTTCATCAATTTCATCAATTTCATCAGTTTCATCAGTTTCATCAGTTTCATCAGTTTCATCAGTTTCATCAGTTTCATCAGTTTCATCAATTTCACAAATTTCACAAATTTCACAAAATTCTTAAATTTCTCAAACTAACTTCTAAAATTTGAAAAGTAGTTTAGATTTCCATTAATTCAGTATACTTGAAAGTTCCAACATAACCCACGCAACGCAGCAACGTAACGTAAGACAAGATTTTTCCAATAATCCAGTGAACGCCTGCTAGTTGTCGATGGTAAAGGTGTTACTTTAGTAATTACCGTACGCCATCCCACCTGGTTAAGAGTGCGGCACACGCAGGTTAATGAGCTTTGCTGTTCCCAGCTCGGTGACGTTTCTAATGTGTTTCCGAGATACCTTGCCCGCCCACGTGTCATACAATCCCACGTACAATATCATTTCAAACTATTTAACCAATCGTAAAACTTTCCACGTATGTACATACCTCGTTGGTCAAATCAGAAAAATATGCAATTTTGAGATTTTGTAAATTTGAGAGTTCGAAAATTTAGGAGGAATTGAGGATTTTTGGGAATTTAAGGATTTGGAAGTTTGAAAATGTGGTAGATCGAGAATTTGAAAAGTTGAGCACTTGGGAGTTTGAAATTTGGCTTGGAAATTTGAAATTTACCAATTTAATCCTCTTGGATCTTATAGATAATTCAGATAAATAGGTTGATTGAATATATATATTTTATTTTTATAAAAATGTGTTTGTCACATACTTTTCACTATTACAATAAATTTGATTGAAAACCCCTTCCTTCATATATTTTTTGTAAATTAAGGAGTCGGTAGGTAACTGAAATTGAGGAGTGCAAATAAAAATTGATAACTTTGAAAGTTTGAGAACTTAATAAATTCTCACACACATATAACAAATATGAAGTTCGTAAAATTAGAAATTTAAAAATTCAGAATCTTGATAGTTGAGCGATTTACTACCCATAAAAAGTATGGCATCTCCAACCCATAAAAGAGTAAAACCAGAATTCGATTAACACCCGATCTTCCTAAAACAAAAAGCAACAGCAGTTTTGTTTACGTTTCTCGAAAAGAGTAACGACTCATAAACGCGTGGCTCAAAACGAGGGTGAAAGTTACATTGTGTTCATAGCCCGCTACGCGATTCGAATCTCTGAATAATTCTACGATCGGCATAGTTTCGCGAAGTATAAGTTCGACGTGTATTGTTCGAAGGCGGTAGATGATCTGCTTTTGGATCGTGAAAGGTTCCACGGTTAAGTGTTTTCTATGTTGTATTCGAGGAAAAGTGCTACGTCGATCGGAGTTTCCGGTTGCTTTTCTTGTTGAGGATATTTTTCCTCGCAACTTTCTGTGTCTCGATGATCGACACGTGTGAAAGCGATGGCTGAATATATTAACGATGTAAAAAGTGTTTGTAACACGTAGTCAGCTTTTACAATGATGATCAAAACCGGTTTAATGATGGCGAATCTTGGAGATTAGGTTTTTACTTTATAATTGATGTGGATACAATGTAGAAACTTAATAGAGAATGTGTATAATGTATTTTGTTTATAAATATAATAAATGTCATGCATATGTGCACATATGTAATGCATTATTTGCATGAATGTAATTTATGATATATAAAAATTGAATTTTTTATATGAACATAATTAATGCATAATGTATATGAATATAATGTATCATACACATAATAATTCAAGTACATAATGTTCATAAAAATATGCACAATATATGTACATTTAATATAATATAATATGATGTACTTAAAAAATAATGTATTATGTTCATAATGTATATGTACACATATGGTGCATAATGTATATGAATATAATATATCGTGTACACAATAATTCAAATGCATAATATTCATAAAAATATCATGTATTATATGCATAAATACAATGCACAATGTATATACATTTAATGTATGATGCACTTAAAAAATAATGTATTATGTCAATAATACATATGTACACATATGATGCATATGTACACATAAATATGATATATGATGTACATAAATATAATACATAATATGCATACATAAAATACATATAAATATCATCTACAATGAACATAAATATTATGTATTACACATACAAATATGCACAATCTGTACAAACATCACATATGACACATATGAATATAACATATGTGTAACATATAATGTATTTCACCTGTAACATACTTCTATAAAGAACATATTTCAGCCTCATAAAGTCATGTTCTTTTAAAATCTTCTTTCATGCGTCACATGTGTAGAACATATACAATTAAAATTGTTTAATTATTAGTCTATTTGTTGTGCATGTTTAAGTCTCTTTTAGCTGCTTCTCATAGAAAAGACATTAAAAGAGGAGTCAGAAAAAACGATCGTAGGAGTAGATTTTTCCCAAGGACGATATACCATATCCAACACAGTAATGTCGTTTCGATCTTCGACGGTTAGGTGCATACGCACAATAATTCCCTACGTCCAAGTTATGCATGCGGTTTACCTTGTGACATCTCTTGGCTACAGCCACGCGCCTTTCTAACGCGATATCACCACGCAACCGCTTCCAACTGTTACCTACACGGTGTCCTAAACGTAACTTTCCCTATTTTACGACCCCATCAAATGCAGCGTTTTAGTTTATTTTTGATAACTTAAGCTTGCTGTGCCTGTGTTATGCAAAGTAACGTCAAATGCGTTTCATAATTTTGTTTTACATTTCATAAACTTGGTTAAATGTTGTAGTGTGTATGGTAGAAGACATATTGATGGTTTGGAAAGTTAGTGGTTAAACAAATTGTTTTGAAAATGTAAAGTATGTGTGACTATATTTCACACTGGGAAATTTATGGAAGGTATTTCTCAATTTTCTGAAAATTCATGGTATGTGATACTCACACATCAACTAGGTGATTTAATGTCAAGTATTTTAGCTTTCATCAAAATTATAGTAGTCCTCAGTTATTTTAGAATCTGGAAAACAAAATTTTTCTTTGCCTACACCAGATGGTTTTATGAATATTTTTAGAAAACGTTCTATCAAACGTGGTTCATACATTTCTACCATATGTGCTTTTTACTAAATTTATAGCGAGAGAAGGTTTAACAGAAAACCATATGGTTTTTCAATTTGTTTCGAAAGATCTTGGTAATGTTTAAATAATGATGCCCTAGAGAGTAATTTCACCATTCCCTTACCGAAGAAATCTTCGTTGCCCCCATTACTATCTCCTTGAGGAACAATAGCCGTATTTTTCGAAGTAATGCGTGGGGTAGCTACTCGCCCTTAGCTTCTATGCCCTCGAAAGCAATCAATCCGGTGAAATCCAATAGCTATACATGTAAGTGCCTTTTGGATCAGTGGACACCTGAGTTGTTTACTGTCTCGCATTTTCCTTAGCTGTGGAGGCTATGTATATTTCAGACATAAATTTGGGGGAGAACAAATTTCCACGCTCTCAAATTTTGCAAGCCCCCAAATTTCCACGCGCCTTAATTGTACAAGCCCCCAAATTTCCACGCTTCTAAATTTCTACGCGTTCAAATTTTGCAAGCCCTTAAATTTCCACGCTTCCAAATTTTGCAAACCCCCAAATTTCCACGCTCCCAAATTTTGCAAGCCCCCAAATTTCCACGCTCCGAAGTTTTGCAAGCCCCCAAATTTCCACGCTTCCAAATTTCTACGCGTCCGAATTTTGCAAGCCCTTAAATTTCCACACTCCCAAGTTTTGCAAGCCCCCAAATTTCCACGCTCCCAAATTTCTACGCGCCCAAATTTTACAAGCCCCCAAATTTCTACGCTTCCAAATTTCTACGCGTTCAAATTTTGCATGCCTCCAAATTTCCACGCTCCCAAATTTTGCAAGCCCCCAAATTTCCACGCTGCCAAGTTTTGCAAGCCCCCAAATTTCCATGCTCCCAAGTTTTGCAAGCCCCCAAATTTCTACATCCCCAAATCTCCATATCTCCAAATTTCCAATCTCCAAATACCTATATTCCCAAATTCCCACGTGTCTAAATTTCTACATCCCAAACTCTCTCACTTCCAGATCTCAGCATCCCCAAGTACCTACATACCCACAAATCTCTACATCATCAAGTTTCTACATATGCAAATCCCTACACTTCCAAATTCGCATATCCCCAAATAGCTACATTTTCAAACACCCACATCCTCGATTCTCCACATCTCAACATCCTCTACATCTCCACATCCTGTACATCTCCACATCCTCTACATCTTCACATCCTCTACATCTTCACATCCTCCACATCTCCACATTCTCCACATCTCCACATCCGCATTTTCCAAAATTCCAAATCCCCAACTCCCAAGCTTTCCAATCACATAATCCTCAACATCTCCACATCTCCTCCCAAAATATCTCTCTTCCAAGCAACCATAAACACACCAAAATCAGCCAACGTCCTTACCTTCAAATTTCCAATCTCGCTGACAAGCATTTTCTCGATCCTCCGCATACAAAGTCATAGAATACAATAATTGTCAACTGAATTTATTTAAGACTCGTTCGTGAAAATAAGAGGTCCCTTCGATAGGTTCGATTTCGCGTCGAGGGTCAAGCGGATTTGGCTTGTCGGGCCGTGAATCTTGGCCGCTCGTGAATCGTCTCGTTTTATTTATGCTTTCGAGCCGTTGCGAGCGTGTCGCCTGGCAGAAGCTCCGGACAGGAAGGAAGAAGAAAAAAAAAAGAGAAGAGGACACACGAGAGGGAGTCAAGAGAGTACACGATTACAATTTATACGCGTGGCTGGTAGAGAACCTCCTCTCGTCTCGGTTATTCCACTCTCTTACTTTTTATTTATGCCGATGCGGCGACGCGAGTCGCGCGATCACCGACCGATAATAATTTTTCATTACACGACCATGGCGTTGTGAAACGCGTTCCAAGTTCGATGTCGACTTCTTGCGATCTGTTTTTCTGACTTATGAAAAATCGAACGTTTGAGATCGTTTTTGTGTGAGGATTAAGGTGTAGTAGTTCGTTCAGATAGACATTGGTTTGCATTTGTAGTTCGGATGTTGTGAGGTGCTCTTAATACTGTACATACTTGAAAGTAGATAAACTTGTTGTTAAAATGAGAAATTATACTTGCAAGTTCGTTAAGAATATAATTTGTTGATTTTATATGGAGAACGCAAGGGTACGTTATTTGTTGTGAGCCATTTTGTTGAAGTCTCTAATACTCTACATATTTGAAAGTAGATGAACTTGTTGGTGAAATGAGAAATTATACTTGCAAGTTCGTTAGGAATATAATTTGCTGATTTTATGTGGAGAATGCAAGGTTAAATTGTCTGTTGTGTGCCATTTTGTTGAGGTCTCCATTTTGACTACAAATAGTTTAACTGAGTATTTGACTTAATACTTTGACTTAATACTTTGACTTAATACTTTGATTTAATACTTTGACTTAATACTTTGACTTAATACTTTGACTTAATACTTTGACTTGATACTTTGATTTCATACTTTAACTTGATACTTTGATTTCATACTTTGACTTGATACTTTGACTTAATACTTTGACTTAAACCTTTGACTTAGTACTTTGACTTAATACTTTGACTTAATACTTTGACTTAATACTTTGACTTAATACTTCCATTTAATACTTTGACTTAATACTTTGCCTGAGTATTATGAATATTTACAAACTTTTAATTTGAACATTGCAACAATTCGAACTAGCTTCAAGTAGATCCAGCAAGACGACCCACTATGAAGACCATGAGAATAACCTCAAAATACTTCCAGAGTACATATACAATAGTCCAAATAAAAGATGCGAACGAAGTATCTGTACACAGCAACCAAACCTTGAAGCTATCTTAACAGAAAATGCTCCACAAACTAAAACTTCACCCACAAAAGAACCAATGAATTATCAATAAGACCTCAAACTAAGCAATAAACACTGATTAAATATCCACGTCCAAGAGCGAGGGTGGCAAAAAGAGAAAATCTATTAATCTCTATAATGGCGTACTCTCGGCCCGAATCGAATATATTTGCCGGCCATAAAGAGCGCAAAGACATAAAGTGAATTTGGTCCGACAAGGGATGTTCGCCTCGACAGTTACGCACGGTCCCGTGACCCTTTGATAGAAATTTATGTCAACATCGGTCTGCTCTTAATCGTCGTTAACCCTAATCAATTGGTGGTGAATCGTTTCGCTGTCTGGATCGAAGCTCACGTGCACGTGCACGATTAGCCGGGCAGAAAAGAGAGCCATCGGAGCTTTCGTACGAAATGTTAGTATGCCGTAACTTCGATAATTCTTCGGTCGCGATCGTTGCGTGATCGCGAATACGTTCGATCGCATGATCCCCGTGATTACACGTTGCCGCAATGAATTACTTACAAGGCTAAACAGAAACTGTTTATGGGATACGAGTTTCCGAGCAAGATCCTTGCTCTTCTTCTGCGAACGCTCCCTGGAGCTTTTAGAAACACGGTATTCGCTTTGGAATTGCTAGTTTGTGTTTCTTGTTTCGTTGGTGGTTATGATGTAGTTTGATGTGTTCTATTGAAGCTATTCAAATGACTGAATGTAATTGCTACTCCACTTAAGATCAATGAAAGGAGAGGAGATATTACTACTGTAGAAATTCTGTTCAATGGGAGTCGGTGGACATGGGATATGGAAACGTTGAAATGTATTGTGGCGGACTAAAAATTAACAGTTAGTTGGAACTATTCGGGGCTGGGGGGCTACTTCGATACTCAGAACTACTCAATGTTGCTTAAATTCATTAGAAGCTATTGGAAACTACTGTGTGCCATCTCAAGCTACTCATTACTAGTTAGAAGCTATTCAGTGTTATTCAAGGATACTTGGAAGTTACTCAGAACTACTCAAATGCTACTCAATGTTGCTCAATGCTGCTCAAATTCATCAGAAGCTGTTGAAAACTACTGTATGCCACCACAAGCTACTTAGTACTACTTAAAAGCTATTCAGTGTTATTCAAAGATACTTGGAAGCTACTCAGAGTTACTCAGAAGCTACTCACTGTTGCTCAATACTACTCAAAATTATTTGAAGCTATTTGGTACTATCCCAAGTCACTTGGTACTAGATAGAAGCTACTCAATGTTATTCAAAGCTACTCGGTGCTAATCAGAAGCTATCCAATGTTACTCAAAATTATTTGAAGCTATTCGTTGCTACTTCAACGTTCTTAGTGTTACATAGAAGCTACTCAATGTTATTCAAAGCTACTCGATGCTTGTTAGAAGCTATTCAATGTTACTCAAAGATGTTTGGTAGCTATTCAAAGTTACTTAGATGCTACTCAATATTGCTCAATGCTACTCAAATTCATTTGAAGCTATTGCATGTTACTCAGCATTACTATAAGACACTTACAGTTCAAAGCTACTCAGCTACTCAGTGCTACTCAATGTTACTCAGAACATTTTAAAGTTTCTCAATATAACTAAAAATAGCTGACAGTTCCTAGAGGTACTAAGAGCCGTAGCTACTTTAAAGCTACTCGTAAACGGTAAAATTCCACGTCACCCAGAATATATCACCGTCGACTTTTTCACAGCTCCCCTTCCTCTCAAATGAATATCCCAGGAATCTGGTTAGACGTCTGTCACCCAAGTTTTACGAGATCTCGTAACTTCCCTTGTCTCTCGAAATCTGATAAGACAACCGCGGAAAAATAATGAACGAGATCGTGCAACCGTTCGCGGCAAGAACAACGAGACAGACAGTTGATTATCATTCAAACGGCACCGGCGACCGGTGACTGCCCTTGGCCATACGGAAAGGCGACGCTTCGCAAACGAAACGCTTTAATGCCTGAAAGAGGAGGAGACGTAATTGTCGGTTCGTTTCTCCTCGTGTCGTTAAACTCGTCGAGCCTTCGTCGAGGGTCAATATCCACCACTTACGTGCTCATCTTTCCAACTAATTCGTTCTACTTTCGCGGAAATTCCACGATGGATCAAACGTTTTTGGAACTGTTTAGCTAGCGACGGTCAAGTGTCTTTGCTAAGCTGCTGGGTGTGGATGTTGACTGTTGGCTTTCAGTTTGGAGACTTGAAAGCTTGGCATTTGTAGTTCTCTTTGGGTGTACGTCTGCTGTGTTTGTGGCTGAGGTGCATGGTGGACAGATTTGTTGGATGGTGGAGGACTTCGATATTTTTTTGTGTATTTTTAAATTTGCAATTTTGCACGTTACTGTGTCCCAAGATTTACGTTTCCTTAATTTCATATTTGGACATTAAAAAATCTCTAAATTTCTAAATCTTTGAATTCCTAAGTTTTCAATGTCTCAACTCATCAGATCTCCATATCTTAAAATTTCTACGTCTTCAAATTTCCATGCTCCCGAAATTCCCACGTCCCCAAAATTCTCATCTCACCAAATCTCTACGCTCTCGAATTCCCACGTCTGCAAATTCTCACATTCCCAAATCCACAAATCTCCAAATCCCCAAATTTCCAAATCCACAAATCTCCAAATCTCCAAATTTCCAAATTCGCAAATTACCCAAATCTCTACATCCTCTAATCCTCACGTCCCTAAATTTCCCACGTCTCCAAATTCTCACATTCCCAAATCCACAAACCTCCAAATTCCCAAATTTCCAAATCCCTAAATTTCCAAATTCCCAAATTTTCCAAATCTCTACATCCTCCAATCCTCACATCCCCAACTCCCCAAATCCTCAAATTCCCAAACAAGCAAACTCCTCCCATCTTCACAGAACCTCCACAAAAACAAAAGTATCACAGCTCCCCAAAAATGCCAATACAAAGAAAATACCATAAATTATAACTGTAAAGAGAATCACCTATTCTCTTTTTTAGTTCAAATTTTTTTCAATCAATTCACCGTTTTGAAGTATAGAAGAAAGTTGCAAAAGAAGAACCGGAATGATGATTTTTTCTTTCTAGAAACGTGACTAACTGTACCTTAGGGGGACCATGATCGTTAAAACTTCTGTGTGTATAATTTAGCGAGCAAGTTCGTATTGCGAAGCTAATTTCGTTCCACGAGAACGAAATCGGATCCGAATCGTGATCAGAGATCGAGATTTGTGCGTAACGATGATAGCTGACCTATTTTCTTTTTAACGTCGACCTATCGAAACGAGGCTCCAGTTTTTGCGTAGCGCAAGAACGTGAATAGAAATCTTTCAGCAACGTTGTCGAGTATTATACGAAGCGTTGATTTGTTTGTTACAGAAATTACTGTCATTCTTTCACCCCAAACCGACGCGAGTGGAGAAGTCGGACAACAACAACACGAACAATTCTACGACTAACAACATCCACAACAACATGCCGATACACGACTCTATCAGCGTCACTTCTCATGATGTGTATCGTACGTATTCTTATGTATTTATTTGCGTAAATATTTCACGTTGGAATTGTGAATAAATGAATAGTAAATCGATGGATAATTCTTGGAATGTTAAATTATACGTTAATGTGTTTGCGTGAAAAATTGCAGAGATTTTTTCATTTAATTGGTATGTGTGCATATGTGATTTTAGTCACATGTGATGTAACAGAAATTATATTATAGTTATTTATTAATAATTGACTGTTACTTGATAGTAATTTTAGAAGAATTTCATGATAATTTTAAAATATCTGCATATGTGATTTTAGTCATATGTGGTAAAATTATATTACTGTAATATAATAGAAATTATGTTACACTTATTATTCACTAATAATTTACCATTAGTTGATAGTAATTTTAGAACAATTTCGTAATAATTTTAGAATATCTGCATATGTGGTTTTAGTCACATGTGGTATAACAAAAATTACATTATACTGATTTATTAATAATTTACTATTACTGAATAATAATTTTAGAAAAATTCCATAATAATTCCACAAAAATTCTACAACAATTCTAAAATATTTTTAATATAATTCCTGTATGTTTTCTATTAAAACTCCAATCACAAAAATGCGTAACCTCAAAGATCATATAACTAAAATTTGTTCGAACATGATTGAAATTTGACACGAACTCTAACGCAAAGTTGTTTCGTAAAATGCAGCTGGGATATTGCCAATGACATCTCAGGATGCCCTCAAACATTACGGTCACAGGCTCACAGAATTCGAACGTGCCGAAATCGAGAAATACTCGGAGATTTGGTACCTCGGTTTATCGGCCCATAAAATCCACGGTGAAGAAGGATCATCGCAAAATGGCGGATACGACGATGAAAATGGTAGTTACAACAAGGTCCTCCACGATCATATCTCGTACAGGTGCGTACCTTTCCCTCTTTTTCGTTCAGGTTTTCTCTTTTTCAGAACTTTCCATTTAATTACCAACACCCAGTGCCCATTAACTCGCGTCGATTTCACGTTTTTTTTTTCCTGATACAATCGTGATTTATCTTGTAATTAGAAGGTGCGACGTTTAATAGCCCTATCCGCTAAATACGAAATCGCTGTGAATATCAGTGAGATTCGAGTGAAATATTGTTTAATCGATACTTATTTACGTAATTTATGATTCACGATAATTACTAATGTTTACACTGGGAAAGTTTGATTATTAGAAATATTAGATGAGTCTTTTAATTTTTATATTTACGGGGTAGTTGAACTCGTATAGTCGAACTAATATAGTTGAATATTTCAATTTTGTTATATTTTATTTTAAGTTGATAAAAGTTTGAAATTTTCTAATTTATCTATTCTGTAATTTCAAAGTTTAGCAACACAAAATTATTAGCAAAAAAGAACGAGTACTCAACTCCCAAATTTTCAGGTTTCTTTAAATTTACAAATTTAGTAAAATAAAAGTACCAAATTTTCGAATATAAAATTTGTAAACTTGTAAACTATAATTTTTAATTCGAAATTTGGTAATCTGGGAATGTACAAAAACAGAGAATAAAAGAATTGTAAATTGACAAATTTTGGATGTAAATAAATCTGAATTTTATGTTTGCACAACCTCAAGTTACATCGATGTTGCAAATCGTCACATATTTCTGAAACGAAGAAAAAACATTTCAATCCATGCAACTAAACTGGTAAATATCATATTCCGACCACGTTTTTGTATCATGCAATCGTGTTTGCATCGTTTTAAATACGTATTTTAGAACTAGATGAAAACCTTCGATCGGTGAAATTAAAACGATAAATATCGTATTGCAGTCGTTTCGAAACTTGCTCTCGGAAATAGAGTACCGGGAAGTAGTTATTAAATTTGTGTCGAAACGGGATATATTGGAGGGAAAAATTTCGTTTGCAACATTCGATTGTTCCGCAATTAAAATGTACAGAAGCTTTCACGTGTATTTCACATAGCTTTCAACTATGTATTCTCATAGTTCGTAGTTCAATCGATTTCATTCAGAAAATTAATAATTATTTAACCAAAGAAATTCGAACTTAAACGACATGTAACAAATTTTTGTTTGTACAAATAAAGTAAGGTGCATAAATTTCAGTAAGATGTACATAATGTAAATAATCAAAGAAGCTCATTATCAGTAAACGTAGAGCTTATCTGAAATATATTCTTCCTTGTGTATTATAATTTAAGGAGAATTGTAATGGTACGAAAAAGTAATTTTGTCATTTTTTGTTCAGATATGAGATATTGGAGGTGATTGGAAAGGGAAGCTTTGGACAAGTGATCAGAGCGTGGGATCACAAGACGGGTCATTATATTGCCATCAAGATCATCAGGTTCGTGAATTTAGCTTAATATTTTATCTGACAATGAGAAAATAATTACAGTAGGTTTAATGAGAGTTTTTGTGTGGACTGTTTTTTCAAAATCGATCAGTTCTTGATTGCTATTTTATTGTTTGACACACTCTTCGTGCAGAAATATTAAATATTTTGTACTAGAAATACATTAAATTAAAAATATATATTTTATATTATATATATATTTTATACTTCAAATATTAGATGTAGTATATTTAAAATGTTTAATGTATTATACCTGAAAAATTCGATATGTTAATATTGCACTACTCATTCAATATATACTTGAAATATTAAATACACTATAGATAAGATGAATTACCTGATACATTAAAACTTGCATATAAAAAATTAAAAAATAATCTTATGATCCAAATTAGTTAACCTTTCCTTGCTTATTAAATTACAAAGAAAAAATGTATACATTCTTTATCTACGAAAGAGCACCGTTAAAATAACGTGTCATGTCGTGGCTGCAGGAATAAAAAGAGATTCCATCATCAAGCGCTCGTTGAAGTGGAGATCTTGGAACATCTCAGGAAGAAAGACTTGGACGCAAACGCGTCGCACAATGTGATACACATGCTAGAATATTTCTACTTCAGGAACCACTTGTGCATCACTTTTGAGTTAATGAGGTACGTTACATAATTTTTTAAAACACTCTTGTTCCCTTTTGCTGACTTCTTGTTAACGTGTTCAAATAACGAAATCTGATTCAATTTTTTTTATGTCTTAACTTTTGTCTGCAAACATGTGAATATAGGATGGGTCCAGATAGGCTGTGTATTGTATTTATGTCTTTTTTTCAGTTTGAATTTGTACGAGCTAATCAAAAAGAATAACTATAAAGGGTTTAGCCTGAGCCTAATACGAAGATTCGCCAACTCGTTGATTAGCTGCCTCAGACTGCTGTATCGAGAGAAGATAATTCATTGCGACTTGAAACCTGTAAGCAATCTTAATTTTGACTTTCCAACATTTTAGAAATTCGAGATCTCAAGTTTACAAATTTCCAAGATGAATAATTGCTTAATTAACAAGCTCTAAAATTTTCAAATCTCCAAACTTCATGAATGAAAAGATAAAAAATTGTCCAGTTAACAAACTCTAAAAGTTTCAAATCTTCAAACTTCATGAATGAAAAGATAAGAAATTGTGCAGCTAACAAGCTCTAAAATTTTCAAATCTCCAAACTTCATGAATGAAAAGATAAAAAATTGCTTAGTTAACAAACTCTAAAATTTTCAAATCTTCAAACTTCATGAATGAAAAGATAAAAAATTGCTTAGTTAACAAGCTCTAAAATTTTCAAATCTTCAAACTTCATGAATGAAAAAATAAAAAATTGCTCAGTTAACAAGCTCTAAAATTTTGAAATCGCCAAACTTCATGAATGAAAAGATAAAAAATTGCTCAGTTAACAAGCTCTAAAATTTTCAAATCTCCAAACTTCACGAATGAAAGAATCTCCCCCACATAAAGAATGTATCAGTCCTATACAGAGTCTTACAAAGAAGTCCAAAGAATCATGAAGCTTCCATTTCACTTTCCTCCGGAACGTTGAACCAAGTATCCTTGGTCGTTTAATGAAAGTTGTCCTTCCAATAAATGCGGTGACCCGCGTGCTAATAAAGCAACGCGTAAACGAAGTAAATAGACGCGATGTAAAGTAAGGAAGAATGCGGGAGGTTAATAGGCGAAGAGTAATGGTAACTTAATGCTGTTCTCTGATCCAGCGTTGTTCGTTTACAGGAGAACGTGCTTCTGAAGCAGCGGGGTAGCAGCTCGATTAAGGTCATAGACTTCGGATCCTCGTGTTACAGCCACCAACGTGTATATACGTACCTTCAATCCAGGTTTTATCGAAGTCCAGAAGTAATTCTGGGTCTTCCTTACGGGACACCGATCGATATGTGGAGTTTGGGCTGTATTCTGGCCGAACTTTACACCGGCTGTCCATTGTTCCCCGGCGAGGATGAAATCGAACAGCTTGCCTGCATTATGGAGGTTCTTGGACTTCCGCCGGAACATATTATCAATCATGCGTCTCGTCGCAGGCTTTTCTTCGGTAAGTTACTTCCATTCTCCATGAGAATGTCTCCATGTTATGTAAGTTACCATTAAATTCTACAATTAGTTAGACTATTCTTTCTGAAATCTTTGTCAATTATTGACAGAATTAAGGGGTTTAAAGAATTAAGGTGTACATTAGTGGATACTTTATTTCGAATGTAGGGTAGGTTTGGGGTTAACATGAAAGTACGTTTCGTCAAGAAAGGAACATACAATTTTTCTGCAAATTGACCGTTGAAATTACTGTTCCAGACCCGAAGGGAAGTCCTCGATGCATAACAAACAGTAAGGGCAAGAAGAGGTGGGCAGGTAGCAAGAACCTGGCGATAGCTCTTCGTTGCACCGACACCCTTTTCGTGGACTTCGTCAGCAGATGCCTCGAGTGAGTATCAAACTTCCTTCTCCTCGTCAAGTTAAAAGAAGAGACAGTTTTCAAAGAACTAACTTTGAAAAATCTTTAGCAAATCTAGCTTTAAATCTTTAGCAAAAGATTAATAAAGTTAATTCGTGATGTTTCCAGGTGGGATCCAAAGAAACGCATGACCCCCGACGAGGCGATGCGTCACGAGTGGTTGAACTCGTCTTCCTCTCACGCGAGTAGTTCCTCGTCGTCGACGTTGGCTACCACGACGGTGAACACAAACGCGAACAGCAACGCGAACACGAACGCGAACACAACGAGCCTGGAGGCCACGTCGCAGTCGGCTCACGCGCAAACGATCAGCGTGACCGTGAGCGCACCCCGGCAGCGTGCTACCACGGTGGAGGATCCACCGAACACGATGCACCGTCTGTTCAAGAACTTCAAGTACGTGCACAGGATCAGCACCGAGAACGCGGTGGTCGGTGGTCTATTGGTGACGAGCAAGCTGAACGGTAGCGCGAGTAGCTACGCTCTCGCGAGCAGCACGCAGACGACTACCTCCTCGAGACACGCCTCGACCGGCGACATCGTCGCGAGTCTGGATCCGAATCTCGACGATTCCGGTACGTTTTTACCGCCGATATTGTGAAATCGGGTCTGCGCTAGCCATTTCTAGATGCTTTCTGTCGCGCGTACCGTGTCGCGATCGAACTTCGGCTCTTTCACGTACACCGGGCACGCTGTACGTTCGAAACGGTTGAATTAATATCTCGGCGAGGAAAGGTTCAATTTGGTCACGACAATAAAAAGCGTTAAACAAACAACGCACGGTTCGCCGTGAGGCTAAGACCAATAGACAGACACACGTTATCGCGTACACGTTGACGACGATGACCATATTCTTTTCGGATGCTCGGTTCGATACAGAGAGCGTGTCCGGTCAACGAGGAAATGTAAACCATACGATGATATCGAGGCATGTAGAAATTGGCTGGCCGGATCGAGCTCGATCGTTCTTCGACGCCAAAAGGCTAGGCAGAAGCGTTGCTAGTCTCGGCATGCGCCGAGATAATTCGAGGCCAAAATAATGTGATGAACCGGAGGCGCGTGCCGTGAAACAACGAGAGCATGGTTATATAGTAGAAATGCGGTCGTTTCGTTCGTTAGCCGAGCACGGACACAGACATACACGTACACGCATACACAGACACGTTGAACGATTTTAGCGTCTCGGCTCCGATGTATATGTCACTCAGGTAATCGTAAACGACGTGTGTGCACCAATCGTAGAGAGTCGATCGGAAAATAACGTAGAGTTTCGTTCCCCTCGCCCACGACATTCGTCCCTTAATCTCCGAGTATAGCAAGATTCTTACTAGGTATACGCGTTTTGCGAATCGGATACGACGATCGCCTTGCTTGACGATCAGCAAACTAGCCGATACTCGATCACGTGTTGTGACCGAGTGTCGATGAAGATCGTTGCAGCGGGTTCGATTCGCGGATTGACTAGCGCAAATTACGTTACGATTACTATATAAAAAAGTGTACGAGGAGTAGCGAGAGGATGAATGCGTTTTTAACAACGAGATTCCCACGCGATATGATTCCCATCGAGTCAGCATCGAATTGCGATCACGTCGAGAGAGAAAGAGAGAGAGAGAGAATGAGAGCGAGAGTGAGAGAGAATCTGAGTCGTCTGAAACCCCGTGGCAACAGGGTCGTACGATTTAATAAATGAAACGTCAAGGCAAAACGACGACGACGGAGTGGCAAGTTACTCCGAGACGAAGCGTGCCCCAGTTTCAAGCGAGGCCTGAGTAGTCTTATTGTGATATTAATCTACCACTGTCTTATGTAGATCTCTGATATTAAGAAGTAAACGATCGCTGTATCAATGGTTTTCTTTTTTCATTACTATTAATAATCATTATTTTCTTAATACTGATTATCGCTCTCGCTATTACTGCTATAATTACGATATTCACGGAATTATTCGATCAGTAATAACACACGAGAGATAACATTATTATCATTATTATTATTATTAATATTATTAGAAATGTACAGGTTTTTGAGTAAGCCCTCGAAATCCAACAGTTAACAGCACGTAACCGCTTTCTTCTTTTTTCCCCCTCTATTTTTGTGGAAAACGTCGTTAATCATTATTGTATTTCTAAGAGAATCGTAAGTCGCCCGAAAGTTCCCTGTTATCCTTTGCATGATTTCTCTAGCGTCCCCAAAGGGACTCCGTAATTATTATTAATCGTTTTAGCCGCAAAATGTTTTGCTGTACAGTTAGATCTATCGAAAAAGAAATCATTCGATTGTCGAACGCTTAGATGATCATTATTTCTATCAATTATGCGAAGGATTTGAAGGGAACCTGTGTCGTGTTACGTACACGTTGCAAATACACGCGCAAGCTAAATATCCGCTCTCAGTGTTCAGAAATCACGAAAGTTCAATTTAACAAAAGATACACGAGCTCGTAGATTATCGTAGAATATTCGTACATTCATCATCCTTTCTTTTATTGTGTTCTCGTTTTATTTTGCATTTCGACCGGTCGTAATCGCTTCTCTCAACGCGGTCTCGTAAGTTGTCTTCGAGCATTTCGCTGAACCGCAGCAAATTACAATTTAACCCTTTCGTTATGATGACATATGGGATCTTATTCGCTATTAATTTACGATACACAGTTTCATTAGATTCAATAGCCATTTTTTCTAATAAATTTCAAGAACGAACTGTGAATTGATTTATGTTTTACTGTCAGATGTGATACACTAACGCTTAATCTTTCAATTATAATACCCCTATAGCCCCATAATTTACAGAAGACATAATTCAAAATCTACGACTAAATACCTTGAAGAAGGGGTTAAACCAAAAAAAACTGCTGAAATCCTTGAAGCTTTAACATATAAAGTCAATGAAAATCACGCGACAAGACTGAAATAAATCGTCGATTATAAGATTTCATTATATTTAAATACTTCGTATTAGGATCACGTGATACATTCTCCCATGTCCTATTTATTCTACGATGTCCGAAACTCATTTGTTTTAGTGATTTAATGTAACTGTCCGAGTTCAATAATTTTGCACGTTTATTCCCGTTCGTGGATTATTTTACTGCCACAATTATGCTTTTAAAAGAAGACAACTTACATAATGCCACGACTATCATAAAAAGCATAAATAGCGTAGAAGGTATTGAAAGAAACACAGTTTCAAAAGTTGGCACATTTAAAAAATGAAGACGAAAATGTATTCGTTTCTTTGTTTCATTCGCATCTCCATGACAAAAACGTTACTTTTTTTCTTTCAATACAAGCCACGGAAAACGTAACATGAACTCACGAATCTTTTTTTCTCCTTTTTTCAATTTTTCGCAGGTTCATGAGTCGCGTAAACGAAATTGATCGATCAGAACGCGTAACGAGCGGTTTCATAAATTCGCAGACGTCATCGGCACGAGCGAAAGAGAGAAAAGAGCTGCCCCACGGAAGCAGTTTATTCATCCGTAGTCAAAGCGATGAGTCCAACATTTAACGAGCGTAGTATTTAAGGCAAAAAAAAACACACACGCATACACAGGTTTATAGTGAACAAGAAATATCAAATTGTGTATAATAACTAACATTAACAAACGCGTATGCATGAGTGCGCGAAAGCGAGCGTGAAACGAAGAAGAAAGGAAAACAAGAAGAGAAACGTGTTCGGTGAGAATGCGTCCGGAGTGAATGCGTTACGTTACTGCATATACATATATACATATACGATTTTACGTGTTAAGAAACCCACGCGGAAGCGACAAAACGAGTTAAACATAGGATATCCATTTAGAAATAAATAGAAAAGACCGTTTGAACAACGTAGCTCCGATACGCGGAGTCTCTGCTCCCTTTTACCTAATCCTCCCACGTCTACCCCTGATATTACGGGCCTGCAGTCGTGTCAATTGAATTGCTCGCGAAAAAAAAAAATGTTTGACGCGAAGAAAGAAATTTCTTTAAAGTGACTTATGATCCAGTCTCGCGATTGGACGCATTTATTAGATACCTACGATGAACGTTCACTAAACATAATTATATACGTACTATGACTGCCGGTATTCCGTATAAAATAGTACGTTCATTCATCAAAATGTTAGAGTTTAAAGCGCGGGTGGCGAAACGGGACGGGCTTTCGAGTTCGAGTTATATTTGATCGAACTCGAGTACGGACTATAAGAATTTATTAATCGTATTTTTAAATTTGAGAAGATAGAAATTTCGTATTTGCAAATTTAGGAGTTTAGAAGTTTTAAATTTGAGGATTTAGAAATTTTTCATTTTCAAATTTAGAAATATAGATGTATTTTCGAATTTAGAAATTTTAATGTAATATACGAGTAATTGGGATTTCTAAAGATCTGTGCCCGATAGAGTCCGAAATGTCTGGTACCCACACGCTACTAATTAAGAGCATAATTCGGAAAGATTCTCTTCGCGTCATGTCTATTGCATTGAACGATTCAATTGAATCGACTGAAAGTATTTGGCGCGAAGAGTCGATACACGAAAAGAATGTACGAAAATCGAGTGCAGATGTTTCGTACGATTTTTCTCTACGTATCAGTGGTTCACGCCAATAATAATTGTACAGTCGTTGAGTTTTAGTTGTGTTCACTATATTGTATACAGTGGGATCAAATTACGTGCGTTAGGATCGACTGATCTACGTGAACTGACGCGTTTCGAATACGGCGCGCGTGCGTCTGCGCATCTATTTACGCATGCGCGAGCATCACGTGACACGATGCGCCTAAATACGAAATATTGAAGTATACTTTCTAAAAAGAAACGAAACACACAAAAAAATAGAAAAGAGATAAAAACGATGTGTTTAAGCTTGAACTAATTAGACGATGCATCCTCGAAACGAAAGCTCGTATCAAATTCGAAATGGATTGAGAAAGAATCATTGGTCGTGGTCCGAATTTCTTTTGGTTCCATAAAAGAGAAACCAGAATAGACGCGGACGGAAACGACAGTCGCTTTCTAGTCCGAAAACGTGCGTAACAAAGAAAAGGGGATGGTCTAAAAGGTCTAAACTCTACGAAATGAAAAGAAATAAAAAAAAAAAACAAAGGGAGAGACTCTCTTTCAGGCTTCAGCGTGGAATGCTCTTAGCGTATATCTGTTAGGACAGCGTGTAACTAATTATCGAGTTAACGACGTGATTAGATCTATCGAATTCAATTAGATAGTAATTTGTGCGTACACGGTGAGATCGTTGCCACCGCCACGACCGTCCCTTCTCCCCCTCCCTTCTCGACACAAGATTGATCCTTCAACAAACGATCGATCTACGAAATTGTGACGATTGATCGTTCTTAGTGTAATTCAATAGGACAATCACGAATAACAGTTTTGTGTTAGCGTATTATGGAAAAAGGAAAAAAAAAGAATCCTCTAGTTAAGCAGCGTCCGTAGGGACACGAGTATTCGAGCACAAAGTGTCGTCTTCTTACATGAAATATCTCCGTTGAAATATGTAAAATTGCGCGCGCTGTTTAATTGATCGACAAACTCCACGAAAATTTGTGTAAATTTCTTCGTTATATGTTTCTCGTCACCGTCGAATTCACTTAATTAGATTTCACGTCGTTAATTAAATGTCGTATCCCTTTTAATGGAAGCATGTACAAAATGTAATAATAAATATATCTTTGGTAACGACACAGTTTTTCGCATGTTTGAGATACAAAGATCGTTAGCGTAAATTCTGCTCGTGATTTCTCGTTTAGAAACATGTTAAAGCGCCGTCGAGTCGAATGAACGTCTTGAGAAGGATTTTTATTCGACTCGTAACGATGAGCTTCGCCAAAACGAAATATAAGATTTAAGGCGGGAGGGGGAAAGGATATAAACAGAGAAATAATAAAAGAAATATGGCAGAGGAGAAAGAGAGCAAGAGAGAGAGAATGAGAGTGAGAGAGCAGGAATTGATAACGATTATTCGTAACTCGGCGTTGAACATCAGGGATGATCTTGTTACATTGTGTGTAAATGCGAGTTCGTCAATTTCTGCCCAACTTAATTATAGTGAACGAAGAAAAGAATTGCTAATAATAAATGATTATAATAATGACATTAGTATATGTAATGATACGATACTGAAGCATCATCATCTTTTGTATCATTTGTTCGTTTGTTTTTATCTTACTGCGTTTGTCTTTCATTATTAATGCAATACCAAGATGACTCGGTTTCGACACGGTATCTTGTGTGTAAATATATACTAATAAAAAATACAAATACAAGAATAACGTCTTCATTATTCTTCCATTCCCTAATTATGTACATCTTAATGGTATGGTAGAAATAAATACAAGGTATATAGATGTTTTCAGATAGATTTATCACTGTTTTACATGTATATTTCAATATTAATCAAAATTAAATAAGATTAAAAAACAGAATTCATTAAAAAGATTATGCCTTAAATACACACAAAATGATGTGTAACAAATTTGAATTGTTAAGGAAAGCGTAGAAAAGAATAAATAGAATATTTTTATAGTGAAGATCTTTCGTAAAGATTTCCAATGGATAGAAGGCACAGGATGCAATGTTACATACAACAGATATAATTAGCATCGTTCAACAGCACATGTACATTTAACATCTTGCCTTGAATCATATTCTTTTAAGATACCTGTTTTACAGACACATATTTCTAGAAGAAACTTAATAAACAATTTAAATAGCTGTTGGTGATATTTGCATGCACGAGAATAAACACAGACATATATGTATGCTAATTTGATTATTTGAAATCTTGAGGTAAACATTAGAATCCTATTGTCCCAATGCTACCTTCTTCTTTCTCCTTTCTGTGTTTTCCGTTTCTCCTTCTTTTCTTCCTTTAACTGTTTTTGTTTCTCTCTGAATAGAAAGACATATTTGTTAGCAACGCATGTAGTAATGTTTCATACAGAAAAAATAACTCATACCTATCCTCTTTGTCTTTCTCTTTTTTCCTTTGACTGTCTTGTTTTGCTTTCTCCCTTCGTTCTTTCTCTTGCTGTATTATCGTTGCAACATTTGTATTCTTTTCAATTCCAC
The DNA here is from genome assembly GCA_963576845.1 of Megachile leachella. Classification (NCBI taxonomy): domain Eukaryota; kingdom Metazoa; phylum Arthropoda; class Insecta; order Hymenoptera; family Megachilidae; genus Megachile; species Megachile leachella. Next base: position 11,265,923 of record OY756254.1, on the reverse strand, counting down.
AATCTCTTCCACTTGCTCCATCCTCCTCTCCCTCACCTTCGCTGTTTTCCTCGTCTGACATTTGACTATACTGAGCAAGAATTGCTTCCCTTATCCGTCTTTCTTCTTCAGTGTAACTTTTTTGTGTGGTAGTTGGAAGAGACTGAGATTCTAACATTCGTGCCAGTCTGACATCCACATCTTCAACTGGTACTTTTGAAGCAGCAACATCTTCAACAGGTAGCCACTTGGCCCAAGCACTCAAAATTTCTGCTACGTGTTTACTAATATCATTGTCCTAGAAATCAATAAAATTAAAGAGTGCAATTTCAAAACGTAAGGTGTCAGTCCATAAATATACATACGGCATGACATCGTCGAATTATTAACACGCTAAAAGGATACAACGAATGTGTCGACGATATTTAAACATGCATGTATAAAGACAAAATATACATCGTATCGAATTTAAAGAGATACATGCGAATCATCGAGAAATACAATAATAATAGCACCGTTGTTATTTTTGACCGGCTGATAGACTTCGGCTACGAATAGCAAGCATATTCTAACCTCACAATCCGTGTGCTCCTCACCGTTATGCCCAAGAGTATGCCTTCAAGGGCTTCGGTCTTCTCATCCTCCGATTCATCACCTTCTAAAATTCCTTTGATGTATGATCCAAAAACACCTTCGTCAGTATTTAAAGCCTGCAACTTCTTGCTGAGCCAACTATCAAACGAATTTGTCGCTACCGCCATGTTCGGCTTTTTCAAGTTTCCGACTCTTCTACGGAGTGAGTCATTTAAATCGATTCCCACAAATGTTGTCACAAAATGTTGCAAATTTATTATATCATAAAAATATGGCAAATAAAATTTCGATTGAAAATAATTTTATATAACATTTTTATAATTGAATGCGTAGAACGTGCTTGAAATCACGACCAACCGCAACCACAACCTAACCCGATGACCCAACTTAACACTAACTAACCTAACCACGACATAATCCAGTTCTACTCAGACCAAACTTTCTAATTTTTAATTTTGAAAGTTTATAAGTTTGTAAAAAAATTATACAATGTTTTGCTAGTTCTTACATTAATACAAAATTTATTTACAAACTGTTAATACAGTCACCTATATGAAAATAATGAATGACATAACTTATAATACATGTTTCTTACATTTATAAAAGTGTATTTCCATTCTTTATGTAAATTAGATGATCATGAAATATTTCTTCATAATGAATGTGATACATGAATGTACAAAGTCTGTTTGAAAGATGTTGAAAACATAAATTTAGCTGTTCATTTCCATTTCTTCTGGTTCTTGTTCATCATTAGATTCTTGCATCTTTTCTTCTTGCTCTGCAGCTTCCTCCAATTTTCTCCTTTCTTTCAATCCTGCAGCAGGTGATCTTATAAGAGACAAATCGCGTTGAACTTCCTTAATGTCTCTTTCTTGTTCTATTTCACGTCCTTTACGCAATCTCTGCATTATATGAAGATTCTGTCTCCTCTGTCTAATATTTTCTACTTTTTTCATTGCGTCTATTGTCTTGCTCCATAATTCTCTATTATATTTAACAGGGATGTTTCTTCTCTTTTCAAATTCAAAGGATGGATCCACTGCCAACTCCTTGCCAACAGTTTTCCTGTATGCTTTGGTCCATTTGACTTTCCTTGGATTCTTCTTCTTCTTGAATGCAGCATGACATTTTGAACGACAAAATCTGAATATCTGTAATAGAAGTATGCATCATGCATTAACTAACAGCAATAACAAAATATCGAATGCAATTTACAAAATTAGAAAGTGTATACATAGCATAAAATAACGTTAAAAATATGTTCGCAAATGTACACATAACCTAGACACTATAAGAAAACTAACCTTATACAATATTCTTAAGTTATAAAATATGGATACCTTAATCTACATTTACCAATTTTTTAACAAAGTACGAACCTTACAATCATTCCTTACAAATTGGATTCCATGTCCCGGATAAATCCGAGACGAACAAAAATAACACGTTTCTATACGCATGTTGCATAAGGTTATGAAAACCTTAGGCAAAACTTGGAAGTGAAACGCGAATGGATGTGAATTGGTAAGGGTACATCATAATAAAATTAGACAGCTAGCAGCGCTACCTACAAATAGTGATTAACAAAATAGAAATGTTACATGTTTTTATAATTATTTTAATATAGAGTATGTGATTAATATTAAGTTAGGCATTCATAGGAAATATTTTATCGACAAATTTTTAGTAGAACCCAAAATGAAGACGTTTTTGATGCACCGTTTAAAATGACCGCGTAACAAAAACGAATCGTAGAGACATCTAACAAGTAAGGGTCTTCGAACGAAAGTCAGTGGTAGTGGTGTTCGATGAAGTCTTCTCGTTCATCCGTTCGAACGTAGTTAGTAAAAATGAACGTTGTGGCAAAATCGACCAGTTTGACACCTTATTTAAGGTCGACTGTGGCTACAGTTACAAATGGATTGCAACCGGTAACTGCAAGTGGTCCTATTAAAAAATCAAAAATTGTTACCGAACCTGTCGTCAGTCGAATGCTCAGCGAAAGTATGTTACGAGCTATTATTACAGGGCCTCTGCGTGTGAGCTCAGGAATCGGAGGTTTGAACACTTTATTCAAATACTATTCTATTAGTAGTCACACCTTTTCAATAAATTCTAATTTTATATGTAATATGATTATATAATCATGTCTTATACATTAGATTTTACAGATTACTGTAGTACCAATTGAGTTATCTAATATATTTTAAAAAGAGAAATTTGTTTGTCATTTTTTTATTATTATAATGTAAGTAACATAGTAACATTTTTGTAATTGATCACTACAGCTACCAAAGCGACAAGCCTACAAGCAGTGCAAAGGCGATTGGCCCATACCGATATTCAATGGCCAGATTTTACACCCTACCGTCAAGAATCCAATAAAGACCCTACAGTTAACAGTCCAGACAAAGCAGATACCCGTAAAACCTACACCTATGTTGTAACAGCAGGTCAGTAAATTTATTGATTTTCCTTGCCATGGTGATATTAATTTTTATTTATACTACAGCCCTAGGAGTTGCTGGAGCATATTCTGCAAAATCATTAGTACATAATGCCGTAGCTATGTTAGCTGCATCTAAAGATGTTATGGCTTTAGCTAAAATTGAAGTTAAACTTGATGCAATTCCCGAAGGAAAAAGTGTTGTATTCAAATGGCGTGGAAAACCTTTATTCGTACGCCACAGGTAAGTGTTTACATATTATAAATTCATAATATTTTGCATATATTATTTAAAATTTATGTTTACTTTAAAATAGGTCAGCAAAAGAGATTGCAAGGGAATCACAAGTTGATATTGCAAGTCTCAGAGATCCACAAGAAGATAAGGACCGTGTGAAGCAGCCACAATGGTTGATAGTTCTAGGAGTATGTACACATCTGGGATGTGTTCCAATTGCAAATGCTGGTGAATTTGGTGGTTATTATTGCCCATGTCATGGTTCTCATTATGATGCCAGTGGAAGGATTAGGAAAGGACCAGCACCTCTAAACTTGGAAGTGCCAGAATATGAATTTCTCAATGAGAATACAGTAGTAGTTGGTTAAAGTATGAATGCTTGTAGTCAAATAATAATGTTATTTTTAATGACACACCTTTTTTCACGTATTATTCCATTCAAAATTTAAACAAAACATTTCCTATACAAAATTGAGTCATCAGTATGTGGAAACTACAAATGCAATAAAATTGTGTAAATAAAATAATAAATTTAACCAAAATAGAACAAGTTTATTTAATTCGTTTAAGAGTTATTAATTAATAGTGATTGTAAATGGATGTTATTAAGCAGTGGTGTCATCCTACTTTGTTGCACAAATAATATTATGTAGTGAAGTGAATCTCGACCTACTGACGTAGTTAGCTAATTTCAAGTGGGTCGCGTTAAATATTAAAATATAAATTATTTAACAGCACTAAAATATTACTTTTCATTTAACCCTTTCTATTTTTTTTTAATACGTATTTTAACCGAGTAGGTTGTGAGGAACTATCGTTTTTGAAATCCTGGGATTCGAGGCTTCGGTACTTCAGAATTTTGAAATTAGGATTATGGAATTTGGTAATAAGTCTAATATTAGTAAAAGAGAACTACGAATTTCGTATTATATTCAAAATTCTATGGGTTCTTGAATATAAGATGAATCTTCCCGCTTCCACTAGGCGGCGCCACGTAATCTAGACGAAAATTTCGTTTTCGAGGCAAGACAAGGGCGTCTATGCGACCGACAATCTGCCGGCCGATCCTCTGTTTTCAGTCGCCTTCGCTGCGGGCAGCGTACGGACGGAAGAGTTGAGAATTTTTCGCGAAAATCGGTTGTGTTTCTTACACTGTCATCACTTTACCGCCATTGTATACGATGATACAAAAGTCCGTAACTCTTCGAAGCGTGATTTTCGTGAGCGTACATTCGAAATAAGAACGAAAATGTACTTCCGAAAATGAGTTCTCTGTTGGCGCGATACCGGTACCTAGAAGTACATCGCAAAAGGGTTATGATCGAATAGCATTCGATAACAGTTATTAAGGTGACACTTCGAAGAACAAGAAAAATAGGCGGGAGGCGAATGCGTGGAAAACCGATTTTGGTAAGGTTTCATTTATCTAATATTTATTTCTTTTTGTTTCATCTTTACCTGCTTTTATTATTTTAATGTGTATTCATATTATATTATTTTGATAAATCACGTGTGAAAGTATATTATATTATAATTTGCGGTTGTCAAATGCAAGTGCATGATAAAGATATAAACTAACAAATTTTGTTGATTTTAAAATTGCATTTCGTGTCAGTTTGATCCCTTAATTTCATATAAATTTTCGATCGCAAAATATATATATGACGTTAACGACAAATTCAATCGTGTCGTTGACGATACCGACAATAGTTATTGAATGGAATCCGAAACATGATTTCCGTCGCGTAAATCAAATCATTATAGCAACTTAGGGCAATGGTTTTCGTAACCTTACCGAGATATGTTTGTGTCTCTGCATGTTTAGTTCCACGATGACTTTTGTACATTCGAATCATAGTTTGCATCCTGTTAACGGTTCTAGCACAAGCACTCATAGTTTTTGCGACACTACTTGCGTGCCTTTCGATTCGTGTAAACAAAAGCACCGATCGTCATACTTCGAAACGATCAGTGCGTTAAGGTCGGCTCTGCATATGGAAAGTTAGTTGTTCCTCGCTTTGCCTTATATAACTAAAAGTTATATTAAAATTCGTGTTTAACATTTTGTACATTTAAATAATTTTCTGAAGATTGTGGTACGCCTGTGACAACGTTTGGTGAGAAACTTACTGTAGTAAAGTACATTAATACTTTTTAGAATTTAAAGATGAAATCAAAGATGCACATTTTGGGTTTAATATTAAATTAAATTAAATTATGGTGTAATAATTTTTGATATGTTTTATTAGGTATGTGTGAAAGAAAATGGAGTTAATTTATTCTGGAGTATGGTTAGGTTAGTAGGTGCAGATATTAGTAATCTTTTTTAGATCGATAAACAATTGTTTGTAATGTCGATTGCTTCAAACTGCTATCGAATAATTTGATATTTCCGATATGAATTGTAAGTAGTACGCATTAGTTTGGATAAGCATCAACGGTTGTAGATATCGGCTGTCATTGTTTTTTCCCGCGCAATCGCGATTTCCACGCACCGGCTGTCGTATTTCGGTTATTCCGGTTAATTACCCCCTGGATAACGCTCGAGTCGAATAATAAAAAGGCAACAAAGTTCTCTTCTACGTGCATTGAGGTTATTCAATATCGAAGGACGTGTTGTCCGGATCTGGTTTACTGTTTGCAAATGCTAACGCTGACCCTCTCCAGAATTTCGAATACGCGCCACGTTGCAAGTGCAAAGCCGCGGCTACCGGGCTTTTTTTGGCCACGATAGATCCCCCTTTTCCCTCCCGCCGTGCACACCACTTTAGCAGCCCTTGCCTCTCTTCCTCCTTTCTTCTCGTACCTTCGGCGTACGTACTAGCATTCTAATTCTTTATGCAGCCGGCCAAGGAAGTTCACAGTAGGAATGCACGGAAGGGAGGTTGCAAAATCCTGTTCCCTTGTTTTTTTTTCTCTTCGTTCCCTCTCTGTCGCTCTTTCTGTGAAAGAGGTCGTTTTGTGCCCTGCATTCATCGCGACGCACTGGCTGGTGCGCGTGTGTGCACACACTGCCGATCGAGCCACGTGTGTCCGTGCACGTACTCGCGGCCTAGGGAAAACGAAATAGTGTGCGTATTCTAGTATATGCGTGTGCGTTTGCGTGCGTGCGTACGCTTCCGAAAGTGAGTGGGACACGCGGTCCTTCACGCTGAAGGAGAATCAATAGATGTGCGTTGCATCTTGCCCCTCTTGTCCCCCATTTCGGCTGTCCCGCGCGCACCCTTCTTCTCTGCCGCTGACTCGACCTTCGCAGGAGAGTACCTTCGTCGAGCATCCCTTCTTCACGATTCGGTTGCTGTTCGGTATTGAAAGATGTGCAGTAGATGATGGCTCGTTGTTGGTCCGTACAATTTTAGTCTTACGTAAGCTGGAGGGTGAATCTGTCACGGTGGACAACGTGAGACAGATTCTGGAAAAGTCATTTACGGAGGCGGATTTAGGGTGCGCCTTGGATTTCTGTTTTTGAAAATTTAATCAATTATTCATGTTTTGAGCAGTAGGAAATCTTTTGTAATTTTATTTTAAGGTTTGTAGAAAGTTCACTGTGTAAAATTAATAATTATTCATTTCTATATTATTAGAAGCTATACTGTGTATAAATAAGGTAATAGGTACAAGTTGTACATTATACTGTATTTTTTTATTATGACAAATTTCTTATTGTATAAGTAGTCACATTAAATTATTAGAGACTATGCTATGTATAAATAAGGTAATAGATAAAAGGGGTGCATTACACTGTATTTTTTTATTATGACAAATTTCTTATTGCATAAGTAGTCGCATTAAATTATTAAAGACTATGTTGTATATAAATAAGATAATAATTACAAGGAGTACATTACACTGTATTTTTTTATTATGACAAATTTTTTATTGTATAAGTAGTCACATTAATGTCTAATGTCTATTTAAGTATAATTGTTAAAAATTTATGAATTTTGGTACATTGATTTATATATAAAATATATTCATAATAAGACAAGTTAAATTAGGTTGTCTTAAAATTGTGGTTATTTTTATTCATTAAAGATTAGGTTACAATTAGACATTGGTTACAATCATTGCAGTTAGACATTGGTTACAATTATTATAATTAGACATTGGTTACAATCATTACAATTAGATATTGGTTACAATTATTATAATTAGACATTGGTTACAATCATTACAATTAGACATTAGTTACAATCATTACAATGAGACATTAGTTACAATCATTATAATTAGATATTGATTACAATCATTATAATTAGACATTGATTACAATCATTACAATTAGACATTGGTTAAAATCATTACAATTAGACATTAGTTACAATCATTACAATAATGATTGAATTTGATCTATTCACTACATCCACACTGGAAGTTGCTTAGATTTATTCACACAAAGTTAGTACTACATTTAAGTTACATAACCCAGTCACATTGTACCAAAGAAATAAAACTTCACACTGCAAATACATGACCAGCAAATACATGGTACAGAGGTACATTTTTATGAGAAAGTTATGTTTCCATGATTCCACTGAACGTTTCAATCGATTTTACACGATGTTCCGTGTCTTACCCCCGCTAGTGTCATGTAGAAGGTGTTATCCGATAGAAAGTTGACGCGTAAATCAAGATACAACGACGGATAAACGGCAATTGCCATATAATCCGTCAAAATACAGCGAGTTCGACGTATGCTCGAATCGTCTGTTTAGCACCGACTATCCTGTTACATCGATTAAATGTAGAGATACCTGTTCGAGTAGCAACCGTCCTTATCCGGCTACTGAATTATTTAACAGGAGAATCGTTGTTTAATGATGCTTGCGTCGTTTTACTTCTCCCCTTGCTTGTTTTCCCGCGTTACTTTGTTATGTTACTTCAGTCGTTATGTTTGGTATTGCTGTTGTTGAACTATTGCTGTTCAAGGGTTTCATTTTTAAGCTTTGATATGATAGAACACTAAGATGTTATAATACATTTCTTTTTTGGTATTGTATTGGACGAAGGTTTGAATTAACAGATACAGATTCACTGATTTACAGATTTTCACTGGTTTACAGATTCAAATTAAAGTAAAAGACTGTAGTAGTAATTAAAATATTTAGTACTGTGGATAGTATTTGTTCATAAATAGCTCTGTGAGGGGTTGTCGATTTTTAGAGATAAAAAAGATGGAGTAATTTTAATAATCGCAAATTGCATCAACCACGATAGGAGTGTATACTAATATGCCCGCATATTTATTGATCTATCCGTTTATCCGAATACCTACCCCGGAGTCCTTAACTTCGGAGGGTTGCACGGGGTGCAACTTTTAACGTTGATGTATACATAGAAGCCAGTGATACGGTTACGGTGCTTCAATCCTATTCCAGATCGTCCAATTCCTACCAATACCTTCTGTTATTTATTTCTTTCTAGGAGGCTAAAACATTAAATCAATCTTGACAGAGATAACCTTACATTTGTCCTATTAACATTTTATTCCAAATTAAATCTGAAAATAATTGTGTATTTACTTAAAGCAAAATTTAACGTTCTCTACATTCTGGTGCTTCAATGAAATATTTAATATTGTAATAATGTTACAGTGTCCGATTAATTCTTGTCTGATTGGAGCTGGGTTCAATGGACCCATACATTCATGTAGTCACTGCATGTAGTTATAATATAATTCGATAGATAATTTTGTCAGACATTATGTTCTAATGACTCCTAAAAATAAATGCACCCTTCGCACAAGCAGTAGATCGTCCTTATATTACACCACTATTGATGCAGTATATGTTCATTATCAGATCAAAGATTAGATCTCGTGCTATGCTAAAAGTTCAACCTGAAGTCCTTTTAACCTCTAAGGGTTAAAATTAATCAGTCCAGTCGCAAAAAGCACTTCAGCGGAAGCTTTAAGAAAATTTAAAAATCCATCGGAGGTGAGCAACCCTTCAGAAAGTTGCATTTTGGTAATAAGGGTGTGGGGCAAATCGAAGCGAGGACCGTGAAAAAGCAGCGAAAGCGAGCGCGGGCAATCGTAATCGCTCGGAACGTGGGCGAGTTTGGGAAAGGGAGGTCTGGGGGGTGAAAGAGGGGGTGAGTCAGGGAGGCACAGGTGAAAGCGAAGCCAAGGTGGTCGAGTTAGAGCGGTGTTTGGGAGGGTGAAAGGAGGTTAATGATTAGTTCTTCCGAGGTCGGGGGCTGTTGCCGGGTGCAGGTTGCCTGGCTCCCTTCAGACCACCCCGTTTCGCCCTTCCGCCCCCCTGGAGGACATCATTCCACCCTCCCTCGCGCCGTTTCCTCCCGCTTTTTCGCCCTTCGATCCCCTCCGCACTCACCGATTCTACCAACCTCCGAAATTTCTGGCCCTACCACCGACGCAGCTACGCATACCGCCGGGAGAACGGGGGTGTGAGAGCTTGCAAGGTTGTTTTCCCCTCCAACTTTACTGCTACCTTCAGGAACGTAGCTAGACCGCGCGGAATTTCCGGGCAGCGTGTGCTCGAGAAATTTTATGCAACGTATCGTCCACTCGTTTCAGCATCGCTGAAAAATTTTCACGGGGGTGAACGAGGATCGCGGTATGCGAGACATTGCCTTAATTATCGAGCGATGCCAGTTATGCGAGGCAGGGCTCGTAATCTCCGCTGAAATTCGTCCGATGCTACGCTACATTTTGGACTGCCCCAATTACCTACGCAATTGTATTTTGCGTATATCTTAATTATACAATTTAGCAATTTTATTTTCTTAGGATGCTTATTATACAATTTAGCAATTTTATTTTCTTAGGATGTTTATTATACAATTTAGCAATTTTATTTTCTTAGGATGTTTATTATGCAATTTAGCAATTTTATTTTCTTAGGATGTTTATTATACAATTTAGCAATTTTATTTTCTTAGGATGTTTATTATACAATTTCTCTTTTATTGACGAGTTTAAGTTTCTACTACTACTTGTTTTTTTTATTTTTACTTACTACTACTTCAGCTACTGTAGCTGTGGCGGCACAAGAAAGATATAAATGAAGGGGTTTTTTGAAATTTATATTCTTGGACATATTGGGTCATCAAGTACTGAGATTTTGAACTAAGTTACTCAACTATACTTCAATTTAAAAAATAGTAAAATAAGGTACTCATTAGATCTGACCATTCAAGTCTGATCTTACATGGGTTCTGTCATTGGATTAAATTAACTGTGTTTCACTTAATACATTACGTGAATAACGTTCACTTAATACATTTTTAGATGTATTCAATAAAATAAATCAACGTATATAAACCACGATATATTTATTTCTATCGGTGCTTCATTAAATAATATTTCTCAAATCGTGATAAAATTATTGTACTTCCAAATAAGAATGATACATAAAGTTTCATACCGAGTTTGTCTACTTGTTAATTTCATTAGTAGAAAAGGTATGTATCTATTTCTATCGCAGCTTCATTAAATAATATTTTGTAAACCATAACAAAATTATTGCACTTCCAAATAAGAATCATACACAAAGTTTCACAACGAGTTCCTCTACATGTTAATTTCATTAGTTGAAAAGGAGTGTAAGGGATGCTTTAAGCATCACTCTAAGCTTCTAGCGAGGAAATTTTTCATTACCTCCCTTCTTATTCGGGTTACAAGGAAGACGTGTGTAGGAGAGAATGGTCGTAATTAATGCGTTCACGCTAGAAGTTGTCCACCCGTGAACCAAACACATTCGGTGTCAGCTGGGTTTAGGTGGAATTTCTCATATGCGGGTGTGAGGATGTATGAGTGGTCGCTTTGCAATGTTTGTATCGTTCGTAAATAGATAAGGCTGCGGATGCATTCGGAAACCGCATATGAAAGGTGTTAGTGTTGATTGTGTGAGTATAAAAGCGTAATTAAAACTGGGAATATGGTTGGGTATGAATGTTAGCGGACGTGGTGGTTTTGGAGGTGTGATTGGCGAGGAAGTGAATGAAAAAATGGAGGATAATAAATTTCTTTGAAAGTTGAAAAATCAGAATTGAAAGAGAGATTATTTGCAAGTGTATTTTAAGTTCAATTGTGTCGTTGTTAAACTTTATTGTTACATTGCTGTAAATGTATCAAATCTTAAAGTAGTCAAATAGCTAAATATCTCAAAGTCTCAGAAATCTAAGATGTTATAGTTGCAAACTCCTAAAAATAAAAAAATCCAAAGATCTAAAATGTCAAAGTCTCAAATATCCAAATATTCCAAAAATTCCAAAGATCTAAAATCCCAAAGTCCCAGAGACCTAAGATGTCAAGGTTTCAGATCCCCAAAAATACAAAAATTCCAAAGACTTAAAATCTCAAAGTCTCAAATATCCAAATACCTAAAAGTCTCAAAGATCTAAAATCCCAAAGTCCCAAAGATCTAAAATCCTCAGACATACAAATACTCAAACCTTCCAAAGCTCTGAAGTCCATAAGAGTCCCTCTCAAACACCTAAACACGAAAAACTCTACAACCTTCAAACAAAAAATCGCAAAACACCAAAGTCTCTCTAATGCACCCTCCACTAATTCCACTACAACATGAAAGGAAACAAATGCCCCCACAGTCGATTACATAGCAACGTTATGTATTGCGTCGATTTCTAACCTTGTTCCATCGTTTGGCCGCTGGTCCCATCCATATTTTCGTTCGTCCGCGTGCTAGTCAAATTATCTTATCGATTCCGCGAAAAAGCCTTTGGCCTTTGGCTCGCCCCTGGCGAACGAAACGTTGCGTTGGTTCGCTGCAGAAAAAAGGTGTAACGAAGTAAAAAAAGAGAAGAAGAAAAAAGGAAGGAAAAGGTTCACAACGCTCGCCCTTTGCAACGTCAGCCCTGGCCGAGAGGTCGCCCTTGTAACCAGGGACGGCCGAGCAAATTCTATTTCGGTCTGGAGTATAGGAATCAACTCTTGCTTGAGTTTAGTTTCGAGATTTAGGAAGGTTGGATTTGGAAATTTTGGGAGATGAAGGTGGAGGGATTTTTAGGTTTGAGGATTTGGGAGATTGAGGGGTTGAGAATTTGGGATTTGGGAGAATTGAGGGGTTGAGGTTTTGGGAGAATGGGAATTTGGGAGATTTGGAACTTGCAAGATTGGGAACTTGGGGTGTTTGGGATTTGGGAGAATTGAGGGGTTGATGATTTGGAAGATAGGGAATTTGGGAGATTTGGAACTTGCAAGATTGGGAACTTGGGGTGTTTGGGATTTGGGAGAATTGAGGGGTTGATGATTTGGAAGATAGGGAATTTGGGAGATTTGGAACTTGCAAGATTGGGAACTTGGGGTGTTTGGGATTTGGGAGAATTGAGGGGTTGATGATTTGGAAGATAGGGAATTTGGGAGATTTGGAACTTGGGAGATTTGGAATTTGGGGTGTTTGGGATTTGGGAGATTTGGAATTTGGGGCGAATTGGGATTTGGGGAAAGAGGTATTTGGGAAATTTGGAATGTGAAGCGTTTGGGATTTGGGAGATTTGGAATTTGGAGCGTTTAGGATTTGGGGAATATGGAATTTGGGGCGCTTGGAAATTTAGGAGCTTGGGAATTTGGGGCGCTTGGAAATTTGGGAGCTTGGGAATTCGAGAGCTTGGGAATTTGGGCGCTTGGGAATTTGGGAGCTTGCGAATTTGGGAATTTGGGAATTTGGGACGCTTGGGATTTGGGAGATTTGGAATTTGAAGCGTTTAGAATTTGGGGAATATGGAATTTGGGGCGCTTGGAAATTTGGGAGCTTGGGAATTTGAGAGCTTGAGAATTTGGGAATTTGAGAATTTGGGAGCTTGGGAATATAAGCGCTTGGGAATTTGGGGCGCTTGGAAATTTAGAAGCTTGCGAATTTGAGAGCTTGGGAATTTGGAAATTTGGGAATTCGGGACGCTTAGGATTTGGGAGATTTAGAATTTGGGACGCTTGGGATTTGACAAATATGGAATTTGAGAGGCGTGAAACTTGGAAGATTTGGGTCACCTGAAATTTGGAACTTCTAAAATTTCGCCCTTGCCCTTCCAAGACCTCGGGTAGAGAACCTCGAATACAAAAATTTGCAAATTAAAGACTGTACTACTGAACGTGTAAATCTGTAATTCGTGAATCAAGTCCCAGGGACGCATCTCGTCGGCCCTGCCAGTAACGTGGCTCGCAGTTAGTAGCGAAAGTGATGGCTGTGGCCGGCCGGTTGGCTGCGTAGCGCAGCTACGGGGGTGCGTCGGTCGTCGGTGGAGGCGGCTGTTCCTCCACCTTGAACGCGTTCGAGGTGGTCGCGGTGAGGTGGTTGGTAGCCGTGGTGGCGGGTTTGGGGATGGTTGCTTTGGTTGTGGAGCTGGCGTGGGTGAGGGCAAGGGAGAGGGGGCACCGGTAACCTTGCAACCCTCTTGCGTACGCGAAGGAAGGGGAAATGACAGGAATCCCGGGAGGAGCGGTGGGTTATGGGTTGAAGACAGTCGGGGGTGCAGCCGCACAGGACGCCAGTGACGGGCGTGACGTAGTCGGAGGAGGATGTACGCCCCTGTCGGCGAGGGCCACGGCAACCAACAACCATCCCTGGTCAATCCATGGTGGCTTCATCCGCCAGGTACAACCGTGTTCGCCTCTTCATTTATTTTCATCCCTCTCTGTTATACCGACTTATTTTACCGTTGGACATCTCGTTGGACTATCTTCGTCCAGAAGCGTACATCGATGACAGAACGATCGATCTTTCCGATTGTTTGTGAATTGTTTCGCGCGCGACTGTGTTCCTGCGGATTCTAGATGGAGAGCCAACGACATGAATGCTTGCACAGGGAAGATCGAACGATTTTTGCTCATCTATGTGCTTCATTGTGGGTGAGACGCCGGCACTGGGTGACACTCGCGTAACCTTGGCCCACCTTAGCCTTCTCCGGGAATTTATGGCAACCTGTGTTGTTTGGGTAGGCAGGACGAGATTTTAACCTTTTCAGGAATGATTTTTTCAATAGCTGACAGATGTGATTTTTTTCGTGTATTTTATTTGATCTGTAAGGTGAAAGAGTTTTTATTGAACAGAAGTAATGTAACATCCACTATGTGATCTTTGATTGACGGGTTTAGAAGCGAGATAAATGTTCACGAATGTGTATCCTTGAAGAGGTTAAATGGATATCAAAGTATACTTTACAGCTTTTCGGATGAAGTATACCTTCTAATAGTCATCTAATAGTCATTTTATCATTTGAAACAGCTGTCAATTATTTGAAATCAATTATTGATTACACTGAATCTTGTGCGTTCTTACTAAACTAACTAGACGTATAACCAAACACAATTAAAATTTTGCTAGGCCAATGTTGGTCAACTTACATGGAAAATGACACTGGACAGGCCATGTCCATTATCATGATTACACTTTTAATTTACGCGGCAACAGAAGTCCATATCACAAATTAAATAGCCCAAAACTGTTACAGTGTTAGGAAACATTTGCATAACTTATAAAAGATTGCTATCGCTACTGACATAATTGTGTCAGTGTTGTAAAATTTTTTGCAGCAACAATAAATATAATTACTAGTTAAAATATTGTTACTTGATTATAATAACGAAGTCATTAATAATTATACTACAATCTATATGTTAATAACTCTTCGGTTACTCTATCGATTATTGAGATAGATTATTTATTCTAAAACTTTTATTACAATATTCATTTCTGAATTAATGTGTGCAAAAATATTTTGTTCTTCAAAGTAAACAAGTAACGATAAAAATCATGATAGAAAGTCATACAAATTTTATTAAGGACATATGCAAGGACATAACTTTCACATATGTAACATCACATATGAACATATTCATACATTTCGATGAAATTGATAAGTTCAACCCCCTCGGAAGTAGCTTCGTATCACACCCCGTTTAATCTCAATCGATCAGTGTTATCGTAACAATTCTTTTTCTATTTCGTGAGAACCGGATGTCTCTGCTCCTACTCTCATTAATTCTCAGTTTACGTTCTCCGAATTGTCTCGTGCAGGTTTCGTGGCCCACTCATCGACTCACCGTTATGTACATTGTACAGTGCGCTCGTACAAACCACGTTTCCTATTCGTCTAATTTTATGCAGCTCGTGCACGTGCTACGTGCACGTTTCGTACGCGCGTGCAGCACCTAACGGTACCTAACTGCGTTCGTTTCTTCGGGTCCTAAAGGAACCCTTACGTTCCCATTTAAGTACTTATGTGACACTGTAATTGTGTCGCAAGCCTTTTCTAGGCATTGCTGGGGAAATTTTAGGGGTTTGAGGAAACTTAGGGGTGAGGAGATACTTTTGGGTTTTTGGTTGGTGAATTGTTGTGTTTGTGGAGTTTGGGGGTGGAAAATAGGGGTTGGAGGAGGGAATAGGGAAATTTTTACGGTTGGAAATTTGAGAGTTTAGAGATTTGGAAATTTAGAAATTTTGCAGATGTGGAAATTTGAGAATTTTTACAATTTAGGGCTTTTGGGATTTGGAACATTAGGAATTTGGAATTTTGAGGAGTTGGGACTTTAGGGATTTGGAACTTTGAGAATTTGATGAATTTTAGGGTTGTAACATTTAAGGTATTTTAGGGATTTGGAAAAGTTGGTATTTTGAGATTTGAAGATCTGGACCTTCAGAAATTTGGAAAGTTAGATATTTGGGGATTTGAGAATTGTAGAACTTCAGAGATTTGAAACTTTAGAAATTTGGAGCTGTGCAAACTTGGAATCTTTGAAAATTTGGAAATTTAGAAACTTGACTAGCTAAGTATTTGGTGATTCCCAAACTTGGAGCTTCAGAAACATAAAAATTCATAAAATTGAATATTTGAAATTTTGTAAATGTGAAGGTTTGAAAAATTGAAAAATTGAAAAATTGAAAAATTGAAACTTAAAATATCTGAAAGTGTCCCACTAAAAAATATATAAAATCCCCAAGTGGTACTTCTCCCCACATTTGGCGCGCATTTACCTCCTCCATTTCTCACCAAAAATCCGCAAAACCATTTCTCTTTTATTCCCTTTCAATTTTGTAGTAGCACTTGATCTTCCTAAGTAGGTTGATCGCGTTGATGCGAAGGCAAATATTGTTTTTCGTTTATTGCACGTCAGTCTTATATGCGCACGTTATTTCAAAGTAATCATCTGTTTATAAATGTTCAGGTCCTAAGACGTAACTGACTTCCTATCTCCCAACAGTTGTGTTTTATCATGATTGTTTGCTGCTGCTTCTTTTCCTTTCATCTTCCAAGTTTATTTTGCAATCTTCAGCTTCGGAATTTATTACGGTAATAGCAATTATTCTTAATTCTTATTGCGCTATTTTTAGCGGGAGTCAGTGACCTCTTCTCTACACAAAAAAAATTAATTTCATACTTTTACAAAATTTTTTGCTTTTTATTCGAATGAAAAATATTGTAAATCAAATTTTTTTGAAAGATGGAGCTGTTTTACTTTTGTTGTAAATTACTAGCTTAAAACTAGCTTAAATTAGACCTAAACAAAGTTAAACAGTATTAGCTTAAATTAAGAATGAAGCAAAGAAAAAAATAGGGGATGAAAAATACAAAAGTAGAGGATGAAAAATAAATCTTTGTGAACAAATTTCTTTCGACAAAAGTATCTAAATAATTTCAGTAAAATATTCTAACAATAAGACGACTTCAACAGGTCTTTTTAAATATCAAAGTTTCTCAGAGAAAGTATTAAAAGAGAGTATCAGAAAAACTGAAGCACCGTTAGATAGTAGGCGATCGAATTGTAGATCAAACGTCGGCACAAATAGAAAATTCATGGCTAAGGGCTATTTGTTCCTCGTTTCTTTGCTAGATTCCTGTTTAAAGCATGAAATTGTCTCCGGTCGATCGTAGCAATGCCTTTTTCACGCGTTTCCGCTCGAGCGTAACATCCTACGCTCGATTTCGTAACCGTTTCCCGCGCTCTCATGGCCCCGATTCCCGCGTTTCGCGATTTACGTTTTCTGTCGTAAAATTCGCGTTGTGTCAACCAGCGAATCAACACGTGTTTTTCTATCGTACACGTGTCACACATTCGTTTTCATCCTTCTATCTTTTGTTCGCGTGAAGACTTATGTTCTTTAAAGCAGTAGTAAAAGCAGTTTTAAAAAATTGTTTAATTTGAAAATTTTATTGTGAAGTTGGTCAGTTTTTTGTATTCGATTGTTCATCATTCGAATTAATATTTTATAATGGGGTAACGAGTCTGAATTTTTTTTGTGGTGCATCGAGGGTGGTTTTTTGAGAAATTAAGGTAAAAGGTTATGAACTTAGTAATAATTTTTAATATCAATAATTTTTGATAATTCAGCAATTTTGTAGATGTACTTAGGAAATAATTATAATTTTTATACAAGACAGTAATTGTAGTTTATGTTGTAATGATAATACAGTTTGTAATGATAATACAAGACAGTACTTATAGTTGCATTACAAGTTCATAATTACAATAAGAAATAGTCTGAAGTGAAACTTTTTAATCCAACTATAATCAATGTTATTCGTATGCTACATATTTATACATAAACATCAGTCAAGATAATAAAATTCATCAATTAATACTAATTCCAAGTTAAACAACAAAAATCACTTACACTTAAAAAAAATTTACTTTATTCACAAAATACCTCCATAAAAAAAAAAAGGAAATAAGTACACGAAAAGAAATTAATTTGTAAAAATTATAATAATTAATACTTCAATACTCCACAAAAAATAAGTAGCTAAATAATGGACATTTTAATTACTCAACAAAAGAGATCTTTTATCTACTTATCTATTTATATAAAAGTTTGAGTATAAAGCTAGCGCTGAATTCGTATCATTAATTGTCGTTAATTGATTCAGAGTGACCAAATATTTATGCACGACGGTGTAGTTGGTTGCATGCAACCAACGGTAACATATGCCTCATAAATATCCCATGAACGAGTGTGGGGACAGTTAACAAATCGTAGTGTCAGAGAAACAAATTGTGTCTGTGCGTGTATCAGATCCCTGCATCGATTCGTAAGGACAAAAGAAAGTCCCCAAGTCGTTCTTTGTGTAAAGGGAAACACCTGCTCCTTTGGTTTTAATCAAATTATCGATACGTTTGCTACTGCACTGCTCTGTTATTAGTATTCTAGTGCTGTCGTGTTTGAATTATTAGTTGTGGATTTTGGGGAGTTTGGAATTTTATTACTTGGGAATTTGGGAATTTTAGAGGTGTGGATATTTGGATATTTGGAGGCTTGAGTGTTTGGAGAATTTGGAATTTGGACATTTGGGAATTTGGAAGCTTGAGTGTTTGGAGAATTTGGGAATTTGGGGGATTAGGAGTTTTGAAGTTTGAAAATTTGGGACTTTAGGAATTTGGGAATTTAGGAATTTTAGAGGTGTCGACATTTGGAAATTTGGAGGCTCGAGTGTTTGAAGAATTTAGAATTCGGACATTTGGGAATTTGGAGGCTTGAGTGTTTGGAGAATTTGGAATTTGGAAATTTGGGAATTTGGAAGCTTGAGTGTTTGGAGAATTTGGAATTCGGACATTTAGGAATTTGGAAATTTGGGAATTCTGAAATGTGAGAATTCGGTAACTTGGGAATTCGGGAATGTGAGAATTTTGAGATTTGAGAATTCGGTAACTTGGGAATTCGGTAATTTGGGAATTTGGAAATGTGAGAATTCGGTAACTTGGGAATTCGGGAATGTGAGTTTTCAAGTTTGAAACTTTGAGAGTTGAGGAATTTTGGAATTTAGGAATTTGAAGGATTTAAATTTCGAGATCTGCAAATTTCGGGTGAGTTTGAAATTCGTAAATTTGAAGGTCTGGCGATTCTGGTGCTTGTAACTCTGAAAGTTTGGAAGTTCAAGAATAATGGGATTTGTAAGTTCAAGAATTGATGGGTCTAGAAGACTTACCAATTCAAAACTTCGAAAATCTTGTCATTTGTTCATTTTACACTTTCAGTATTTAGAAACTGACTTTTAGAACTCCCCAAGCCACATATCTACAACTTCATCAATTTAAAAATATTAAAAACTGAAAACCTCTCTAAGAATTTGTATAGAAATGTAGCAACATACAACCACGTATCAACAATATACTTACAAATGCTAATACACGAAGGAATTGTTAGTTGAGGCATCTCGATCGTTGCGTCGATATTACGGTAGAGGCACGTTTGCATTTCCAGCCCGAAATTTTCATCAGACAAGAACCCTTTTCTCTGCATTTTCCCTACCCCTCGGCAATTATTACCGGGATTCGGGATTCACGCAAATCTCGTCCTTCTCTCTTTCTCGCTTCCTCTTTCATTCGGCGGCGGAAGCCACCGTGGGGATCGTTGGATAAAGGGGAAACAGTGCTGCGGTAGGCATCGTTGGCTGCAGTATTGACTATACTTCAGGGGCAGCTCCTTCGTAGAATGTATTTTCTACGTTATCAGCCTTCGTGCTGTGCTACCTCCCTTTTCTACCAACGCACCGTTGCAACACTGCTCGAACTTCTGCTAGGGGATGAAATCGCAAACATCCTAATCCCGTTCCTCGAATCATTTCTTTGTTTATTTAACGTTTACAAGCACCAGACGTTTATTTTACGTTTGCAAGGAGCTGTTATTTAACTTTCTCGAGTGTACAAGTTTTAATTTTCATGATGAGTGGACATTTAGTAGACGTTTCACTGGACATTTATTTAACGAAGAGACATTTATTTAATTTTTATAACAAGTGTACAATTTTTAATGTTCATAATGAGTGAACATTTATTGGACGTTTACTATGAATAGACATTTATTCAACGTTCATGACAAGCAGACGTTTATTTAATTTTTATAATAAGTGTTCAATTTTTAACGTTTACAATGAGTGAACATTTATTGGACGTTTATAATGAACAGACATTTATTTAACGTTCATGACGAGGAGACACTTGTTTAAGTTTTACAACAAGCGAACACTTATATAACGTTCACAATGAGTGAACATTTATTGGTGGTTTACAATAAGCGAACATTTATTGAACGTTCATGACGAAGCAGACACTTATTTAACTTTTACAAGTGTACAATTTTTAATGTTCATAATGAGTGAACATTTATTGGACGTTCATTATAAACAGACATTTATTTAACGTTCATGACGAGGAGACATTTCTTTAAGTTTTATAACAAGAGGACACTTATGTAACGTTCATAACAAGTGAACATTTATCTAAAACATTTATATAAAAGTCATATTAGTCTTGATTATTCTATGTTCATTTATTCTTCTTCTCTTTTAGAAATTCATAAAAATGATTTTATTAAGGAATTCATAAAATGTATTTTGTTAATGTATGTTTGCTAAAAGAAAAGTAAGGAGATACGTTGCTTCTAAGACCGCCTTTAGTCCTCATCTACTTTCCTCTCAGTGGTACGTCCATTCGAAAAGAAATGCACATTCGTATCTACTGTATACTCTTATAGTAACCGATGCTTTTGACTGATTCGTAGCGCTGGTTAATAGGGTGGGTTATCAAAGCTGCGCCACGCTCTTGTACCTATTGGGCACACCGAGCCCGGGGTCCTTAATTGAATCGGCAAAATAATTCAGTTACCGACTACACAGCGTAATGCACTAATGCAGTTTTCTGCCTGAGAGAAAAACAACGGTAACTCTTTCAGAAAACCGCCACTTCCCTTTTGCAGTTGTCGCGGCCGTTCTTTTGTTAGCAAATGCAATTTCGCGCGCTGCCATTATGTTTGAATCCGTTTTTCACCCATTCTTTTTTCTGGGTTTTCAACCCTTTACCTTCTCGAATTTTTCAATTCTCCACATTTAAGATTTTTCAACCTCCTATATTTACCTGTACTTACATCTTTCAGATTCTCAAACCCTACCTTTCTAAATTTTCATCTTCAACGACATATCAAAGATATAATTTTTTTAATTTACAAGTTTACACGCTTCTGTTACAACATGACTGAATGACACATTTCTGACAAGTGTCCCATCGAATCTGTGTTACATTGCTTCTCTAAACAACTTGCAGAATTCTGAAGTACTTTTATCTATCAATTTTGACAAAGATCCTACAGTGGTTTACCACGATACTTGACAACGATGTATCAATTTTGACAAAGATCGTGCAATGGTTTCTGACGATACTTGACAATGGTCAAATTCTCTATAAATCTCTCATAGACTATCTGATAATTTATGGAGTCAATGCTGTATCAATTTTGACAAAGATCGTGCAATGGTTTCTGACGATACTTGACAATGGTCAAATTCTCTATAAATCTCTCATAGACTATCTGATAATTTATGGAGTCAATGCTGTATCAATTTTGACAAAGATCGTGCAATGGTTTCTGACGATACTTGACAATGGTCAAATTCTCTATAAATCTCTCAAAGACTATCTGATAATTTATGGAGTCAATGCTGTATCAATTTTGACAAAGATCGTGCAATGGTTTCTGACGATACTTGACAATGGTCAAATTCTCTATAAATCTCTCATGAACTATCTGATAATTCATAGATTGCCAAAGTCTTCCATGGTGCAGCAATTAAACCCGGTCCATGTCCATTTCTAATTTACCTTCCAACCAAGTCATCGTCCCCTCCGCGCTTGCCGCGTTCTATCGCGAGTCTGAAAAAATCCATACAACGCAGTGCGTTATCTCCGCAGCCTGGACCTGGTGACATAATACGCGTCGCCGTAGGAGAACCGCCGAATTACGTTGCTCTCGTCCGCGCACTAACATTCTCACGTCGAATCACCGTCAATGACACGCACACGTACACGCTCGCGTTCATACACTCTATCTGTCGGTACGCGCGTGCGCACAGTGATGCGCGTGTGCGCTGCAGCGCGCTCGCAGCCCCGCCGCCCCGTGTGCACACGCCCGTGTTGCAGCGAGCTGCCGCGCAAGCGTGTGCGTGTGCGGGCGCGTGCTGTGCGTTCGTGTGCGTCCGTGCGCGTTCGTGTACGATCGTGTGCGTGGCCAGGGGCGCGCGTGCGGCCCCGCAGCGACCTTGAGCCTCCTCGATCCTCCCGCGAGCCTCCCTACCTTCTTTCCCGTTTCTCCCCCGCCCCTTTTTCACCCCCCTTTTGACCGTTTCCCCTCTACGCGTAATATACCCCTCCCCTAACCCGCTGCCGCAATTGCTCGCCTCTCTCTTTCTCTCTAAGCCCCCTTTCCTTTCGCTTTCCTTCACCGGAGCGCCACGCAAGTAGCGATGGCTTTGAGATTTCTTTTAACTTTTGATCAAATTTTAAGTTACTTTCGGTTGGTTTAGGACGGGATTGATTCACAGGTCGGTTTTTATTTGGAAGAGTTGGGTGCTTTGAGGTGAGGTTTAAGTTTGCTGCAGGTCGGTGTCATGTACGTGATAGGTCCTTTGGGGAAAATGATACAAGAAGGTATTGGTCACTTGCTGTTCGGAATAATAGACTTGTGCTGTTATGCATAGTTTATACGATGTTTATACTCTATTTTAACCCTTAAATGCATATGGTTGTATAAATGCAACATACCAGTTTTAATCTTATAAATGTAGAATAATATTTAATAATAAAGAAGATTAATGAAATTTATTAACAAATAAATAGATATAATTAATTAAACACAACTTAAATGGAATCTCTCGTACGTCTTTATCTTACGATTTCACTGAAAGCAATGTCCTCTTCGCTTCGTTCCTCAAAAACATTCAATCCCACCCAAAAGACAATCTTCTAGCAATCTTCATTACATGCAAACTTCAATCATATCATACGCAAGCTTCATTCATAATATGCACTCATGCTGATCATACAATTACAAAGTACAGATGCACACACATACCACATAAATTATATACAAAATGTAGGAAATCTGCAGTGTTGCAGATATACCGCATACCAATCAAATACACAATAGCGTCATCTGTTCGTTTTATTTTTAATCAACCGGTTTCAAGGTATTTTGTTAGTTGATTTCTTCAGGTAACATTAGAAAATCATGCATTTAAGGTATATCTTCCCCTATATGAATAATCTGTGTGGTACAATTATGAGCACAAGCAGTCGATTGATTATATATCCACCTTTCAAACCTTAATATCTTCAAACAAAAAAACGGAACTAAAAAATCTATAAGATCAAAACTTGAACGAACGAAAAATCCTAGAAAAAAAGAAATGTGCGTAAACCCATCGCTAAACGGCACGCAACGATGCCTCGAGCGGCTGAATTTCCATCTACCTTCTCTCTCGTTCTCTCCGTTACCCCACTCGTTTCCGTACCCCTTCCTTTCATTACTCTTTGGTGTTACATCTATCTCGGTCGTTCGTGTTGCTCTCTCGTCTCCCCACGACTCCTACGCTCTTTTCCCCTTCTCTCTCTTCTGCCCCTCGCAAGGCTCGACGCCTCTTGCACGCACGCAATGCCGAGGCAGGGAGTGCACACTAAATTTTGGCAGATCAGGGACGTACCCATCGATGTTCTATGTTGGTGTCATTTTTAGGGCGTGATGTCCATAAATTATCTTCCATCCTTTGGTGTTTTGATAGATCATATTAGATTAGAGTCTTTGGTGTCTTTTATGTCCTTTGTCGTTCAGATGTAGAATTAGTGTCGTTCTCCTGCACGTGTCAATGTGGATACAGTTTTATTTAGTGGAACGGAGTTTGATGGTTTGGCAGATTTATGAATTGGTTGCATGAGTATCTGTATAAAAGATGTAGGTAGGAAGATGTATGTTTGACTTTAGGCTCTCTATGTTTCAGTCTTCTTTATATTACTGTCTTCAGATATTCATTTATATGCGTTTTGCTGGATGCTCAAATATCCTAGATTGTATCCTTATGTAGCTGTTTTTATTCTCAAATGTGTACGAGGCTCTGTATGTCTATTTACTTAGGTAGGTGCTTAGGTCAAAATATCCGTAGACTTCCATGTTCTGATTTTGAATAATTCCTAAACAGCTATATGTGCAGTTTCTCTAAATATCTGAACATATCTATACATTTCTATATTGTCACACAAATACATTTCCAGATGTCCAATTGTTTCCTCTACCTCCATATCTCGATTTTCCTAAATCTCCTAATATCTAACTCTCATATCCTTTCTCTCCAAATACCTGTATATCCCCAAATACCAGATCTCCCGTAATCCTACTTAAAAGTTTCTCGGTAAAGCGTCGCTTTCTAGATTCCTCGAACGTGCTGACTATGCAATCGCGTATAACTTTCTCGAGATATTGTCGAGTCAAGCGATGCATCGCTGCAACGTTACTCGCGTAAATGACCACCGTCGAACGTGATCGAACGACAATGTAACGCGACGCGTCCCTCGATGGAAACTTTTCGGTTGACGACAATTTGCAGCAGGTTTACGTGCAGCTTGCTCCAAACATTGGAAGGGCTATTGTCAGAACGAAGAATGACGCGAGCCGATCATTTCGTCCCGGTTCACTCGGCAGCTCGTAAATTCGGCTCCGTGACCTCGACTTAAAACGCATACCCGTATAGTCTTTGCGCGTCCAACCGGTATTATGCTCGCGTGTTTATTATGCAGGACATTCTGCAATTCCATTTGCTCACGCTCGTTTAGAACTTTGACATTGTTTAACGATGTTCTAACAATCGGGATTGGTTATGCACGTTACGTAATCTGTGACGCACGTGTACTCGGAAACACGCATGCAACGAGCTCATGCATTCTTCGCATAGATATTTGTTTTTGTTTTGCGAATTTCGTCGGAAATGACGGGGTATCGCAAGCTAGTTAAGAAAGTCGTTCGTGGAATTTTTAGTGTGGCTTATTGGAATGATTAATCTAGATTTAGCCTCTAGACATGTGTTGAGCAACGGTCCGAGCAAACCAGTTGCACTTGAGAATTTGGAGACGTGTGGAGAATTTGGGGACATAGTTATTTGCAGACTTGGTTTCAGTTAAGGATATGAAAGTACAGAGATTTGATAGTTTGAGGATCTAAAATTTGGAGTTCATGCAATACTCATATAATGCAACATTTGGAGATATAATTAACGTAAGATATGGAGAGCCTAGGTGAGGATGTAGCCTAGGTAAGATAGTAGTAGGGACATAAGAAGTAACTTTGGGATCTAGGAATTTAAACATCAAGCAGTCTAAGGACAGTAATTTGGGGATGTTGTAAGGACATCAAATGAAGAAATCTATGAATCAGAAGATGTCCTAATTCCTTTCTTTAAAAGTCTACAGTGCACTCAAGAGTATTTAACAAAAAGGGACACATAGAATATCGATCGAAAGATGCATCGCTGCACGAGTCGGCGATTTCGTTGGGCAGTGACGTAACCTCGTGTTCCGCGATGACTCCTCGAAGCGTGCAACAAGGAGTCCATCCATATCGGCGAGTGGCGCCTTGTGTTCTGGTTTCGGCCCTGGCACGTGTTAGATTAGAAAGTGGCGGGGACCCGCGATACCTTAGAAACGTTAGAGGGGATACGAAGCAGCGTGACAACAAAGACAGAACGGAAAAGAGGGTAAAAGAGAAAGAGCGAGGAAGAAGTTTGAAGCGGAGCAGAGAAAGAGAGAAACTCGGAGAGTAGCTTAAAGAGCACACGTGATAAGAGAGGGGGCCAAGAGGAGCACGCGAACTAAAGTTCTAGCCTTAAGCAATCTAGCCCCACCCTCCTCCGAAAAAGTCGAATCTTACTCCCCCTCTTGGTGTTCTCCTCGAGCGAGCGTTCCCCTCCTCCCACCTACACGACCTTCCCTCTTCTTCCATCGCGCTACCGCCACCGGCGCGGCGCGGCCCCACGAAACCACCGAACTCACACTATTTCGTTCAACCGCATTTGCATCGGCACCGATGACCCATATTCACGTTCTTTCCACCGCGACACGGCCACGGCACCGCGCGACGTCTTTAATCGTCCTTCTCTCTCCCGACACCGGACACTTGCCGATCCACCCGCGCGCGTGAAAAGACACCGTCGACCTTTATCTCTTCGATTCATCGGCTGTTTCGAACGGGGACGGAGAGTGCGCGCGAGTTCGACGCGGACCCGTGTGCTGTGTACGCGCGTGTCACCGACGACGGACAGTTACGCGTGATTCTTTACTCGTCGCGGCGATGCAAGTCGCTCACTCGATTTCGGACGGGTAAAACGTTAGCTCGGCACCGTGTGCACCAGTGTTCCGATAAAGTACGGAGTGCGAGCTTAGAACACTTTCGCGGATCATGTGCCGCGTGGACACGTGTACGCGACACCGGTGCGGAGAGTACTCTGTTCAGTGAGTTCGAACTCGAGGATTCGCAAGTGATCGGGCGGGAAACTGTTTAGTGTCCCAGGAATCCGTTCGTGTGAACTTTCGTCATCGATGCATCGCTGCTCTTCGGACTCATTCCAGTAATACGATCCTACATCGGTACGTTCCGTTCGGGATTTTATCGCATCGCGGAAATCCGGCTGAACTTTCCACGCGGTTAGCCGATAGATTTTGTCGAGATCGTTCAAACCGCGTTAGGTTTTGGTCGAACTCGATGTTGGATTAAAACCTTTTCTGGGATGTTAGATGATTTTCCAGGGTGTCTAACTGCATATAGTAGACACTTTGTAACAGTGTTCTCTATATTACATACTTGAGACTAACAATGGAGTGTACTAGATTTGCATCTAATAGTATACGCTTTTGGTAGTGTCATAAATGTTCACGTGCCGAAGTCACTGTTTATGGGAAAGAAGTCGATTAGCTCTGTCCAGCTTCCTTAACGAAAAATACACTGTTAGCTAACATTGACAAATTTATTAGGATGAGTAATACTTTCAAGCGAACGACCAGATTGGGACGATAATTCATTCACTTTTTGCTAAATGAAGATCAAGTTTGTTAGACCAATGGAATGTACAAGTTTAGAAGACAGCGAGAAGTTCGACAATTAGATGTTGCTTACTTTGTCACGTAAAATTGTATTTCAAAGTAGTATGCGGTTCTTAAATTGTTTTACAAGTTTGCACTAGCACGTAGTTTCATTCTTCGTCATATAAATGTAACATTTTAAGTCAGACTGTATTATAAATTACTTTTTAAATCGGACTTACTTTATCACGTAAAATTGTATTTCAAAGTAGTGTACCTTCCTTAAATTGTTTTACAAGTTTGTACTAGCATGTAGTTTCGTTCTTCGTCATAGAAATGTAACATTTTATATAGGACTGTATTATAAGTTACATTTTAAATAGGACTGTATTATAAGTTACTTTTTAAATCGGACTGTTTTGTAAGTTACATTTTAAATCGGACTGTACTATAAGTTACATTTTAAATAGGACCGTATTATAAGTTACTTTTTAAATCGGACTGTTTTGTAAGTTACACTTTAAATCGGACTGTACTATAAGTTACATTTTAAATAGGACTGTATTATAAGTTACAGTTTAAATTGGACTGTTTTATAAGTTTCCTACTGAGCCACGAGTTTTGTACTTGCTTCAGAGCTACGATTCTCCTATGCAAGTTAAATATTCAGATTCCTTTACTATTTAGCTACGGTCACACGTTCATCTCCATTCCTTCCAACCGAGAAATCAGAAGGAAACGCATAACGAGAAAAGTCGTTTGCGTGCATCGAGTCTTAACCTTTAAAGGACCGACGTGGTCATTATAGTGATCAGAAAGTAACTAAGAAACTTAGCGGAATGCGTATTGTGTGCCTTACAAAAAGTCACTCGGGATGCCAAAGGGGACGCACACTTAGATGTAATTACATCGACCATTAGGTGGTTCAAAAATATGTGTAAACCGAGGCGTGTCTTTTATTCTGAGCAATCAACGCTGCAATGCTTGAGAGTTCTTGTAAAACATTGTAGGTTGTATACAATGCGTTTAAATGAGAAAATATCTTAAAATATGCTTTTAGAGACACTTCACTATTCTCATTTCTATTGGACACACTATGTATACATAAATTTTAAGTAAAAAAGTTCAGACAATATAGGTTCTCTAAAGGTTAATCCTCTCGTTGTAGGACAGCAAGCATCTAATTTGCAGGCAGTTTCTCGTTTGTTAAAAATAAAAGTATGTTTCATATATTCTTCAGCTAATAAGTGTAGTGGAAAAGTTATGAGATAGTAAGATGTATCGCAGAGTTGCATCATAGAATGAAGTATAATCACATAGAATAATAGCAAAGAGTACTAGCAACAGAATATAAAATAACAGAATAGCAGAGTACCATAGTAAAGTAACAAGATATCAAACACCGACAAAAAATACAGCGTACAAAAACCCAACAAATATAGCCTAATCGCAGTATAAAAAGCGTAGCATGTACATACCAAAAACAGTAAATATAGGAACGCATGAATCGAGTAATTGGTAAGTAAAAAGTAAAGAAAGATTAATTTTTTGCACAGTTGGACGAACTGTTGGGCACGAGCGCGATCAAGAAGGAAAATACCTACACGAAGGTGGCAGAGACAGGGGTGACGAAGGTCACGGGGTTGGGCCTAAGGGTGGCATCATGGACTCTAATCAGCACCAGTTCTGTCTCAAGTGGAATAGCTTCGGTAGCAACTTGGCGACAGCGTTCTCGAATTTGTTCAAAAGCGAGAGTCTTACCGATGTCACCCTATTCTGCGAGGGTAAGTTCCTTTTTCTATATCTAAATTAAAGTAGCAACTGATCTATCGATCTCAGTATTGCATTATTGATCCAGTATTTTATTGCATACTGGAGTCCATTTCCTATTTGTAGTTTCTCAAACTTTTTGATTTTCAAATTTCTGTATTCATAAATTACCAAATTGTATTTCAAATCTCAAATCAAATCAATCTCTATTTAAATTCTATTTACATCAAATAGAAATCAAGTCAAATTCCAAATTCAAGTATGTATATAGGTACTTAATGTACGAATGTAAGAACGTACGAGTATTATACACATGATGCACGTAATAATGAACGTAAGAATGTATAAAAATTCAAGAATGTACATCTACATAATATAAACGTCCCTTCATTCAGACTCTAATTTATACTTTCTCTAACAATTCGATGAACCCAGAAAGTTTCGAATTAATCCTCGCGAGTTTTAATAAAGAGAAATATCGAGTTGGTCGAAAAGGGGCGATTCACGTGACCGGAAGCATCGCCTCCATGTCTGACCAAAGAGGCGCCATCACTCCTTGCGCGCGAAACGCTCACCTGTCGAGCTACCGATGCAGTTGCACGCCGCCGCTTTGTAAAGGTTGCACGTGTGCGACTGCAGGCCAAGTGCAGCGGGCGTTGATTGGCCCGTCCCTACCCCCGTTTCGACCAATCGCGTGGGCCGAGCTTCCACTCGCGCAGAGTCAGTCGATGTGTGCATGCGAATCTCGGCTGCTTTGCACATCGCCTTTATAGAAACGTTCCTACACGTTGCACACGCGTGTGGCCACGTACGTGCATACGTAGTACCTATACCGATGCGCCGTTTCCCCCGACGAATGTGCAACATTCTTACGGATTCGTCGTCGCGAAACCGCAGTCCGCGGCGAGCCGCGATGCAACGCGCTCGCGGTTGCATCGTCCTCGTTCAGAGGATCATCTCGGAAGAGTTTCTTTTATTTCGACGAGAGAGAGAGACAGTGAGGTGTTTTTATCTGACAGATAAATGCCACGGTTGATCGGTCGACTTTGTATTTATCGCGGCTTGTGCCGTTTATGCAGACCGTGACTGTGCACCGCTTCCGGTACAGAAATAGTTCGATGTGTGCATCTTCGTTCATTATGGAACTTGGAGCAAGGAATAACGTGTGCTATTTGGGATGTGTTTGTGGTGGTGGATCTTTAGGTGAATGTTTATCAAGTATATTGGTAATTAAGTCTGGCACTTGTTGATGTGTTTTTTATTTTTCAAGCTGATTGTAACTTGTCACTTAATGATGGTGATCTTGTACAAATTTCGTTCGATTATTTTTTACTTTCGTCGATTGATGAGTGAGAATGAATAAAAAGGTCAAAGTGTACTGTTCTTTAATTTTGTTAATATCAGAACTTTGTGAATACCCTTTGATGTTAGGCTCAATTTTTGGATACAATGTATTATAGTGATCTATGTACTTTTTGCTGTACTTCATAGATATTTTAAGTGTGGATATTTTTAGTGCGATCTTTGTAAACCTCTTCAGTTAAGCTTAGGTAAGCTGATTAACAATAACAATTTACACATCCAGAATTCTAATTCAGTCATTTAGAAATTCAGCAACATATAAATATATAAATGTGTAAATTTAAAAATGTAGAAATGTGCACTGACGATATGTTAATCCAGCATCGAAACATTGAATGAAGATGCATCACATGTCTCGAAATCTTTAAAAATGTTTACAATGTGCAACAAGTAATATAACGATTCACTCGGCAAGCGAAAATTGTCGAGACTCTACCGATTACGACGTTAATAAAATTTTGTATGATTTATCAGCAAAGCTGATAAGGCTACTATACCGCAACATGCGGACCAGATAGCTGTTCCGTTATCAGTCACACTGAATAAACAAGAATGTGCAACTTTCGAGGCATAATTTTGAAGTCTTCTGTTTTCTTACTTTTCGATCGGTGGATAATTTATTAATATTATTGCATTCTAACTCAAATCGATAGCATACTCTTCTTCCTTCGAACAATTCACTATCTAAAAATTAACGCAATATATGAAGTGATTTTAATAAAAAAAAAATTGCAGAAGAACCTAATTTTTTCTAAAGAAACAAATTTCTAATCTCTGAGTTTGCGAGTTACGAGTGAAGAGACTTTACTTGAATTTGTTACTGCTCACAGCAAAGTAAGCCACCATTTGTGATCTCACGTCACAGGCATCTTTCACTGCAGTTATGTTGCAGTACCGTTATGAATCGATGAATGCTGTCTCGTCAGATATTCGTGTCAGTTCGATTTAGAGACGGCTAACAGGCGTCCCGTTAAGTGCACCGTAGAGAAAGTTGTGAACGACTGGATCGACCGATTAATCACTATCGCTTGCGAAGACCGTAAAGCTGCTCGCTTAATTGGTTAGCTGATCGACCACGTGCCATCGAGCTGCTTTTTTCTCTCTAACACTCTCGAAAGCTCCACTGCATCGATCGATCCTGATGAATAGTTTCCTGGTCTTTGACCTATCGAATACGTGTTATAAATAATTATACTCGATTCTACTCGAACATTTATCAGATTTTCTGTTCAGGTGGTTCAACAAAGATTTTAATAGATAAAATTCACAGGTGTTTAGATTTAGAGATTTTAAAATTAGAAAGTTTAATGTGGGGAGAGATTTTGGAATGGAGAAATTGGTTATCGTTTAGTGATCATGAGTGAACGCTAGTTAAGTGCACGTTCGAGTACTGCACCTTCGTTATCTATCGCTTAATAACTAGTACATTTGATTCATTTAATTTGATGGGTTCGAAATGGTGATAGATCTTGCAGGTTTTATCCTGCTATGTAACAAAGAGTATTTTATTCGTGGCATGCAACTCGTCGATGGCCTTCGTGTCACGACGTTAGATATCTAAAGTCCACCACGCGATTCGCGATAACCCTCGGTGGCCCCCGAGAAGGAGCATCAGAAGAGGACACTTCCGAAACGCTACTCTCTTATGTTTCTACGGACGTGATACGAATTTGGCGGTTCGCGCGTGCAACGAGCCCAAAAAGTTGCTCTCCCACTTTTAACCTCGAGAGCACCGTTTCCTCGCCAACACGATCCTCCTTCTAACGCTTTCTCCAAGGCTCGCCACACACACGCGTACACGTCTATCACGCGTGTCCTGATTTCACGAAATCCATCGTTGGAACAATTTGTTTGGCGAAGGG